>LNAC01000062.1:1506644-1543572 GCA_002007465.1 Ailurus styani
CTCTGCCTGCCTCTCTGCCTCTTTGTGATCTCTCTCCCTCTGTGAAATAAATAAATAAAATCTTAAAAAAAAAAAAAAAGAAAGCCCTCAATAAATTGAGAAGGGTTTTTGGAATATCATTCTAATTGTTTTTTTATGAGTCAGGTCTGCTAATGGACTTTAATTATGCCCATTTCTCCATTAGCAACCTCCTAAGTGGATGCAATCCAGATTTAGGTGGAACTCCTGGAAGATAGGGAGTTCTACTCCTAGTATGTCCAGGTGGGCTGGGAGCAAAGGGGTTTTGAGGTTTATAAGGAGGAGGGTTAGTAACAGAGGAGAGCCCGTATCCTCTTTGTTTAGATTGACCAATGATTCCTCCAGTAGCCCAGGTTTATTAACAGGAATGGGCCTATTTAGACAATCATCATCCAATATGTCCAGAGGGGGTTTACTAATTTGGTTGGTGGTTAGACACATTCTGCAAGAAGCCTTAGGTTGGGGGACGCCTGGTTGGCTCAGTCAGTTAAGCATCTGCCTTCAGCTCAGGTCATGATCTCAGGACTCTGGGATTGAGTCCCGCATCAGGCTCCTTGCTCAGTGGGGAACCTGTTTCTCCCTCTACCTGCAGCTCCCTCTGCCTGTGCAATCTTTCTCTCTCTCTCTCTCTCTCTCTCTCTCTCTCTCTCTCTCTCTCTCTTCCCCCCCTCCCAAATAAGTAAATAAAATCTTTAAAAAAAAGGGGGGGTTAGTGGGGTCTTGATTTAGGACCATAAAGACCCGGACATAGGGCACCTCAGTCCATTTGCCCCCCCCTTTTTTTTTTGCAGAAGAGATCTAACTGATAGATCCTACTGAAGTTTAAGTTCCCATTGATGCATCATTTTTCCTCGTCTCCTGAGGAGTACTGAGGCCATGCAATGTTACAGAAGATCAGTTTATTCTTTCTTAAATCTTCAATCCAAATTGATTCCTGTGGGTCAAAAGGCATCCCAAGGAAGAATCCTTGGGGACTGAAGAATTCCATTCCATGTTCTTAGAAAATTCCATTAGCAAAAAATCCCCCCTAACTCTCAGGTGGCATCCCATGCAGAATATGTCAGGAGTTCTTGGTGTCAAAGCGACCAGAGGCGCTCCTCTAAGGAGTTGCTATGAACAACGCCTCACCTTGTAGGAGGGATGCCAGCAACCGTCCCCTTCCGCATTGCTTCCTAGACTACAAATGGGTGCTGGGGAATGGACTAAAATGCTGTGCTGTGACATGCCATGAAGAACCCACCGTCTTTAATCCATGAAAAACACTAAAAATAGTGTAAAACTAAAAACAGTTTTACAAGGGGGAAATGACCCAATTTTGTAATTTAAGTAGTTAGTAGGAGACACTGACAGAAAACAGTAGAGATAGAAATCCACCATGATCTAAGCAACAGTCCAACACCTGTAGTCCTTACAGTTGACTTCCCTAGGAAACTGGGGAAATGGGTTTAGGTTTTAACTCAATCAGGTACTGGTTTTGGCTGGCTCTGGTTGGAGATCTCATGGCCAGAAGTGGCTAGACCAGAGATATGAAGAGAATCACATTAGACCAACGAGGAGGAAACCTGACATGGAAGTCTTAATATTGGCAGCCAACCTAGTCACAGGTGGCTGTCCCATGCCCAAAAAGAAAACTTTATATAGGAATAGGAATAAAGGGAGGGCATCAAGTTTCTGGGTCTTATTACCATTCTGGCAAAGGCACTAGCTTCCAGTCAAAAGGCAGGCTTTCTCCTCCCTGTAGAGTAGCCACAGGCTAGAGGATTACAGCCTGAGCAGTGAGCATGAAAGAGTTCTAATAAGACCATACTTCTTGAAGAGCCCCTGATGTGAGAGTGAAGAGAGAGAAGAGGAAGTACTCACCAAGTTGTACAGAGGCACTGAGTCCAGATGAGAAGACTTGAGCCCCACGTTGGCACCAAATGATGTGATTTGAAGTTTGGGGTCCAATAGCGAATGGACAAGAAAGAATTCTTGAGCTGTTTTCAGAGCAAAAAGGTGTTGTTATTGTAGCCCGGGGACAGGACCGGCAGGCAGACAGAGCTGCCCTTGTGATTGTAAGAAGTGACCAATTATATACTTTTAAGTTTGTGGAGGGAAGGGGGATAGAAGATAACTTAAGTTTTGAAGGAATTTTTCTATGCTGAAAGTGAGGTTTCAGAATGTGGGTGGTCTGGTTATTGTCCAAAAGTTGCTTTAGTCTCTAATAAAACATCAACATTAGAGCCGCCAAGAGTTCCTTTAGGAATGTCATGCTGTGCATGTCCCAGGTATTTATCAGTGGGCTGAAAGTTGTAAAGAGATTTAATTTAAGCTGCATTTCTCTTGCCTTTCTTCTCATCATTCTCCCCCCTGTCCCCGCACCCATGCTGACATTCTGACCTTAAAGTCTACCTTGCCTCTAGACTTAGTGAATGGGGTAATATATTTTCTTGTTTAAAACTATAGGAGTGATGCGTTGTATTCCTTATAGCCCAAATGCTATGAATCCTTCATGTGGATAAATTACTTATCCTCGTTGAGCCTCAGTTTCTTCATCTAAAATAAGCACTATATGCCTGTGTCTTGAAGTTTAAGTGAGATTTTTCATCCCCATGGGCATGAAGCTATCATTGCTAGGTTAAGATAGTACTTCTTTGCCCTGCTCATAATCTGACCTCACACCGAACAGTTTAGGTAGCTTGGACTCTATTTCATTTTCTCTCAGGAATTTAACCCCACGTAATCTGGACTGAAGACCTTGAAGCTGAGTAAATCTCAGTCAGCTCCACAGAACAGTAGAGCAGTGTAGTATAATGATTAGGAAAAGAAGGAGCAGAAACTAGTCCACTGTGGTTCAAGTAACAGCTGCCTGATAACTGTGATCTTTGTGTAAATCGTTTAACTTCTCTAAGGCCTGATTGTTTTTACATTGAAAGGAGGTGATCTATATTAAGATTTTAGCTCATTGACCTATATACATAATATACATATATTTTGGTTACAGTGGTATAATTTGTTCATATGTCTTTAATCTCTGTTTACTTAGCATCAAAAATCTTGTACATGCAAAATATACTGAACTTGAAATGCCGTTGAGAGCCAGACTGTAAGAGGCTTTGGAGAGGTTTAACAACTTGCCAAAGGTCACAATGGATTGTAAACGGGGGAATCCGGGGCATGAAACTACATTGTCTGATTTTATTTATTTATTTATTTAGTTAGTTAGTTAGTTAGTTATTTAGTTAGTTAGTTCAATTAGTCAACATATAGTACATCATTAGTTTTTGATGTAGTGTTCAACAATTCATTAGTGTTGTGATGAGCACTGGGTGTTACACATTGTCTGATTTTAAATCCAGAGTTCCTAAAACAGAAAATATTTGTGCTCAGTCTACCTATGCTTCACCTTACACAAGTGTTTATAGGTGTATGGTAAAAATTCAACGAACAGTTCCTTCTCTCTCTGCACCAAAGCACGCTCAGCTAAGGGAAACATTATTTATTCATGAACGTCTGGGTTTCATTTTTTTTTTCCCCTAGAGAACTGAAGCCTCTAGCTCCTACCTACTGAAAAATGGTCTTTACACCAGAAGCTTTGGCATCTCCTTGGAGCCTGCTAGAAATGCAGGATATCAGACTCCACTTCAGACCTCCTGAATCTGGAGGGTAACAAGATCCTCAGGTTAGTTGTGTGCCCCTTAAAGTTGAGAACCTCTGCTTTAGTCCAGCTGAAACTGAAGGATTCCTGACTTCTGATGCTCACATACTATCGTTACTAAATTTCTCCTTAAGATGATGAAATTTCCGTATAATTATATCCAAACCACTCTCTCAAGAATTTGCACAAGGGAAATCAGAGAAAAGTTGAATACAAGGTGGTATATCCTGTTAAAGGTGAGGAAACTTGAAATCAATTTCCAAGTCTTTTTGAAAAACTACAAAGGAATTTAGGAACAAATTTCTTCCATACTCCAAACCACTGAGTCCAATAGAGATAACAAATATTTACTGGAAAGAATGAAAATATGAGGGGAATAGAATACTTAGCAAAGAGAAACACCAGGCACTTTGCATAGTTTAATTTCTCATCACAAGATTGGATCCTTACTGTGTATGCATGGAAATAGAGGCAAAAGAGGTTAGGTAAATTATTCAAGGCCATGCAGACTTGGGTCTGAATCCAGATTTGTCTGAATCCAAAGTTCCAGTGCCACTCACTCTGTGTGACCCACGTATACTGTGAGAGGGGCTGCAGGAATCCAAAAGAGACTCCTATTTTCTCAGTTCTAAGGTGTACTCATTTCTCCACAGCTTGACATGCCTGAAGCTGGGATGCTTCTTAAAACCAATGACAAAAGAAACTTGTCAAGGTGCCAAGAAAATTTAATGTAGACTGGAAAGGTTTTTTTTTCAACAAATAGTGTCAAAATAGCTGAATATCCAACTGAAAAAAAAAGAACCATACCTCATACCACAGTCTAAAATTAATTTGAGATGTATCATAGACTTAAACATAAAAGCCAAAATTTTAAATGTGGAAGAATGTATTTGTAACCTTGGAATAGGTAAATATTCCTTAAAGAAGACACAAAAAGCACTAAATAACGTCATACCCGCTAGGATGGCTGCTATGAAAAAAAAAATAAGAGAAAACAACCAGAGTTGGAGAGGATATGGAGAAATTTAAACCTTTACACATGGTTAGTGAGATTGTAGAAATAGTTTCCCATCCAAGTACTAACCACGCCCGACCCTGCTTAGCTTCCGAGATCAGACGAGATCGGGTGTGTTCGGGGTGGTATGGCTGTAGACAGATTGTAGAAATAGTTTAAGCAGTATGGAAAACAATATGGTGGGTCCTCAAAAAATTTAAAATAGGGGGTGCCTGGGTGGCTCAGTGGGTTAAGCCTCTGCCTTTGGCTCAGGTCATGATCTCAGGGTCCTGGGATAGAGCCCCACATCAGGGCTCTCTGCTCAGCGGGGAGCCTGCTTCCCCCTCTTCCTCTGCCTGCCTCTCTGCCTACTTGTGATCTCTCTCTCTCTGTCAAATAAATAAATAAAAATCTTTTTAAAAAATTTAAAATAGAACTACCATATGATCCAGCAATCTCACCTCTGGGTATATAGCCATAAAAATTGGAAGCAGGGTTTCAAAGAGATAGTTGCACATTCATGTTTATAGCAACACTATTCTTAATAGAATAGAGGTAGAAGAAATTAAAATGTCCACTGATGGACAAATGGATAAGCAAAGTGTGGTGCATTCGTACAATGGAATATTATTCAGCCTTAAAAAGGAAAGAAATTCTGTCACATGTTAGAACATGGATGAACCTTGAGAACATAACACTAAATGAGATAAGCCAGTCACCAAAAGGCAAATATTGTATGATTTCACTTATATGAGGTATAGAGAGTAGTCTAAATCGCAGAGATAGAAAGTAGAATTGAGGTTTCCAGGGGCTGGGTAGGAGGAATGGGGGTTTGTTGTTTAATGGGTATAGGGCTTTAGATTTACAAGATGAAAAAGTTCTGGAGATCTCTTTCATAACAGTGTGAATTACTTAGCACTATTGAATCGTACACTTTAAAATGTTAAGATGGAAAATTTTATGTTACATGTTTTTACCAAAATGAAAAACTTAAAAAAAAAACTTTAAAAAAATTTACATAAAAGAAAAGAAGTTAATTATACTTCATAAAAAGTTAAACTAGCCATTCCTTAAGACAGTGAAAAGAAAATGAAATGGCAAATCACATACTGGGAGAAAATAATCACAATACATATATCCTCAATGGATACTATGGTACTCCCTCCAGACTTCCCTTCCATAGCTGCCAGAAGTTTAGTGGCTAGATCAACAAGTGAGTCTGCCTCTAGACATTGCCCTTGGCCAGAGGGAGCTGCCAGGAACTGAACACCCTAGACAGGGTTTGGGAATTCGGATACAGACATCACAATAGTCACATGAGTCTATAGTTCTGAGTAAGTCCCTTAGGGATAGAGAAGAGGTTTACAAGAGAGTTTTGAGGAAATCCAATATTTACTGTTTGGGTAAAGGAGGAAAAACAAGGAGAGGGAGAAGGGGAGAAGAAAGAGAAGGGCATCCAGAGAGATGGGAAGAAACTAGGGTTGTGTGGAGACATTAAAGTCAAGGGAAGAGGATGTGTGAGAATGGAGGTAATTTGTCAAACGTCTCCAGGAGGTTATGTAAGAGAAAGACTGAACAACGTTTATCAGATTTAGCAATATGGGGATCACATATTTAACAATATGGGGGAGACAATAGGTAAGAGCGATTTGTTTGTTTGCATAATGGGGGCAGAAACCAGACTGATGATTGAAAGGTAAGGGAATAAAAACAGCAATGAAAAACACCAAGGATTTTTTTTTTTTTTTAAAGATTTTATTTATTTATGTGACACAGAGAGAGAGATTACAAGTAGGCAGAGAGGCAGGCAGAGAGACAGGGAGAGGAGGAAGCAGGCTCCCTGCTGAGCAGAGAGCCCGATGCGGGCCTCGATCCCAGGACGCTGAGATCATGACCTGAGCCGAAAGCAGAGGCATTAACCCACTGAGCCACCCAGGCGCCCAAACACCAAGGATTTTTTAATGAGGAGAGAAAAGGGAAGTAGTTTAGGATTGGGAGTAGCTACCTGGAGCAGATGGCAAAATGTTTAAAAATTCAATTTAGTTATTTTTGAATAAGTGCTACATTCACTTGATTCGAAGGTTTTAAAAAATTATGCATTGAGAAATCTTAATTTCACATATGCGCATCGACTTCTCTATAATCCACATCCCCTGCCTCGTCCTCTATATGTAACCACTAGCTATTCATTTTTTGGAATCCTTCACTATTCCTTTTTTTTTTAAGTTTTTATTTAAATTCTAGTTAGTTAACATACAGTGTAAAATTAGACTCAGGTATAGAATTTAGTGACCCAATACTTCCTTACAACACCCGGTGCTCATCACAACAAGCACATTCCTTAATCCACATCATTTATTTAACCCATCCCCCAACCCACTTCCCCTCTGGTGACTATCAGTTTTTTTCTCTGTAGTTAAGAGTCTGTTTCTTGTTTTGCCTCTCACTATACATTTTCCCCACATGCTTGTTTGTTTTGTTCCTTAAATTGCACAAATGAGTGAAATCATTCAGTACTTGCTTTTCTCGGATTTCACTTAGCATAATACTCTCTTGCTCCATCCATGTTGTTCTAAATGCTGAGATTTCATTCTTTTTGGTGGCTGTGTAATATTCCATTATAATGTAATATTCCATTATAAATATATATAATATGTAATGTTATAAATACATAATAAATTTAATAATTATATTGTAATTAAATATAAATAAATATATTGCAAATATAAATATTACATATTTCCTCACCACATCTTCTTTACCCATACATCAGCCACTGGACACCTGGGCTGTTGCCATAATTTGGCAATTGTAAGTAATACTGCCATAAACATAGGGGTGCATGAATCCCTTTGGATTTATATTGTATTTTTGGGGTAAATGCCCAGTGGTGCAATTGCTGAATAGGGTAGTTCTATCTCTAACTTTTCAAGGAAATGTCATACTGTTTTTCAGAATTCCTGCACCAGTTTGCATTCCCACCAACAGTGCAAGAGAGTTCCCTTTTCCCCACATCTTTTCCAACACCTGTTGTTTCTGGTGTTGTTAATTTTAGCCATTGTGATAGGTGTGAGATGACATCTCATTGTAGTTTTCATTTGTATTTCCCTGGTGATGAGTGATGTTGAACACTTTTCATGTGTCTACAGGCCATCTGTATGTCTTCTTTGGAAAAGTGTCTATTCCTGTCTTCTGCTCTTTTTTTAACTGGATTATTTGTTTTTGCATGTTGAATTGTGTAAGTTCTTTATATCTTTTGGACATTAACCTTTTACCACGTATGTCATTTGCAATTATCTTCCCTCATTCCAGTCTGCCTTTCAGTTTTGTTGATTGTTTCCTTTGCTTTGCAGAAGCTTTTTATTTTGATGAAGTCCCAATAGCTTATTTTTGCTTTTGTTTCCCTTGCCTCAGGAGACATATCTAGAAAAATGTTGCTATAGCTGACGTCAGAGAAATTACTGCCTGTACTCAGTTCCTCTAGGACTTTAATGGTTTCCTCTTTCACATTTAGGTCTTTCATCCATTTTGAATTTATTTTTATGTAAGTGTAAGAAAGTAGTCCAGTTTCTTTCTTTGCATGTTCCTGTCCAGTTTTCCCAACACCATTTGTTGAAGAGACTGCCCTTTTCCCCATTTGATGTTCTTTTTTTTTTAAGATTTTATTTATTTATTTGACAGAGAGAGAGAGATCACAAGTAGGCAGAGAGGCAGGCAGAGAGAGGAGGAAGCAGGCTCCCTGCCGAGCAGGGAGCCAGATGTGGGCCTCAATCCCAGGACCCTGAGATCATGACCTGAGCCGAAGGCAGAGGCTTTAACCCACTGAGCCACCCAGGCGCCCCTCCCATTGGATGTTCTTTGTATATTAAGTCCTGTTATGAGGTGATATATGTGAAAGTGCCTGGCTTTCAGTGATGTCTCAGAAGATAGCACCAACAGATAAAGCCTGGCTTGGTACATCCCCAATCCCTGTTGACAGGTTTTTCTCTTAGGCCTATTCTCCTGTTACATCTCTAGGTCATTCCTCTATATTGGATCCACTGTCTCCTTCGGGTGGTCTCCCCTTCTCTGCTTCTCAGTTCTTGACAGAAGCACTTGACTTCCTGGTATAGCCAAGAATCCCACTACTCTGTTTTGAAAGGTTATCACTCCAGTATAGTGCTTAAATATTACTGAGGGGACTTCTGTATACATTTTCTCATCTTAGCCTCACAACGTTATAAGTGCCAAAATATAAGCTCCCAAATATTAAATGCTGGGCTAATCATTTAACAAGCATAGCCCCTAACTTATAGTCAGATGTCTTTTGATTCTTTCTGCACCAACAACTTCAGAGATCTAATACTGTACTCTTCGTCACAAAGCCCCAAGTATTTCTCAGGCATTTATGGAAAAAATTTTTTCTTTGGGCTTATAAAATGGGTCTGAGAAAAGAAATTCTCAATACATTCTGACCTCAGCAGTAGGACCTGTAAGAGCAAACTAAACAAGATGGGAGTTAGAAATGACAGCAGCATTGTACCAAAGCCACGAGGGTGAAGTCGGCCCCATGTTTCCAGCCCTTCCCAGTCACTTTTAAATTGGGATGTCCAAAAATGAGCCATTTAGCTTGCCTGATGTTTCATGTAGGGTCAAGATAAAAAAGTGAGGCTCTAAGTGAACCTCCTAGGTTCCAGGAGTCTGGACATACAGAGGCACTAAGGCAGGTTCAGTTAAAGCAGCAGTTCCCTGGTGTTGAGGGGGACAAGGTCTTTAAGATTCTGCAAGGTCAAAATTATTTTCATAATCTAAAACATTTTTTTCTGTGTTGATACATGAACTGATAGTGCAAAAAGCAGCGTTGGGTAAAACTGCTGGTGCTTTGCAAAAATCATGGCAGTGGCCCTGGCCTGTACTAGTAGTCGATGTATTCTTCACTACCATATACTCACAATAAAAAAAAGTCAAGCCAGTTTCATTTAAGTATATCCTTAATAAGGGTAAAATGGTTTATAAAATCCTTGAGTAAATCTTTTTAACACTGCTACAAAATGGGAAGTATGTATAAAGCACAAGCGTGGCTAAGTTACAAGACACCATTTTTACTATTGCAAGCTGTGGCTGTTCAGACTTGGGTATGCAGCATACATTTTCTTGAAAACAAATGAACTGGTGAGTTCAAGGAAGACAACTGACAGTATTTGTTGCCATGATAAAACTTTAGCTTTCAAGCAAAAATTAGAAATTTTGGAAAACTTGTATCTGCTACTTTGAACTCAACAGCTTCCCAAAACTTATTACCTCATCATCAGAAATACCTTTAACAATGGGGATGTTTTGAGGTATAAAAAAATGTGTCAACATTTAGTTTTGCCTAACTTAGCAAGTGTTTTCCAAATGACCAATACAAAATACTTCAAAATCATGCAAAGATATACCAATGGATTTTTATGTAATAGAGTACAAGAATTTCATTGATATGGCTTGATTCCACATTGCACCTAATCTTCAAGAAACTTCCACTTGTGGAGTTTTGATGTAATAACAAAGAATACCAAAGTTATCTGAAAAAGCTATTAAAAAGGACCTCCCTTTCCCAACTTACATACCTGATTTCCTTCCTGTACTTCAATCAAACATCTAAACAGACTGAAGAAAATGAGGATCCTTAAACCGACTGAGCCACCAGGTGCCCTAGAGTTGTGGTCTAAGCTTAATTTTATGACACAGCTCTTAAAATCTTGGAGGTGATGGGGACTGTGGGAAAAGAGAGAGATGCCTCTCTTCCTCCTGTTTTAGTCTCAGAACTGACCTGACAAACTTCCAAGACCTACCCAATTCTTTGGGGCCTTTTGAGGAACACAGCCTAGGTGGGTCTCTGATATATTTCAAATAGCTGTGGAGTCTTTGCTGTAACCACATTGAGCCATTTTTGTTTATTTGTTTGTTTGTTTTAGCCAGCTGTTCAGGATAACAAGTCACAAATGGTACATGCCATTTGAGCCAACCTTCTCCCCACCCAACAGAAATGTCCGTGTCTGTGCACAGAAAATCTTAGATAGCATGTATAACCAATAGTAGTTAACTCTAAGGAACTGTTAAAAGTATTTACATATTCTCATCTATAATTTCCCTCTTTTTTGACAATGAACATGAAATTTATAAGATAAACACATAAAATAGTTAGTTACGGCCACATTAATAGAGAGCATGAAAGAATTCAGCAGGATGAAGTCAAGAAAATAGAAAAGATCTTCCTGCGGCACCTTGGTGGCTCAGTTGGTTAAGCGTCTGATTCTTGATTTTGGCTCAGGTCATGATCTTAGGGTTGTGAGTTTGAGTGCCACATTGGGTGTAGAGATTACTTAAAAATTAAATCTTAAAAAAAAAATAATGCTCCTGAAGCTTACTGTAAAGAAATTCATCAACATCCCAGTTGCCTAAGAGGGACCATCTAATGAGGTGTGGTCCCATGATAAATCTGTAGTTTTACTTTAACCTTCTCTGCTGGGACTTAACCAGAGTAACCAACCTAGCATTATCCATAAACTAGATGTGTTCAACATTTCCTTGTCCTTGACTTACCATGTAAGCTGAGGCTGTGGCCCAGAATCATGGTATCTTCCCTTAAGCATTCTACTAAATAGGGACCATTTTATCCTACCAAAACATTTATCATATATGTGAGGGAATTTCCCTAGATTATTTCATTAAGCTTCTCTTACCAAGCTTCTAAGGACAACATATGCAAATATGCTCAGATAATTTGGTCATTACCTTTTGGTACCATTTTTCTCCTGCTAAGAAGGGCCAGTTAGTCTCTAGATTAACCAGGAAACATTAGCATCGCCACTTCAACCAAGACAAATGTGCAACAGGATTAATTATTGAGAAATAAATGGGACAAGATTGGTTTTAAACACTTAACAGGGTTATTTATTTTCTGTTGCTTAGAAGCAGAATGCTGCATATCCCTGAGGGACTGACTACTACTTTTCTAAAGACTGGGAGCTAGACTAAGAGTGGGTCAAAAGACACAGAAAATATTCTTTTATGATGCTAGGGTTGGGTTCTTTTTTTTTTAAGATTTTATTTATTTATTTGACAGAGAGAGATTACAAGTAGGCAGACAGCAGGCAGAGAGAGAGGAGGAAGCAGTCTCCCCGCTGAGCAGGGAACCCTATGCCGGCCTCGATCCCAGGACCCTGAGATTATGACCTGAGCAGAAAACAGAGGTTTTAACCTACTGAGCCACACAGGCACCCTAGGGTTGGGTTCTTAGTGCTTAAAATATCTAGAGGTTCTTAGTAAGCGGTTAAGCCATTTATTAAAGAAAGTAGTAGGAAAGGAAGCCTGAGTGTTTTTCAAGGATTGGAGAAATGAAAAGCCTGGTAAGAGGATTGAGAGAAGACCAGGGGAGAAATTCAAAAGTAGTGGGCTTCTTTTAATGGTAGAAATCAGAACCACTCAAAAGCAGTGTACTGGGGACAGGTGGCTGCATAAAGCCAGGGCAGAGCCCTGGGTGCCATGGTTTGGTGATCTGCAGCAGGGGCCCTTGTGGTTTAGTGGGCACAACTGAACCATCTACCTTATGTCTAATGTGGTCTAATGAGTAATGGTCCTGTGGCAAAACTCATGGACTAAATGAACCTGGGCCTTGAGCAAATCTTCAGTAGTGATCACAACAGACTGAAGGCCAGAGGTTTTCCCCCTATTTATCCTAGAAGTGAATAAGCTCTGGAATCCTGGTAAAACACACAGAAAGAGAAGGGAGCCATGAAGAATGACTGATATTGAACATATCACTTACCTTGGAAAAGATTTAATTTGACAAAGAAAACCAACAAAAAAAGTCACATTACTGGCACCTGCTACGGTGAGAGGAAGGCCCAGAGGAGTCCCTTTCCTTGAATCAACTTAGATTAATCCTTATGCTGTACTTCAAGGTGGAGTCAACCTTCTAACATAAGTCCTATTACTAGGGTCCCCAAATAGTTTTACATTATATCACATATAACATGCGCGGAAGTTAATTTGGTTAACTGAGTATGTGAAGTTGTCTTCTGTCCCTTCTTAATAGGAATGTGTGTGTGTGTGTGTGTGTGTGTGTGTGTGTGTGTGTGTACTTACATACTTCTAAACAAGTATTTCAGTTTAAAGTTCTCACAAAGCAAAGTCTGAAATAAGGACTTCAGTGGAGGAGGTAGTATCAAAAAGCCTGTGTGAGCGAATAGAGATAGACACAGGTGAAGAGGAATTGCTGATGAAGAATGTGTCATTAAGCTAGTTCTGCATGGACAATTGGGGTTCAGTCCCTCTCAGGACCCTCTAAAGAACCATACAAGATGGGCCTCAGAAACATCCCTCTGAAAATGAGAAGTTAGAGCATTTTCTTGCTGATTTCCATCCTCCACTGCTGTTGGCTTCTAGAAATGTTTCTGGACTACTGGTGTGGAGCGACAGCAGACTTCCCTCTCCTGGACTGAGAGAACTTTTGCATGGGAACTGTCTACCAGAGCTGCTACTATAGCCCAAGCTGGGCTGAGGGGATGTGGTCCAGGCAACAAAAAGCACGTACTACATAAACCTGTATCAGGAAAGTGAACAGAAGATGTTTAACCTTTTAGAATCTTTCCCCAAACCCTCCATCCCAGGTTGTTGGAGAGGAGGGTAGGTATTACATGACCTGCTGCCTCTGCACAGGTTTTTAAACCTCAAATAAATTCCCTGTTCTTAGCAGCAGTTCTCATTCCTGCCCTTAGTCATAGGACTCAGACTCCAAGACATTCCTGGGTTTGCCAGGCAGATCTGTCTCTGCTATACAGCACTCCGTTTGGAACTTATTCTGGGCAGCAGATTGCTTTGTTATGTCACCGGTAACACTTGTTCACTTTCCTTCCTCTAGAATTTTGCTAAAATTTTCATCTTCTGACGGAGAAATGTCTATTCAGATCCTTTACCCATATTTTATTTGGGTTATTTGTCTTTTTTTGTTTGAGTTGAAAGTATTCTTTATATATTCTGGATTCTAGTCTCTTATCCAACAATTGATTTACAAGAAATATCTCCCATTAGGTGAATTGTCTTTTCACTTTCTCAGTGGTGTCCTTTGAAGCACATTTTTAATTTCAATAAGATCTAATTTATTTTTTCTTTGGTTGCTTCTGCATATCAAACAGCTGCTAATCCTAGGTATACATCTATGTTTTCTTCTAAGAGTTTTCTAGTTTTAGTGCTTAGACTTAGGCCTTTGATTCATTTTTAGTTAATTTTTTAAAGTAAGTTTTTTTGAAGACTTTATTTGAGAGAGAGAGCGTGAGTGGGAGGGAGGGGCAGAGGGACAAGGAGACTCCTCCCTGAGTGGGGAGCCCATGAAACTCAATCCCAGGACCCTGAGATCATGACCTAAGCCGAAGCCAGATGCTTAAGCATCTGAGCCACCCAGGTGCCCCTAGTTAATTTTTGTATATGATGAGATAGGGGACCAAATTCACTCTTTTGCATATGAATATCCAGTTGTCTCAGCACTGTTTGTTGAAAAACTATTCTTTCCAACTGAATTGTCTTTGTTGAAAATCAAATGACCAAAAAATGAGAGGGTGTATTTCTGGGTCTTGATTCTATTCAGCTGATGTGTATGTCTAACCCTGCCCCACTACACACTGTCTTACTTAATGCAGCTTTGTAATAAGTTCTGAAAATCAGAAGCTTGAATCCTCCAAATTTATTCTTCTTTTTCAAGATTGTTTTGAATTGTTTGGCTATTCTAAGTCCTTTGAATTTCTCTATTAATTTTAGGGTCAGCTTGTCAATTTCTGCAAAGAAGTTAACTGTGATTAAAAATTGGCATTTTAACTTTTCTTAATAGCAGATTACTTGTAATATACCTCACCAATGTTCATAACACAACATCTCAACATGAATATTGATAATTATGCACATGTTTATTATTACCTTTCATTTGCTCAATAAAATTCCATGAAGTTGCCATTGAGAGGGTGACAGCTGAAAATCACAGAACTTTCTAACTTTGTGAAAGCCTTTTTATTTTTTATATTATCCCCATGAAGTATAATAATACACATACAAAAGTAACACAACATAAGATTCTTTTTATCCTTTTCATGTGGTATTTTTGTTGTACCTGATAAATGTTAGCAACATGGCAGACAGATTCCTCTTTTCTTTTTTTTTTTTGCTTAAACACAGAGATCTGAGTAAGATTGTTCAATAAAAATATTCTCTAAAATAAGTTCACTATATTTCTCAACTACTTTGACATTAATCTTGAAGTTCAGCTAAAGAACTCTCACAGTAGACAGACTTTCTTTCCCAAAAGAGATGATCTGTGAATCACCTCAAATCATATCTAATACTTTTAAAGGAGAAAGACTATACTGAGTAATGTCTGTGGTTCAGCCCAACTCTTCCTTGTGAAACTTCTTCAGTGATCTATACCAGTCACTTTAGTCCCACCTAGATTGAGTGTTCATTTGTTGAAATGTGGCTTCCTTACTCACCACTCATAGTGTTCATGCCAAAGACTCCTGTGTTGCCACACTCAATTATCAGGTTTCCTCTCAGGTAACCTCAGACACAGTTGCCTGCTCTCTGCTTCATGAACTTTGTTCTGTGAATTCTGTCTAGGTATTTCACCACCCTGGATCTCCCACTTCTAAACATCTGGTTTCTTTCTTCTCCAGTATTCTCTCCTATCTTCCCACTACACCCAATAGACATGCTCTCAGCTACCCTAGTCCTTCCTCACTAATTTTATAATCATTTCTATCCTGATATCTTCTCACCTAGGCCCATGCTTCCTCTTACCTATGGGGTATATCTGATTAGGTATCACATCATTTCAAATACTATAAGTCTGGATATAGACTCACTTTACTCTCCATATCAATTTCCTTTCAGATTCCTTTCTTAGTGGTAACAACAATTTCTCAAGGTCAGTTCCCTGCCCTTTCATTCCTTACATCTAATCAGTTGCTGTAAAGTCCAGCAGGTATTTTTTGAAAGAATTCTCAAACCAATTGGTTCATCTCCATTCCACTTATTTCTACCACTTGTTCAATTATTTATGAAACTTCGCCTTCATGAAGTCAAGAGTAATCTATGAGAGCTTTAATCTGCAAGGCCCGTACCTACCTAGAAAGCAAGTTATCCCCTAAGGCCTAGGCCAGACAAAATGAGCCACTGATCCAGATAGAGGGCCATGTTCAGATGGTATCAGAAAGGACTGATGTAACCATTACCTCAAGATTGTATTGCTATAACTCCCTACCATGTATCGTGGATACTCTGTGCTACCAACATATTTTGCTCACACCCACTTCTATACTTTTATTTATTTGGCTACTCTGGGTTGGTGGCACTAGCTTAGTATTATCTCACTTAAAGATTGCTGATTTATGTAAGAAAGTCTTTAGTACCATGGTTAAACCAAGAATGTGATCAAGAACATATTTAAGGGTGCCTGGGTGGCTCAGTGGGTTAAAGCCTCTGCTTTCGGCTCAGGTCATGATCTCAGCGTCCTGGGATCGAGGCCCACATCGGGCTCTCTGCTCAGCAGGGAGCCTGCTTCCTCCTCTCCCTGTCTCTCTGCCTGCCTCTCTGCCTACTTGTAATCTCTCTCTCTGTGTCAAATAAATAAATAAAATCTTTAAAAAAAAACAAACATATTTAAGTCAGTTTCTATAAAAACCAAAAGGTGAGCAGACACAAAGAGGTATAATCCTTAACTCAAGACCAGAATAGGTTCACCAGAATAGGTCAGGAACTGGAATTGAAGTAGAGCTTTCCGGAACCAGGGAAAACACAAAACAACAGAAAAATTCTGGGCAAAAGTTTTTCTAAGCTTCCTGACCTTCTCTGCCATCTGTAGAATTGAAGCAACTCAAAACCTTCACAATGAGCCTTATCTGAACTCTCCTTATCTTTGACTTCCAACAAGGCTGAGTGTCTCTTGCCAAAGAGTAGCTAACACCTATACAACACTTTCCATAGGCTAGTGTATTAATCATATTTTTAATATTTTATGGTGTTTTGACATGTCGTGGGGATTAGCTGGCCGAGGAGAGACTGCCCCTCCCAGGGCTAGCCAATGCCCAGAGATAAAACAAATACTATGTGACCTCAATTACATTTAGAATCTAAAATACAAAACAAATGAACAAAAAAACCAAAACAGAAACAGACTCATATAGAGAACAGACTGATGGTTGCTAGAAGGACAACGGGTGGGGGGATGGTCAAAATAGGTGAAGGGGATTCGGAAGTACAATCTTCCAGTTATAAAATAAATAAGACACAGGGTCCAATGTACAACGTAGGGAATGTAGTCAATAATATTGTAGCAACCTCTATGGTGACAGACGGTGACTACTTATTGTGGTGGCCATTTTATAAAGTACACGAACACCAAATCTATGTATATATTTCATAATGTATATAAATATCAACTATGTTGTAACCTGAAACTAATATAATATTGTATGTCTATGATTCTGCAATAAAAAATTAAATTTAGGGCGCCTGGGTGGCTCAGTGGGTTAAAGCCTCTGCCTTTGGCTCAGGTCATGATCTCAGGGTCCTGGGATCAAGGCCCGCATCGGGCTCCTTGCTCAGCAGGGAGCCTGCTTCCTCCTCTCTCTCTCTGCCTGCCCTCTGCCTACTTGTGATCTCTCTCTCTCCCTGTGTCAAATAAAAATTTTAAAAAATCTTTAAAAAAAATTAAATTTAAAAAATAAGTAACTTGCCCGAAAACATGCTTTTCATGTACAAACCAACCAATCCCAAGTCCATACCCCATATTCTTTCTGCCCTAAATCACCCAGGGCCAGGTACCAGACAAGAAGTGGCCACACCTATAGCTCAGAGCCCACCAAATTATTCAAACCAGCCAATCCTAAGCAGTTTCCATTGCCCGGCCTTGCCTTTCCCATGGAAAACAATAAAGGCTCTGGGCTAGTCTTCCCTCTCACTGCTTTCCCCGTGTTTCTCCATGTGGCATTCCATGATTTGTTATGCCTTCTCCTCTGGGGAGTATGTAAGTAATAAAAACCTTTTGATGGCATTACCCTTCCCATGTTTTTTCTTAGTCATCTCCATAAATTAAAATCCCATGAGTATAACCGAAATAGGAGCCATTCTAAGTATTTTGTATAGGTAAGCTTATTTAATCTTCATAAGGTTCTATACCTTCTATAAGGTATATACTACTATTATCCCCATTCTAAGAAGGAGAACATCAGTTGTAGTAATTTGCTTAAAATTCTACGAGTGAGTGGCAGAGCTGGGACACCTACCCAAGCAGGCTCCTGTCAGCATTATGTTGCCTGAGGAAGTTGGGGATGTTCCACGTACTCAAGACACAAATCCTTGGCATTTTCTTCACCATGGTAGGCATCCTGCAAGGACTGCCCTTCTTGTTTGACAACCCGCCTTAAATTAGTTATCAGAATGAGGAATAGACACATCTGGGGCCTGAAAAGCATCACTGTTTCTGATCCTAGGTGGTTGACTTATGGTGAATAGAGAAAAAACAACTAGTCAAAATTGTGTAAAACTCACATGCTATAAAAATGAACAATCCATACTCTTTGTCTCTTGGATCTGTTTTTTGGTAAGAATAAAACAATAGTACTGAACACATAAGCACACAGTCACTTGAGAAATTCTAAGAATGAACAGAATGCTTATGTGCTGGAAACTACAAGACATCCAGAGTTTTCAGGGCATAAAGTATAAGGTGGCATCAGTAGATGAGGCTAGAGAGATCCACAGGAACCAGGCCAGGAATGGCTCATATGATTTGCAAAAATGCAAGTAGGTGATAGAAAGTCAATACTTCTCCTTCCTCTATGCTTGAGGAACGGGACCCTCTGACTGATCCCCCAAAGGCTACTACATAAAAGTTAGGTTGTGTGAAGTGTAGAGTAAAACTTCTATTAATGACACTATTAAAACTTAACATCAACATTTCACAAGAATTATTACTTTTTTTTTCAATTACTGCTTTGGGCCAATTCCCCAAAGTAAAACTGAGTCAAAAAAAAAAAAACAAAGCAAAACAAAAGCCATTGTTGTTCTCATTACTTTTATCTTTCACACTTCAGATTGCTTTTACTAACTTAGATAGCTTTAAGCATTGTATATGTCCTACAAAGACTTGGCCAGCATTCAGTTATATCCTGTGTATTTATATGAAGTCATCGTCCTTCTTCACTCTTCAGAAATCTTTCTTTCATTATCTTCTCTCTTCACATGTCCAATATCCTCATCCCTTTCCTTACCCTCAACCAATAATCTTATTTCTTTGAAAAACAATCAGGGGGCACTTTGGTGGTGCAGTTGGTTAAGCCTCTAACTCTTGGTTTTGGCTCAGGTTGTGATCTCAGTCATGAGATGGAGCTTTGAGTTCTGCTCCATGCTCAGTGTGGAGTCCACTTAAGATTCTCTCTCCATCTCCCCTGCCCTTCCCTCTCTTCTCTCAAATAAACAAATAAGTCTTTTAAAAAAAGATAAAAAGAAAGAAAATATAAATTGTCCTGGGGTGACTCTCAGTAGATAGCCCAAGAAACAGAAGCATCAGTTGCTCCTTTGAGGCTAGGTACAGGATGGAAATTTGGATGTCGTTTAGTAGTTCAATTACTAACTTCCATTCTATGTCCCTTCTTATCCCCACCTTAGAACATAATTGTCATGAATTGTTGAAAATTTCTGAGGTCTGGAATAGACTGAAGGATCCAAATACATCTGGAAAGTCATCATCTCTTGGTGGTCTCTCAGACTTGGATATTACTTTTGAACCTTAAAGTTCTATCTTTGTGAAAACCTGAACCCTTCTGAGTCAGTTTGCTACATTAGGGATATGTGGGAGTGGGTCCTTGGGTCACAATCAGGACTGATAGTCTTGGAAGAACTGTTGCTTACAACATTTCACTTTTCTAAAGAGCACTAGAGCTTTCCTAGTTGGATTGTTTACAAATCTGATAAACTCCTACATAAATTCATACCTATAGTGTTCCAGAGGGAATGAGTCTCTAAGTAGAAATGTTACTTTCATTTTTTCATAAGTTAACCAACATTTTGTAAGTACTTACTTTATGCCAGATCTTGAGAAGATTACAGTGAACAACACCAACACATTTTGTTTTGTTTTATTTTACACTGGGCTGCTTATAGGAATTTAGGCCCTGAGAATACAGCCATAATCCCAAGAGAATAGACTCTTTCATGACCAACACTGAGAATTCAGTGAACTTTTCCCTGACTATAACCAGACACAGAGGGGAAACATGCTCAGTGGGTAAGGATCAGCTGCTTGGAATGGAGTCCATGACAAGTTCTACCTGGGCTTTCTAGTAGTATCTACCATCTTCAACACATTTAGTAGATGTCTATAGGAAATATGGACACGTGCCCAAGTGATTTTTCTGAGTGGTTTTTCATGGGAAATGTTAATAGATACAACCTTTATCAACAAAAGTTCTTTGGGGTCTTTAACAATTTTTAAGAGAATACTCAGATCTTGAGGCCAAAAAGTTTGAGAACTGCTGTGCTAAGGATCATAACTAGAAATAGGGGTGCCTGGGTGGCTCAGTAGGTTAACTGTCTGCCTCCAGCTCAGGTCATGACCCCAGGGTCCTCAAATCAAGCCCAGAGTCTGGCTCCCTGCTCAGTGGGGAGTCTGCTTCTCCCTCATTCTCTACCCCTCCTTCCTGCTTGTGTTCTCTCTAATAAATAAATAAAATCTTTAAAAGAATAGCGTGGAATTTCTGGGTCATAGGGTATGATTTATATTCAAACTATAGAAATGATCCCTGAAAGTATAGTCTTTATGATTTATATTCAATATAAGGTATGATTTATATTTAGTAGATAATGTCAGGTGGCTTTCCAAAGTAGTTATACTAATTTATAGTCTCACCAGCAATGGAGTACTCTAGTTAAAGGATTTGGTACTTGTCTGTGATTTCTGATTTTTATTTGGTTTGTAAAGAACGCCACACTATTGCCAAAGTAACTTAGATTTTTGGAAGGGAGTAGAAGTATAGTAGTTTAGGCTCTACCATTTAGTAGTAGAGTGGTCTTGGATAAATAATTTAATTTCACTTTCCCCATAGGATGGTTTTTATGATCACATGAAATCCTACACATAAACTGTGAGAACTGGGCCTAGCGCATAGTAGATGCTGTATATATTTGTGCTTAATAAACGTTGGCTATCATCATAGTCATTTTCATCATATTTATGGAAATACAGAGTTACAACCTGGTTATGTGTGATCAGCACTGAGATTGTAGCTATGCTGATGAAATGGGTATTCTGTTCAGGTTTTAACTTACTTTTAGCGAGGGCAGTGGGTGGAGGGAGGTCTAAGAACATGGAATATGTGAATTTATAGAAATTGAAAAATCAGACGCCCTGGGGTGGGAGAATGGGGAGTTTGGGTTTTATCTTTCATTTAAGACAGTGAAAGCCTATATGGTGTTTACATCCAGTTAGGATGAGGAATTTCTTTAGTCTAGATCCAGAAAGGACTCATTTATGTTCCACATGACTCAGGAAGGTAAAGAGACTGATAAACAGCAAAGACCTGTTATATATTGAGTGTTTAACATGTGCCACACACTACTCTAAGAAACTTTTTTTCCATTTTACTGCATAACAATTCTATATATTAGGTATTTTTCATAACCCATTTTAATGAGACAGACAGAAACTGAGTAATTTTTCCAAGACCATGTATTTGTTAAGGTGTGGAGCTCAGCTTTAAGCCAAGGTTAATCTGACCCCAGAAACCTCATCTTAATTATTCTAATGCTGCCTCACTTGAATGCGTGATTCTCAAAAACACACAGGTTGAGCATATAGGAGAGACTAATACATATTTTAGTTAAGTCAACAAATCCGTGAGATAGAAAGGATGGAAATTATTTAGCTGGTGATTTAAGAGTAATTTTCCTGAAATGATTATGAGGAAACAGAGGCATAATCTGAAGCAGATGTGTATTACTAGGCACAGGATAAAGAATAATGAGTGATGTACTTGGGAAAATTAATCTCTGGCCAGTCTGTCCCAAGTCTTTTGGCAGCTCTTCATCTCCCTAAGGATTTCACATTATTAAGTTGGTCTCTCCTTCCTAAGTCTTTTGAACTCTTTTGACCTTGTTAGTTCCTGTCCTTTTACAATGCCTCAGCAACCCCGTGAGGTAAGCAGGTAGGTATTCTTACTCTTATTTTACAAATCAGTTAAGTGGTTTGCCTAGAGTCACACTAGATAGTGGGTGGGGTCCAAATTAGCCAAGGTTATTGTCTCCAGTTCAGGGCTCTTTACTTTCTGTCACAACTGGTGTTCTAGAATACTTTCCCCTTCTTTTTTCTGCCACTTTTTTTTTTTTGCTTTTTCACTTGTCTTTTTCTTCCCCCAACAGTCTATTGCACTGAATGAATACATGCAGCAACAACAGGCCTTTTTCAGTATCCATGTCACTCTTATCAAGAGATCTTGATGACCCACTTCAAGTGTTTCTTGAGAGATGGTTTGGAGATACGGTTCCTTACTGATGAATTCTCAGGTTTTAGATGTTTGAAAAAGCTTGTCTTTGTATGACTAAACAATTGATTCAAGGCATTTAAAAAATATCATCTAAGATTCGCCTGGCTTTCATCTTGGCAGAGTAAAATCGGAAATTAGTCTAAAGGGTTTCCTTGCCCTCTTACAGTCTCCCCTAACCTTAGGAAGACAAGGACATAAATCAAAGCTTTCTTTCAACCAAGTCACATTGATGAGTTCAAAATATATTCGTTCAGATGTAAAATATATTCACTATTTAAATCTTGGACTTTGAATCTACTTTTTTATTATTATGTTTTAATTTTTTTAAATTTTATTTGACAGAGAGGTGAGAGAGAGGGCACAAGTAGGGGAAGGGGCAAAGGGAGAGGAAGAAGCAGGCTCCCTGCAGAGCAGGGAACCCGACCTGGGGCTCGATCCCAGGACCCCCAGACCATGACCTGAGCCGAAGGCAGATGCTTAACCAATTGAGTGACCCAGGCACCCCTTTCATGCTTTATTACTAATAAAATCCCTCCATGGAAAAATATTTTAGAAAAGGTTAAAATCCTTTTTTTATTGCCTTCAACAATTTAGATCTGTCTCCTTCCACTATAAGTAACCACTGGTAGCACTTCCGTTTTTGTCTTGCCAAATTTTTATTTCTCCACACTCACTGACTTATTTTTGCATTTACAAATAATGCTGCAACAAATACCCTTGCTTCCTTGCACACCTCTACTGATATTTCTTTAGATTAAATATGGAGAAGTAGAATTGCTGCGTCACTGAGTGGGTATGTTTTAAAATTGTAATACTTTATTGCCAAATTGCCTTCCAAAACAATTGCAATTTAAACAACTCTTAGCCGTGCATGAGATGATCTCTTTTTCCAACTCTTAGCCACCCTGGGTATTTTCAAACTTTTTCAATTTTGCAAATCTATTGAGTGAAAAAGCTAGCTCATTATTATAATTTGCCTTTTTTGGGGAGTTTGTTTTCTAGTGAGGTTCAGTGTCTTCTCATATCTTTATAGCAGTTTTTCTTTCTTTTGTGAGTTGTCTGTTTATATCATTTATGCTTTTTCTATACAGGCAGTCTTTTTCTCACCATTAATGTCATTTTTGGTGAAAATAAGTTTTGCATGTTCATGAAGTCAGTTTGTGACTTTTGATTTTTTTTGAATTTAGGTAAAATGCACATAACAGAAAAGTTACCATTTTAACATTTTAAAGTATACAATCCAGTGATTTTTAGTACACTCACAATGTGATGCAATCATCACCACTCTCTAATTCTAGAACCCAGTACCCATTAGGGATTCACTCCACACACCTTCCCTCCCTCACTAAGCCCCTGGCAAGCAATAAACAGCTTTACATCTCTATGGACTTGCCTGTGCTGAACATTTCTTACAAATGGAATTGTATAATATGTGGCCTTTTGTCTCCGACTTCTTTCATTTAGCATGATGTTTTCACGGGCCTGTGTTGTAGTATATGTCAGTACTTCATTTCTTTTTCTTGTGAAACAATATTTCATTATATGAACATATCACATTTTATTTATTCATTCATAAGTCATGGTCATTTTGGGTTTATTTCATTTTTTGGCTATTCTGAATAATGCTACTATCAACATTCCTGTGTCAGTTTTTGTCTTATCAACTATATACATACCCATACCAGAAGTAGCTGAGTCTTATGCTAAGTCTATCTTTAGTATTTCAAGGAAATTCTAAACTGTTTTCCAAAACAGCTGTACCATTTTACATCTCCACCAGCAACTTACGAGCATTTGAATTGTTCCATGCCCTTGTCAACACTTGTTATTTTCCTATTTTTAAATTATACACACCCTAGTGGATGTGAAGTGGTCTCTTATTGTGGTTCTGAATTAGATTTCCCTTATGATTAATGTTGAATACCTTTCGTATGCTTGTTGGTCATTTGTATATCTTCTTTGGAGAAATATCAATTCAAATCTTTTGCCCATTTTTAAATTAGGGTGTTTGTCTTTTGTTGTCGAGTTGTAAGAGGTTTGTGTTTGTTTGTTTGCTTCTGTTTTTGTTTGTTTTTATTCTGGAACTAGATCCTTATCAGATAGATGAGTTGTAAATATTTTCTCCCATTTTATGGGTTGTCTTTTAACTTTCTTGATTTCTTAATAGTGTCCTTCAATGCACAAATGTTCTTTATTTTAGTGAAGTCGAACATTTATTTTCTTTTCTATTTCTTACATATTTTTTGCTTGTATTTTGATGTATCTAAGACTCTACTGCCAAATCCAAGAAATGGAATTTGCTTTTGTGTTTTCCTCTAATAGTTATATATTTTTAGCTCTTAAATTTGGATATTGATTTTTTTCTATATGACGTGAGGTAAGCGTCCAAATTCATTTTTTTTTAAGATTTTATTTATTTACTTGATAGAAAGAGCACAAGCAGGGGGGAGCAGCAGAGGGGGAGGGAGAAGCAGGGTCCCCGCTGAGCAGGCAGCCCAATGTGGGGCTTGATCTCAGGATCCTGGGATCATGACCTGAGCTGAAGTCAGATTCTTAAACAACTGAGCCACCCAGGTGCCCCCCAACTTCATTCTTTTGCAAACAGATAACCAGTTGTCCTAGTACTATCTGTTGAAAAGACCATTCTTATCCTATTGAATGGTATTGGCACTCTTGTTAAACATCCATTGACCATAAATGTGAGGATTTCTTTCTGGACCCTCAATTCTATTCCATTGATTTATATGTCTATCCCTTTGTCAATTCCACATTATTTTAATTACTGTGGCTTTGTAATAAGTTCTGAAGTTTAGAATTATAAATTCTCCAACTTTGTTCTTTTTCAAGATTATGTTCTTTCTTTTGGGTCTCTTGCTAGTCCACATGAATTTTAGAATCAGCTTGCCCGTTTCTGCAAAGCAGACAACTGAAATTTTAATAAAGATGGCAATGAATCTGTAAATCCAGGGAATATTGCCATCTTAATATTAAGTCTTCCAATCCATGAACACATGATACTTTCCATTTATTCAGGTTTTCCTTAATTTCTTTCAGTAGTGTTTTATAGTTTTCAGTGTATGAGTCTTGCACTTTCTCAGTTAAATTTATTCCTAAGTATTTTATTATTTTTAACATTATGAATAGAATTGTTTTCTTAATTTTGTTTTCAGATTGTTCATTGCTAGAGTATTAGAAATACAACTCATTTTTCTGTGTGATCTTGTGTCCTGCAACTCTGCTGAATTCATTTCATTAGACTTAATAGTTTTTAACAGATTCTTTAGTGTTTTCTGTACATAAAATTATGTCAAATTATGTCTTTTTCCTTTTTAATTTTGGATAATTTTTATTTATTTTTTCTTGCCTAATTGCCCTGCTTAGATTGTCTTATACAATGTCGAATAGAAATGGTGAAAGAAGATATCCATTTCTTGTCCTAATTATAATGGAAAAACTTTAAGTATGATACTAGCTGTGTGGTTTTTTTTCTGTTGTTGTTGTTGTTGTTGTTGTTTTGTTTTTTTGTTTTTTCCCATAGATCCTTTTATCAGGTTGAGGAAGTTTCCTTTGGTTACTGGTTTATAGAGTGGATTTTTGTGTTGTTTTTCTTTTTTTAATTTATGTTTGTTTTTAAATTAAAGGGTTTTAGAATTTGTCACATGCTTTTCCTGCATCTATTAAGATAATCATGATTTTCCCCCCTTTCATTCTCATATGGTGTGTTACATTGATTTTCATATGTTGAACCACCCTTACATTGCTGAAATAAATCCCACTTAGTTATGGTGTGTAATCCCTTTAATGTGTTGCTGGATTTGGTTTGCTAGGATTTTTTTTTGAGGAATTTTACATTTATATTCATAAGAGACATTGGTATGTATTTTTCTTTTATTGTGGTTTCTTTGTCTGGCTTTGGTATCAAGGTAATACCAGCCTTGTACAATGAAATAGAAAGTTTCATCTTCTCTTCCATTTTTGGGAGAGAGTTTGAGAAGGTTTGCTGTTAATTCTTCTTTAAATATTTGATAAAATGCAATGGTGAAATCATCTGGTTCTGGACTTTTCTTTGTTGGAAGTTTTCAGATAACTGATTCAATTTCTTTCCTTGCTATAGATCTGGTCAAATTTTCTATTTATACTTTAGTCAGTTTTAGTAGTTTGTCATTTCTAGAAATTTGTCCATTTCATCCAGGTTATCCAATTTATTGGCATACAATTATTCATAATATTCTGTCATAAGCCTTTTTATTTATGTAAGATTGAAAGTAATGTCACCATTTTCGTATTGATTTTATTAATTTGAGTCTTCTCTCTTTTTTGCTTAGTCATTCTATGAATTTTCTTGATCTTCTCAAAGGGCCAGCTTTCATTTTTTTTTAAAGATTTTATTTATTTATTTGACAGAGAGATACAGAGAGAACACAAGCACACAGAGCAGCAAGCAGAGGGAGAAGGAGAAGCAGGCTCACAATTGAGCTGTGAGCCCAATCCGAGGCTTGATCCCAGGACCCTGGGATCATGATCTGAGCCAAAGGCAGCCAGCCACTTAACTGACTGAGCCACCGAGGCACCGAAAGGACCAGCTTTTAGTGTTATTGATTCTATTTCTTTGTATTCTGTAATTTATTTATCTCTGCTCTAATCTTTATTGTCACCTTCCTTCTAGTTGCTTTGGGTTTAGTTTGTTTTTTTGTTTTTTGGTTTTTTTGTGGTTCCTTAAGGCAGAATGTTGGGTTGTTGATTTGAGATCTATTTTTTAATGTAAACATTTACATCTATAAGTTTCCCTCAGAGCATGCTTTTGTTTCATCTCAAAGTATTCTCAATTCATCTCAAAGTATTCTCTAATTTCTCTTGTGATTGCTTCTTTGACCCATCAGTTATTTAAGAGTGTGCTGTTTAATTTCCACATATTTGTGAGTTTCCCAGATTTTCTCCTTTTATTGATTTCTATTCCACTCCATTGTTGTCAGAGAAGATACTTTGTATGATTTCAACACTTTTAACTTTATCACGTTTTGTTTAATGTTCCAATGTGTGTTCTACACTAAAGAATGTTCCATACTCACTTGATAATAATGTGTGTTCTAAACTGATGGTTATCAGAGGGGAGGTGGGTTGGGGGGGATAGGGACTAAGGAATGCACTTGTTGTGAGGAGCACTAGGAGTTTTATGGAAGTGTGGAATGACTTTCTGTATATCTAAAAATAATATTACATTGTATGTTAACTGACTGGAATTTAAATTTAAAAAAAAAGAAAAGAATGTGTGTTCTGCCACTGTTGGGTGAAGTGTTCTATATTTGTCTGTTTGGTCTAGCTGTTTTATAGTGTTATTCAAGTCTTATATTTCTTGTTTATCTTTTGGCTAGTTCTATCCATTTTGTTTAACTAGTTCTCACTTCAATTCTGTTTTTGCTTCATACATTTTAGGGCTCTGTTAGTTGCATATAGATTTTTAATTCTTGTATCTTCTTGATAAATTAACCATTTTATCATCATGTGATGTCTCTCTCTGTTTCATGTAACAACTTTTGTCTTAAAGTCTATTTTATCTGATATTAGAATAGCCATTCCAGCGGCGCCTGGGTGGTTCAGTCATTAAGCATCTGCCTTCAGCTCAGGTCATGATCCAGGGTCCTGGGATCAAGCCCTGCCCCACTCCCCTTGCTTGTGTTCCTTTCTTGGTGTGTCTCTCTCTGTCAAATAAATTAATAAAATCTTAAAAATATATAGAATAGTCATTCCATCCTCTTTTGGTTACTGTTTGTTCTCTTTTGGTTATTGAAATATCTTTTTTCATTCTTTCATTCTCAATCTATTTGTGATTTGGAGCTAAAGTAAGTCTCCTTCGAGCTTTATTATAAGGCTGTCGTCATCAAGATGGTACTACATCAGTATGGCGCTGGCACAGAAACAGACACATAGATCAGTGGAATAGAATAGAGGACCCAGAAATGGACCCTCAACTCTATGGTTAACTAATCTTTGACAAAGCAGGAAAGAATACCCAAAGGAAAAAAACAGTCTCTTCAACAAATGGTGCTGGGAAAATTGGACAGCCACATGCAGAAGAATGAAACTGGGCCATTTCCTTACACCATACACAAAAATAGACTCAAAATGGATTAAAGACCTAAATGTGAAACAGGAATCCATCAAAATCCTAGAGGAGAATACAGGCAGCAACCTCTTCGACCCCAGTTGCAGCAACTTCTTGCTAGACACATCTCCAAAGGCAAGGGAAACAAAGGCAAAAATGAACTATTGGGACTTCATCAAGATAAAAAGCTTTCCGGGCACCTGGGTGGCTCAGTGGGTTAAAGCCTCTGCCTTCAGCTCAGGTCATGATCTCGGGGTCCTGGGATCGAGGCCCGCATTGGGCACCCTGCTCAGCGGGGAGCCTGCTTCCTCCTCTCTATCTTCCTGCCTCTCTGCCTACTTGTGATCTGATCTCTCTCTCTGTGTCAAATAAATAAATAAAAATCTTTTAAAAAAAGATAAAAAGCTTTTGCACAGCAAAAGAAACAGTTGATAAAACTGAAAGACAACTGAAAGAATGGGAGAAAACATTTGAAAATGACATTCAGATAATGGGTTAGTATCCAAAATCTTGGAGCTTATCAAATTCAAGACCAAAAGAACAAATAATCCAATCAAGAAAGGGGCAGAAGACATGGACAGATAGTTCTGTAAAGAAGGCATCCAAGTGGCCAACAGACACATGAAACAATGCTCAACATCACTTAGCATCAGGAAAATACAAATCAAAATCACAATGAGATACCACCTCACACCAGTCAGAATGGCTAAAATTAACAAGTCAGGAAATGACAGATATTGGCGAGGATGCAGAGAAAGGGAAAACTTCCTATACTGTTGGTGGGAATGCAAGCTGGTGCAGCCACTCTGGAAAACAGTATGGAGGTTCCTCAAAAAGTTGAAAATAGAACTACCCTATGACCCAGCAATTGCACTACTGGTATTTACCCCAAAGATACAAATGTAGTGACCCAAAGGAGCACCCGCACCCCAATGTTTATAGTGACAATATCCACAGTAGCCTAACTATGGAAAGAGCCCAGATGTCCATTGACAGATGAATGGATAAGACACACACACACACACACACACACACACACACACACACACACGCGAATATTATGCAGCCATAAAAAATGAAATCTTGCCATTTGCAATGACATGGATGGGACTAGAGAGAATTATGCTAAGCAAAATAAGTCAATCAGAGAAAGACAATCATATGATCTCATTCAATGTGGAAGTTACGAAACAAAACAGAGGATCATAGGGGAAGAGAGGAAAAAATGAAACAAGACAAAACCAGAGAGGGAGAAGAACCACAAGAGACTCTTAATCTCGGGAAACAAACTTAGGGTTTCTGGAGGGAAGGGAGGAGTTGAGGAATGGGGTAACTGCATGATGGACATTAAGGAGGGCATGTGATGTAATGAGCACAGTGTGTTGTGTAAGACTGACGAATCATAGACCTGTACCTTTGAAATCAATAATACACCATGTTAGTTGAATTTAAATAAAACAAATTTAAAAAAAATTAAGTGTGTTATAGACAGCATATGTTTAGATTAAGTTTTTTATCCATTCTGCAATCTCTGCCTTAAATGTGAGTTTAATCCATTTATATTTAATGCAATAACTGATAGAGGAGGATTTACTTTTGTGATTTGTCTATTTGTTATCTATATGTCTTATATCTTTTTTGTTCCTCAGTTACTCCCTTACTACCTTCTCTTGCGTTATACTGATATTTTCTAGTATATCATTTCCCCCTTTCTCAATTCTTTTACTATATATTTTTAAGTTATTTTCTCAGTGATTGCCCTTGAGTTTACAATTAACATATTAATTCATGGCAAAAATAGTTTGATAATTTCAGCTTAGTTTCAATAGTATGTGAAAACTTTTTTTCTATATAGCTTCTCTCCCTGTTATTATCTCAAAAGACATTTTTATACATTTGTGCCCATTAACATGGATTTATATTCACTGTTTTATGTAGTTGCCTTTTAAATCAAATAGACTAAGAAGAGAAGTTACAATAAAAAATACATTAGGATGGACTTTTATATTTATTTGTGTAGTTACCCTTACCAGTGTTTTTTATTTCTTTGTATGTATTTGAGGTACTGTCTGAGGTCCTTTTATTTCAACCTGAAGGACTCCTTTTAGCATTTTTTGTGGGAGGAGGTCTCATTGAAACACTCTCTCCGTTTTTATATGGGAAAGTCTTTATTTCTATTTTTTGGTTTTGGTTTTTGTTTGGTTTTTTCTTTTTCCTTTTTTTCCTTTTCTCTGGTTTTTGTTTTGTTTTGTTTGTTGTTGTTGTTGTTGTTGTTGTTGTTTGTGGTAAAAAATACATAACAGGGGCGCTTGGGTGGCTTAGTTGATTGGGCATCTCCTTAGACTCAGGTGTGATCCCAGGGTCCTGGGATTGAGCTATGCATCAGGGTCCCTGCTCAGCGGGGAGCCTGCTTCTTTCAGTCCTTCCCACTTGTGCTCTCTTTTGCTATCTCTTTGTCTCTCTATCTCTCTCAAATAAATAAATAAATTCTTAAAAGAGAAACTAAAAAACCCCCACATAACATAAATTTACCATCTTAACATTTAAGTGTACATTTTAGTATTTTTAACTATATGCACATTGTTGCACAACAGCTCTCTAGAACTGTTTCATCTTGTATAAGTGGAATCATGCAGTATTTGTCTTTTTGTGATTGGCTTATTGTACTTAGCATAATGTCTTCATGGTTTATCCATGTTGTAGTGTATAACAGAATTTCCCTCTTTTTAAAGACTGAATAATATTCCATTGTATCTACATAATATATTTATTTTATCCATTCATCTGTTAATAGATGTTTAGGTTACTTCCCCATCTTGGCTATTGTGAATAATACTACAATAAACATCTCTCCTTCATTTATGAAGGATTATTTTGCCAGAAGTAGAATTCTTGGTTACCAGGTTTTTTTCTTTTAACATTTTTAATATGTCATCCCAGCCCTTCTGGTTTCCATAGTTTCTAATAAGCAATCAGCTGTTAATCTTATCGATGATTTCTTGTTCAAGACAAGTCACTTCTCTTGCTGTTTTCATGATTCCCTTTGTTTTTGATTTTTGACAATTTGATTATAATGTGTGGTGTGCATCTTTTTGAGTTTATCCTACTTGAAGTTCATTGAATTTCTTGGATATGAAGACTTACATCTTCTATCAAATATGGGAGGTATAGCCATTATTTTGCCAAACATTCTTTCTGTTTCTTTCTCTTTTCTTTTTCTAAGATTCCTATTAGGTGTATGTTGGTATACTCACAAGTCTTTGAGACTCCTTTATTTTTCTTCATTCTTCTTTCTTCGTGATCCTCAGAGTGGGTAATCTCAAATGACCTATCTTCAAGTTCACAGCTTCTTTCTTCAGTCTGCTTAAATACACTGTTGAGCCCCTTAAGTACATATTTTTAATTTCAATATTGCACTTTTCAAATCTAGGCTTTCTATTTGGTTCCTTTTTACACTTTGTGTCTCTTCATTGATATTATCTCTTTGATGAAATTTTGTTCTCTTGGTTTCCTTTACTTCTTTGTACAAAAAACATTTTGAACATCACAAGGCAGCAACTCCAGAAATTATATTCTTCCCTCCCCAGGATTTGTTGTAGTTGTTGTTTGTTTATTGAGTTTTCTCAACTAATTTTGTAAACTCTTGTTGTTGTTATAGCTTAGGGTCACTGAAGTCTCTTTTCCATTAGTTTAGTGGTCAGCTAATGATATGACAGAGATTTCCTTAAATGCCCAAAACAATGATAACAGAAAACCTTCCAATTTGCCAAGGGTCTTGCATGCATTTTGGGACACACCTTCAACACTCGGTGAACAACCCTGCCTTAGACTTCCTCCCTGCTTGAGCAGAACCTGAAGGCCAGCTCTAGGTGAAATTTCGGGGTCTTCTCAGGTCTTTTCTGAGCATACGCTAGTCCTAAACCTGTACCCAGGTTTCTAGAGGCTCAGGAATATGTGGAAGCTTTTCAAAGGCTTTATTCTCCAAAGCAACTCATTTCTCATCCTTTCCTCCCAGGCTTTTCATTTTTCTATTGCTTTTCCTAACTGTTTTCTTTTACCCCACGTATTAGTAGCTAATATATTCGCCTTTCAATATGTTTGATAAATACTCCTCTTCACCTCCCCCTCCCCTTCCAGGTAGCAGCTTCAGACTTAGGAGAGATCAAAGTTAGGGGAAATAAAGGCAAGACCTTTGGTCTGCTCTTTCAGGGAACTATTAGACAAGTCAAAATAAACCACCACAGTTCTTTGAGAATAAAATTTCTTCTGCTCCCTCTTGTACTAGAAACCTATACCTAGAATAGAAGCTGTTGTCTCATAGGGTGCTGCTAAACCAGGCAGTAAGGGATGGAGGATGGGGAGCAAGTAAGTTAAAATGCCACAAAAATTACTAAGATTTGGCTTTTTGTTTTTTCTTTCTTTGTTTTTTCTTGATTAAGCATTTGCCTGGTTGCTATAAAATTTTAGTTTGGGATGTACTGATAAAGTTGGTGTTGATAATTTTTACTAATTTTCTTACTGCTTTTGTGGAGGGACAGAATTTTGGCTCTCAATACTTTTCTATTTTGCTGATTCACTCTGATTTTGGAAACTCATTTATTCTACTTCCAAAGTTGTAAGTATCTTTCCCTAAATTTTCTATTATTCTTTGAAAGATAATGTGGGGTTTTTTTGTTTGTTTGTTTTTGTTTTTTTGTTTTTTTTTACACATGGGACTGTAACCCATCAAAACTTATTTCTGTGAACAACGTGAGAAAAAGACTGGAGTCAGTTGAAGTGTCCCCTGAAAACTAGTGAATACTACCTTATATGGCAAAAGGAACTTAGCAGATGTGATTAAAGGTTTTAAATGGGGAGGTTATCTTGTATTATCTGGATGGGTCTGATATAATCACAATATAATGGGTCTGATTATAATCCTTGTAAGGAGGAGGCAGGAGATCAGAGTGAGTAGTAGAAGGAAATATGACAGTGGAAGCAAGAGGTTAGTGTGTTACAAGAAATGGACCATTAGGTAAGAAATGTATGCAGCTTTTAGAGACTTACGAATGCAAGGATTCTTCCCTGAAACCTCCAGAAGGAACACAGACTTGCTGATATATTGATTTTTGAATTCTTTGACTTCCAGAAGGATAAGAGAATAAATTATTTTTGTTTTTTGTTTTTTGTTTTGTGAGTAAAGTGACAGAAGTTTATTAAGCAAGGATACAGAAAAAGCTCTCAGGAGTGAGAGGGGTCCTGACAGGGTTGCCCATAAATTGTTGTTTTAAGTCACTAAGTTTTCTTTTTAAGATTTTATTTATTTATTTGAGAGAGAGTGAGAGAGAGCACAAACAGAGTGAGGGGCAGAGGGGAGGCTGACACCCCCCTGACTGGGGAGCCTGACCTGAGGCTTAATCCCAGGACTCTGGGATCATGACCCGAGCTGAAGGCAGACGCTTAACTGATGGAGCCACCCAGGTGCCCCTTTAAGCCACTGTTCGTGGTAAGTTGTTAAGCAGCAATAGAGAACTAATACAGTAATTTTGGTCTGAGAAACTGATACAGTGGAGTTTCCATTTATTTTATTTTATTTTTTAATGATTTTATTTATTTATTTTAGAGGGGGGAGAGGGTCAGAGAGACTGGGAGAGAGTCTTAAGCAGACTTCAGACTTCACCCTGACTGCAGAGCACAATGCAGGGCTTGATCTCACAACTCTGAGATCATGACCTGAGACAAAACGAAGAGCTGGATGCTCTTTGACTGCACCATTCAGGCACCTCTAGAGTTTCTGTTTATTAAAATAAGAAAAACTGTAAGAGAAGCAGGTTTGGGGAAGAAAGACAGCATTGGAAGTTAACCTTTCACTCTCCAAGTGGAGTTACAAAGAAGGAGTTGGAAAGTTACTGACTCATGAGTAGGGTCGAGGTTAGGACTAGAGGATAAGAATTTGGGGGATGATTACCATATAGATGCCATTTAAACTAATGAGACTGGCTGAGATAATCTAGGGAAGGAAGGCAGAAAAGAGGGCATTAAAATTTGGTGGACTCCAATAAATAGTGAGAAAGAAGAATCAACAATGTAGCCCTAACTCCACATGAGTTACCATGGAGGACAGTCAGAAATTTTTGTAGTAAGATGTCTAACCAAAGGCATGATAGTGCTGGAGACATTGAGCTAAATCTGCCGCCTGAATTTTGAACAAGTAAAAAATGGTATAGTGGTATCATTCAAGAAAAAGTTGTTTCTTAAGGAAGGAAAGACAAATATTTGTGAAATGACAGAATTACAAAGAGCTTTAACATAAAACCACAGTTTTTCAAGTATTTAACAAAAGAGTATGAACATAAAGATAAAAAAATTTGTGTAAGCAATGTATAACTGTTATCTAGTCATCATCTGAAGTGATGCAAAAGAAAAATACAGTTAAGAGCAAAATGGATCAGAATTTGAATTTTACCTCTGCCTCCTATCCATTAGGTGACCTTAGGCTATAGGTTACTCAACTTCCCCGAATTTCATTTTTTCTCACCTGTAAAAATAATGGCACTTACAACAATGAGCTGTTGTGTGGATTGAATGACAAGTATTACATATACTTGCCTAGAACACAGTATATACTCAATAAACGTTAGGTTTTCTCATTCCATGCTCCCATGGGAATCCAAGGCTTGAATACAGACTACTTGATAAAATTTGACTTGGGGATCTGGTTCTGAATTTGCATTTTGAGCAGAACTATCAGGCTTATCAAGTTCTATAAGAAGAAGTGAAGTGAGTTGGAGAGGAGAGCCCTAGATTTTGTAAAACTACAGTCTTCACAAGGCCTTATACTATCTATGGCAATATAAGGCACAAGCCCTCTCCTCCCTACCCTCAAGATAAAATTAAAAAATTTATAAAGGTCTTTTTAAAAAGTGAGAATTTTCCCCCAAAGCACAGTGGGAGACAGATAAGGAAGCTATTTCAAAGAAAGGAAAGAGAAAAAAGCAAACCCCTGAAAAAAAAAAAAAAATCTTCCTGAAGGTAGAGGTAAAAGGAAAGGACTGCAAAACCCAGCCTCTGGCTCTTGTCTATTGTCATCTGTTCAAGCTTAAAAACAAAACAAAACAAAACAAAATAAAATGTAAAATAATGTCCTGTTGAATGTGGTTCTAAGCCACAGGTGTCTGTATAGCAATTTGTCCCACTTTTTTCTTTTCCTGCACAAAGGAAACTCAAAGAATCAAATATTGTTAACTGTATTGTTAGTGCTAGGAAATCAGTTACCTCACTCCCACCAAATGACCAAACATCTCGACAGCTCTCTCACTACTTAGTGAACTCCTTCTTTCACCTGCTCTGTTCTGCTTTTTGGACACTCACTCTTCCTCCAGCTACTCTGTGGAAGTAGAAACCCCAAAGAGGAACTTGGGCTGCTGCTTGCACCACTGTTTATGGAGGGACAGGGAAGAGTCCTACACCAACTCTTAGAACACTGTCATCCTCTGTGTCTGCTCCACCAAGCTCCCTTATCGTGGTTGTGACTTACTTGGGATGTTGAATACAAGAAAGAGTATTTGACATATTTCCCATGTTCCCAGCCCTATCAATGGGCCATACTGACTGAGTAGCCCTGTTTTGTATCATGTGTCCAATTCCCCCTATACTCCATGGCCACAGCTAATTGAGGCCAGTTGTTCCCATGAAAGACAAACAACCAACACACAGTCTGGCCTGTGTCCTGTGCATGAAATGGCATGAAATGCTTTGCCTTAACTGAAATAAGGATTTGCTTACTAAAGACTGAACCCTAAAAAAAAAAATAAGTGCAAGAAACTTTTTATTTTGTATATTGCAAGTACTTCCTGCCATCCAGGATGGGGAAACAGCTTGCTTTTGGAATCAGATCCTCTCTAATGTGCTGGGAAGTATTATTTTTGTATAATTTTTTAGGCCTATGGATATAAGTCAAATGTATGTCAACTTTTCTTGGGAGATTCAAAGAAAATACAACTGAGTGTCTTGGGCGCCTGGGTGGCTCAGTGGGTTAAAGCCTCTGCCTTCAGTTCAGGTCATGATCTCAGGGTCCTGAGATTGAGGCCCGAATCCAGGCTCTCTGCTCAGCAGGGAGCCTGCTTCCTCCTCTCTCTCTGCCTGCCTCTCTGCCTACTTGTGATCTGATCTCTCTGTATCAAATAAATAAATAAAATCTTTAAAAAAAAATTGAGTGTCGGCATCAGAGAAATACAAATCAAAACCACAGTGAGATACCACCTCACACCAGTCAGAATGGCTAAAATCAACAAGTCAGGAAACGACAGATGTTGGCGAGGTTGCGGAGAAAGGGGAACCCTCCTACACTGTTGGTGGGAATGCAAGCTGGTGCAGCCACTCTGGAAAACAGTATGGAGATTCCTCAAAAAGTTGAAAATGGAGCTACCCTATGACCCAGCAATCGCACTACTGGGTATTTATCCTAAAGACACAAAGGTAGTGATCCTCAGGGGCACGTGCACCCGAATGTTTATAGCAGCAATGTCCACAATAGCCAAACTATGGAAAGAACCTAGATGTCCATCAACAGATGAATGGATAAAGAAGATGTGGTATATATATACAATGGAATACTATGCAGCTATCAAAAGAAACGAAATCTTGCC
>LNAC01000062.1:1544281-1578706 GCA_002007465.1 Ailurus styani
ATCTCACAAAACAAACTGAGGGTTACTGGGGGGTGGGAGGGTAGGGATAGGGTGGATGGGTTATGGACATTGGGGAGGGTTTGTGCTTTGGTGAGTGCTGTGAAAGATGTAAGCCTGATGATTCACAGACCTGTACCCCTTGGGCAAAGAATAAAAATAAAATTTAGAATAAAAAAAAATTGAGTGTCTTATTTAGAGAAGTAAATTGGTATATATTTTTTAGCAGAACCCTGTCCCTGAAAACAATATTAAAGACAGTTCTCCCCTCATCTGGAATTAGAAAAGCCTCTACCTAAAAATCACTATTTTGAAGAAATAAATGTAAGTTTGTCCAAGTAACTAAAAATAGAAGATTAGAACTAGAGGCAAACCACAATTATCCAAATGAACTGTAATGTTTGGTCATAAGCCTATACATAATACTATTAAAAACTGAATTGTTCATATTTTGGAAAAAGTACTGCCCATTATTTTCAGAGGAACCTTCTGGTGAGAGCCTAAGTGAGGGGAGGACAGCGCCGAAGGTGAGGGATGAAGAGAATGTGTGCTTCTACCTTCAATCACCCTGGAAAAAATTAAATTCTGGAGCATAAAATGAAGACTCTGCAGGAAACATAAAAGCAACCCCCCTCCCTGAGCCTTGGGAATGTGAGGAGTGGAAGCTTCGGGAGGAGAAATTTATTCAAGGGTACTCTAGCAAGAATTAGGCTACCTTTACATGGGCGTAGGATAAGGCATAGCTTCTATTTTTTTTTTAAGATTTTATTTATTTATTAGAGAGAGAGACAGAGAGTACAAGCAGGAGGGGAGTGGCAGGAAGAGGGAGAGCAGGCTCCCCACTGAGTGGGGAGCCCGATATGGGGCTCGATCCCAGGACCTGGGATCATGACCTGAGCCAAAGGCAGGTGCTTAATGACTGAGCCACCCAGGCGCCCCAAGGCATAGCTTCTAAACACTGTGCCAAGGCAGTCCAGGGCCAGCACTAGGTGAAACAAGCAAGGCAATCAGGGAGCAACCTTTCAGGAGGTTGTGCAAGGATGTGCACAACTCTCTGGGTTGTGTAAGTACAACAGGGCTGGTGTCACAGAACTGAGTACCTTCCAAAACTTTATGTCCTTGGCACTTTGCTTGCTTCACCCTTGTCTTGGCTCTGTGTGGCACTCTGGATTATTAGGTAATGAGTTGTGGCAAAGAGATTCACAGTTACAGGAGTTTAGTGGCAGAATATGAAAAGATTCAGCAAGTTAAAGATGAGGGCAGATGCTCAGAATTCTGATCTCTGAGGGGATCAGAACATGACAAACCCAAATATGTCACTTTTGCATATTGTTTATTGTGAGCTGAAGGCACCCGAGAAATGGAAGATTCAAGAAGGGCTCTCTGACCTCCCCTTTCCTACCTAAAAGCAGATTATAAAATTTCCCCTTAGAAAGGTACTCTACCAGGAAGAAGAGTCTCATCATCAGAGACAAGGGATCAAGGACAAAATGGATCTGTACAAACAAACCAACTAAAATAACCCTGAGCTTCTATCCTAGTTCTTCCTTATATCCTAGTCACTTCCTCAGGATTTACCACTCCTAAAAGCTTAAACTCTCTTTGTCTTGTCATTTCACAAATTTATCATCCTTTGCTTGTTTGTTTTTAAAAACGTATATAAGCTCTTGGTCCCAAACTGCTTCTTCAGGTCTTCAGTATTCCTATAAAGGCTCCAAAAGCATGTAAAAATACTTTTTTTTTTTTTTTACTTTTCTCCTATTAATCTGTCTTATGTCAGTTTAATTCTCAGGTCCAGATACAGAGCCTAAGAGGGTGGATGAAAGGATTTTCTTTCCTTTGGAGGGGCCATGAGTATGTTGAAGAGAACAATTAAAGTTTAAGTAAACAGGAAATGCAAGCTGGAAAAAAGAGAAAGGGTGAGGAGGTAAATGGGTAGTAGAGAGAGAAATAGATGCACAGGGCAGTCAGTGATGTCACATTAGACAGATAATTCTTGAATTTCTATGGTTGAGAATCCTAGAGCTCTTTTGGATTCTGCATGACTATCTAGCCCCATGGAACCCAGCCCTACCATGGCTTCTGCCATTCATGAGTGAATCTTTCTGTGGCAAGCTGTAGAAAAGGCTCTAATTTAGGCAGAAGGGAATTTATTCACGAGGCATTAGGGATATCACCAAATTGACAGGAGGTGGCAGAGTCATGCCTGAGGAAGTGGTAGGAACCCAGACAGCCCTGGAGACAACAGTGTCTCAGTGGCAAGAAAGTTCTGGTCAAGATGTGTAATAATAGAGTCAAATTTGATCATTGATATCTAGTCTGCTTTCCCCTGTGCTAGAGATTCAAATTTCAGGGTGGAGGGGAAAGTGCAATGCCCTAGCTTAGGCCTGCGCCTGCCCTCCTCCCTCCTAGCTTATATCACAAGCCAAGCCTCACATAATTGTTCTATCAAATTAGGTGGAATAGGCAACTGGAGGAAAAGGCAATTGGGGCAGGAAGAAGGTGAAAAGATGAATATTAGGATGCCCAAACAACTGTCTACTGCCCAGCAAACGTGGCTTTTTGTCCTTTCAGGAGCTCCCATAGACCTTCCCACATGCCTGAGAGTCGGGTCTTTTTATTCCTGTGAATACCATTACTCCAGGTATCCCATAACTGTTACTTGACTGATTCTCAGTCCCTTGCAATCCAAACAGCTCAGGCATATTGCTGAGGAAGACAGTGCTGTTCTGTTTCTTGTCCGCCTCCTACAGCAATTATTAAAACCTCTCAAAAGACTCTAAACTTCTTTCTTCTGGGGGTGTTTGGTTCTGCCAGACACTTTGGTATTTTCTGTCAGCTTTCTCTTGGACATTTTCCACATGGGAAGGTGTGATGAGAAAAACAACTGTTGTTTTTCTAAGTTGCTATCTAGGTGTTCTGGAACAGGATAACCTTAGTCACACTGAGTCTGAACATTTAGAAAAGGACCTGAGTTTAGGATTCCCACCATAAATTCCCATTTTGTTGTTGCCAGGGCATCCTTTAAAAGAACCACTTGGAAAAAAATCAAATCAAATAACCACTTAGAATTCAGGTTGTGAAAAGTTAGTGACCTCTGCCCCAGCAACACTGAGCAATAGGTGCACGCTACCCTGCTCTCTACCTCCTGCTTATTCATGACCTGGCCTGGAGGACTGCTCTTCCTCCAGCTTGTTGCACACTCACTCCCATTTCCAGGATTTGTAAATAATACATCTTATGACCTCTTTAATGAGAGTGTACTGAAACTGTCCTTTCAATGAAGACAACCCAGGGATTTTCACTTTCTCAAACTAGGAGCTGTGATGCTTGCAGGAGATACATGCAGGATTATGTGAGTGGATTGTGCTGCCTCATTTAGCAGGTCACCATCTACACATTCGTAATTCGATACGCCAGCTCCAGTTTCCCAGCATAGCAGGGAAAGGGTCATAATATTATAGCTTTTACCTTTCTCCATGAATGCTGTAGCCTGGTACAGCACAGAGATCAGCCCAAACGGGGGCAATACATGGGCCCTCACACTCCCTTATTCTTTTTTAAAATCTTTAAAAAAGATTATGTATGTAATATGTATCTCAATTTTAAATGTCACCCTTTTAAGGAATACAATTCAATGGTGGTTGTATATTCGCATACTTGTGCAACTATCACTACCACATAATTCCAGAATATTTTCATCAGTTACTTCCCATTCTTCCCTCCTCTCAACCCTTGGTAATTATTAATCTAACTTTCTATCTCATTGAATTTGCTTATTCTAGCCATTTCATATAAATGGGATCATAGAATATGTGACATTGTGTGCCTGGCTTCCTTCACTTAGTATAACCTTTTTGAGGTTCGTCCATGCTGTTAATAGGTATCAATACTTGTTTCTTTTTATGGTTAAATAATATGTCATCATATGGCTATATCACAATTTTTCCACTCATAATTGATAGATTTTTGGGTTGTTTCATTATTTCACTTTCTTCACACTGAAGCACAGATGTTTTAATTTTGTTGAAGTCCAACATATTTTTTAAATCTGGTTGCTTGTTCTTTGGGTGGCATACCTAAAAAATCATTGGCTAATCCAAGGTAACAAAATCTTACACTCATGTTTTCTTCTAAGAGTTCAATATTTTCAGCTTTTACATTTATGTCTTTGACCCATTTTGAATTAACTTTTGTATGTGATGTGAGGTGGTCAAAATTCACTCTTTTGCATAAATATATCTAGTTGTCCCAGCATCATTCATAAAAAATATTATTTTTTCCCCATTACCTTGTTTTGGTAGCCTTGTTGAAAATCAAATGACTGTAAACATAAGGGTTTACTTCTGGACTCTTAATTCAATTTCATTAACCCATATTGCTATTTTTATGCCACTACCACACTGTCTTGCTTACTGTAGCTTTGTAGTGTTTGTCCTCCAACTTTGACATTTTTCAAAGTTGTTTTTGCTGTTCTGGGTCCCTTGCCATTCACATGCCATTTCACGTGAATTATAGGGTTAACTGGTCAATTTCTGCAAAAGAAAAGCTGCTGGGATTTTGATAGGGATTGCACTGAATCTGTAGATCAATTTGAGGATTATTGTCATCTTAACAACATTAAATTTTACAATCTGTGAACACATCTTTGCATTTATTAGGTCTTCTCTACTTTCTTTCAAAAATTTAATAATTAAAAAATTATTTCTAAGTATTTGTGATGCTATTATAAACAAGTTTTTCCGTAATTTTATTTTATTTTCTGGATGTACTTAACAGAGTACAGTTGGTATTTGTGTATTGATTTGGTATTATTAAACTAATGAGTTAATTCATTTCTTAGTTTTAATGGATTCCTCAGGATTTTCTATATACAGGATTATGTTCTCTGAAAGTATAAATAGTATTACTTCTTCCTTTCCAATCTGGATGCCATTTATTTTTATTTTTTTTGCTTAATTGCCCTGACTAGACTCTCCAGCACAATGTTGAATAGAAGTGGTAAGAACAAACAGCTTTGTCTTGTTCCTGAGCTCAGGAGAAAGCTTTAAGTCTTTCACCATTAAGTACAATGTTGGCTGTGGTCTTATCAAATTGAGGAAATTTCCTTCTATTCTTAGTTTGCTGAATGTGTTATCAGGAATACTGAGATGATCACATCTTTTTTAACTTTATTCTATTAATGTGGTGTAGTACATGGATTTTTGTATGTTAAACCAACCTTGCATTCTTGAAATAAGTCCTACTTGCTCATGGTATATAATCCTCTTTATATACTACAGGATTTGCTTGCAAATGCACAAATATGTAGCCAGTATTTTACTGAGGATTTTTGTGACTATATCCATGGGTTATTGGTCTGTTCTTTTTTTCGTTTGTTTTTTTCCTTGTGATGTGTTTCCTTGGTATTAGGGTAATATTGGCCTCACAGAAGGAGTTGGTAAGTGTCCCTTGCTCTTCTATTTCTTCAAAGAGTTTGGAAAAACCCTAGTGATACAACTAAGGCCAAGAAAATGAAAGACTGCTTTGTGCTAAATAATTCTACTTTTCTGGATTATAATACAAGATATTACATACGAAGATGGACTCTAATGGATAAAGTAATAAATATTTAAAAGACAATAATCAAGCCAACAAGTTTTGTCCCATATGAAGCTTACCCACACCTAATTTTTTTAGAAATAACTTACTTAAGCTATAACACAAGTTTATTTTTAGACTAATGATTATTGTGTTTGTAAAAGGGAAATATAGCACATTCTTTGAAAAGCATTCAAGCAACAGAGCAACATTAATAAAGTAAAAAAATAAAATCCTATCACCTAGAAATAATCATTGGAATATTTGGTGAATACAATTTTATATTGTTAGATATCACAGCTATTTAATTCTATATTTAAATGTACTCATTGTTTACTTCCAGTCTCTTTATCTCACCTTTTCTAAAATTTCATGGATATATGAATTTTATTGAAAGTAATTTCATTCAAGGACTCCTGGGTACTGTGCTTCCTACTTTGCTTTAGGCTTAGGTATATAAAAGTACTTCCTTATATGGAAACAACTTTCCTGTGTAGTATTCTTGTTTTCTATTTCAATTTTCTAGATAGTGTTCTATCTTCTGGCATTGAATATTGCTGTGAAGGAATCAGAGCACAATTCAATTTTATCCTGTTACAGATGACCTTCTTTTTCTGTGTGGATGCCTGAAGAACATTCTTTAATCCTTGAAATTCAACTTGATTTGACCAGTTTCATCTCAGGTCAGTCATTCATATCACTTTTTCAGAAACAAGATGAGCCCTTTAATTTGCAGATTGTTTCTTTAAATCCTTTTTTTTTTTTTCCTGCTGCATTTTAAGGCACACGGTTTTAGGAATATAAATTAGTCCTCTGGTGGACAATGTCCTTTATAATGACTAACCTCTCTCTAACCGCTTTAACATTTGTTTTCTTTTCCTCTACCATTGTGGTGATTAACTAGGCTTTCTTTTGTGTTAGAAATCTCACTTCAGTTGTGTCTGTTCTACTTCTTGCTATTTCATATTAATTCGTGAGATGAAAGTTGGTGTTATTTGGGAACTTGAATTGCTTTCTTGACTCTGCAATCTCCTTTTCCACCTCCTATTGTCATTTTATCTTGTGTTCAAGCTCTTGTTTTATTAAGTTAATATTCTTATTAAATTTTTTCTTTTCTTTCTTTCCTTTCTTTCTTTCTTTTTCTTTCTTTCTTTCTTTCTTTCTCTTTCTTCCTTCCTTCCTTCCTTCCTTCCTTCCTTTCTTTTAAAGATCTTGTTCATTCATTTGACAGAGACAGAGAGCACAAGCAGTGGAAGCAGCAGGCAGAGGAAGGAGAAGCAGGCTCTTCACTAAGCAGGGAGCCCAAAGTGGGGCTTGATCCCGGGACCCTGGGATCATGACCCGAGCCTAAGGTAGACACTTAACCTGCTGAACCACATAGGCACCCCTCTTACTAAGTTTTCTTTAGGTGCAAAGTATCATGAACATTTTTATTCTGTTCCTTAGTACTGAATATGCATAGTATTTTAAATAGTCACAGATGTTTCTTCTTAAACATCCCCTTTCCCTCTAAACTTTTTGTTGGGACCAATGAAAGCAAGTGGCCTCTCACAACCAGACAAGGTGAGGAAACGGATTCTCCCCTGGAGACTACAGGAGTATCATAGCCCTTCTGACACCCAATTTAGACTCAATCTCCAGAACTATAAAATAATAAATGTGTGCTTATGTATTATTAACACCATTAAGTTTGTCATTATTTGTTACAGCAGCAATAGAACACCCAAGTGTAGATTGATATAGAATAAGTACATCATGAGACATAATTAAGAAAATCTACAGGCTTTAGCAAATGCAAAAACAAGAGGAATCAGAATGGAACCAAAACAAGCAATATGTAGCTAAACAGTAAGAGTTTTAATCATTTCCCATAGTGAGAAGGGAACTGGACACTTCTATGGAAATTCACTGTGTATTTGTTATAGTTTGATGAATGTATTAGTCAGGGTTCTCCAGAGAATAGAACCCATTGGAGTTTCATATCTGTGTGTTGTGTGTGTTTGTGTTTTAAGGAACTCTCATAAAATTGGGTGAGGGTGGGCTGGGAAGTCTGAAATCTGTAGGGCAAGCTGTCAGACTGAAAATTCAGGTAAGAGTTGAGTTGCAATTTTGAGAATTCTATAGGGCAGCAGGCTAGAAACTCAGGCAGTGTTCCTATGTTACAGTCTTGAGGAGAATTTCTTTTTCATTAGGAAACTTCAGTCTTTGCTCTTAAGACCTTGAACTGATTGTATGAGCCCCACTCACATTATGGAGGGTAATCTGGTTTATCCAAAGTCTATTGAATTGAATGTTAATCACATCTAAAAAAATACCCTTACAGAATATCTAGACTGATATTTTGACCAAACAATTATGCACTATAGCCTAGCCAAGTTGACACATAAAATTAACCATCACAATGTACATATGTCCATTTAACTGTCTAGCAGAATATGCTCATTCATTATCAATACATCCTTTGTTGTGTTCACCGCTTGCCTTATCAGTGTTCAGATCTAGGTTCTTAACACGGAATTCAAGGACCCCTAGAGGGTCCCCCATCTTCAGTTTGGGGAAGAGTGTTCATGAAGTTTTCAAATTATACACAGCATTTTGTGTGGATATGTGTTCATGCATTTTTTGTTTTGTTTTGTTTTGTTTTCCTGGGGGAGAGATCCTAAGCTTTCACCATATTCTCAGAAGTCTAAAGAGGGTGTCTTACTGGCCAAGAAGGGCATGGAGCCCTTATAGACAGAATCTAAACTAATGAACCATTTTTGACATTTGAAGGTGGGATTCCGGTGTCCAAACAATCAGCATGCTTACAGACTGCTCTGGGAGTTGTTTGTTACATAAATACAAAGTCCTCACCAACTGCAAATAATAGATTAAATATATCTTTGCTTTCCAACAAGGTTTTTCATATTTACTCTGATATATTACAAGATAGATTCAACAGTCCAAAATGAGTCTCTCAGAAGCAAGTTTTTTGGTCTTACAGTTTTACGGGTGAGTTATTTAGTTAATATATGGCTGAGGAGTGAGTAGCAGTGAGCCTTCCAAATTCTTAGAGAAAGAGGGGGACCTAGGTGGCTCAGTCAGCTGAGCATCCAACTCTCCATTTTGGCTCAGGCCATGATCTCAGGGTTAAGAGATTGAGCTCTGTGTTGGGCTCTGTACTTGGCAGGGAGTCTGCTTGAGATTCTCTGTCTCTTTCCCTCTCCTGCTCCCTACCCCACATCACTCTTGCTCTCTCTCTCTCTCTAAAATAAATGAATAAAATCTTTAAAAAACCCCAAATTCTTAGAGAAAGAATTCTGCCCTCTGAGCCCTAAATTTATCAACTCAGCACATATGAGAAGGCAGCAAAATGTCTTGAAGGCCCAAGGACAGCTGTGTCCCTTAAGTGAATGAATCAATGAATAGGGGAAACTAACATTTTTAAAGGAGTTCAGACAACAAAGGGGCTGCACAAGGGAATTTCTAGGATGATGGAACTATTCCGTGTGATACTGTAGTTGTAGACCTATGATTTATGCATTTGTCAAAACTCACAAAATTGTACAACACAAATAGTGAACTTTTTTGCATGCAAATAAAAAAATCAACCAAAATCAACCAGGGTATCCAAGAATCTCAGGATCAAATGCAGACAACAAAAAATGAATCTGACTGTATTATAAATGCATGACATAACCTCACTGAAGGAAGTGGGGAAAACAGAAGCTGACCAAAGTAACTTGTGTATATGCATGTGCACATATGAGAGCATGCGCGTGCGCGCGCGCACACACACACACACACACACACACACACACTTATTTGCTAGCTCTTTTCACTAAGTGGGCCTAGAAGCAGTGGCACCTCGGTGGCCATGAGCACACCCAACATCCAAATCTTGGTTTCTAAATAAAATTCTCCAATAAAAGGATATAGGAAGTAACCTAAAAGAGCTCTCGAAACTGGAAGAATTTGGTCAATATTGGGACAATTTGAATAACAAAGTAGTGATAGTATTCTATTATAATCCAAAGAAAAAATATCCATGAGTTCATACTGATATAAATAAACAATAGAATAAATAAGTAGATAAATCAATGCTAGAGAAGAAACAAATTTTCCTTAAGAAGAATTCAGAGCAATATTTGTAGAAACTCCCTCTCCAGGAAGTAGACCTGAGTTCATCTTTCCTTGGGTGTGGCCTGGACTGAGCGACTTGCTTCCAAAGCACAGAATATAGGAAAGAAAAATATTAACTTTACAGTGGAGAAAATTAGCAGGTACCATTTTAAACAAGTGGATAAGGTTAACATCATCAGTGATAAATCATATTAGTATCATATACCTCCTGATATGATGTAAGGAAAAAGAACTTCAACTTTGTGGTAATTTTTCCCTAAACTTAAAACCAGTATAATCATAAGAAAAACCCAAACTGAAGGATATTCTACAAAATATCTGACCCATGTTCCTCAAAAATGTCAATGTCATGAATAACAAGGAGAGATGGAGAAACTGTCAAAGATGGGAGAGGATTAAGGAAACATGGTGACTAAATGCAATGTGGGATCCTTGATTGGATCCTTGAATGGAAAAATGACATTAGTGGAAAAACAGGTAAAAATCTGAATAAAGTCCACAGTTAATGGTATTATACTAATGTTAATTTCTTAGTTTGGACAACTGTACCATAATGATGTAAGATGTTAACATTAGGGGAAACTGGATAAAGGTCACCCTCAATACTAACCTGGCAACTTTTTAGTATATCTAAAATTATTCCAAAAATATAAGTAGGTTCAGAAAAGCAAAATCTGACAGAGTGTCAAACACAAGAATAATGTTCTTCTGTTGGTCAGGAATATTCCCCCAGGCCTGAGCTGGCTAAAATATGTCTCAGGTCTGGGTCCTTTGGCTGGAATTTCCTGCTTACCCAACAACTTTTGAATTGCCAGTTCAGCCTAGAGGGGCCTGTGGTCCTGGGAAAAGGAAAGCACTGAAGAGGACAAATGAGCATACTGTCATGAGAAAGATATATCCCCTAATTATAAATCAAACTACAGGCATCCAGGCCAATCGCAACAACCTCAGAAAATTTTGTTAGGAACCTCTCACTGAGAACCTGCTCATCCCAAGGTCCAAAGGATACTTTCTGGACCAGCAAATCTTAAATGCAGACATTATGATCTGGTAGATTCTCTTTCCAGCTCCTACCCACCTCCACCCCTTTACCCACTTTTTTGTTCCAGTCCATTAGGCTTCCTTGGCAGCCAGCTTTCCCAGCAGTATAACCAGTTACATCACACTTGCTTTATACAATAAAAACTATTTCTGATACCTCAGCATCCCTTTTACTTTTTCAAATAATCTGAACCAGTTTTAAAAGTGAGATTCCCTTAGGCCCTGGATGTTTTTAGTAAGTAAAAGTTGTGCCCAGTATCTGCAAATATCAGGGCACAATACCTAGAAACAATGACTCTAAAATCTAGCCTTTTTAAAACTTTTAAAGTTTTAAAAGTTAAACCTAGCTTTTAAAAACCTCCAGGTTTTTGCCATGTTGAAAGAAAAGAACTTGATTCTTTCCCTCCTAATAAAACTAATTTTTCTTTAAGCTGTGAGCTTCCTGGTGCTTTTCCTTAACATTCTATGTTTGAAGTTCTGTGTATGTAACATGAATTGCCATTTCTCCTTTCAGAGATGAAGACAGAAATATGTCATTTGTATTTCAGTTATGAGGTTCTTCCCTTTTCTCACTTTTTATTATTTCCAATGTTGTCTTGAACTTCCAAGTTCTTCTGGCCAACATAACTCTTAACATGGTTGTCAATAATTTTTAGTAACTATTGTAATGGAGAGCTTGTCTTTACCACTCAAAGCTCATCAAACCCTATACTGAAAAATGTGTTAGTGAGTCAAGCAAAAGAATGAAGAGCATCTTTTTATGTTAACCAGAATGAAAACCAAGGTTGCTGGATATTTTTTTCCTCTTTGTTGTCTAAACTTTATTACACATAATTTTTTATGTAATTACTAGTCAATAAACACTTGACTTTAAAGAAATGGGAAGGGTAACTTTTTTTTAAAAAAGATTTTATTTATTTGAGAGAAAGACAAAGTATGAGGGGAAGGGCAGAGGGAGAGGGAGAGAGACTCTCAAGCAGACTCTGCCCTGAGTGCAAACCTGATGCAGGGTCCATCTCACAACCCTGAGATCATGACATGAGCCAAAATCAAGAGTCAGATGCTTAACTGATTAAGCCACCCATGTGCCCCTAAATATTTATTTATTTATTTAAGGGAGAGAGAGAGAGAGAGCAGTGGAGGGGGGGGGCAGGCAGAAGGAGAGGGAGAGAGAGCCGTAAGAAGACTCCATGCTAAGTGGAGAGCCCATCTCAGGACTTGATCCCATGACCCCAAGATCATGACTTGAGCTGAAACTAAGAGTCAGTGCTTAATGGATTGCACCACCCAGGCATCCTGGGAACAATAATTTTTGACTGACAGAATTTTTGTCTTACTACTACAGATGATCCTGGATGATCTCCCAAATTTAAATGCCTCACTGTGTGTTCTTTCCCAGGATTGGGTAAAGAGTGGGATAGTTCCTTCCCTTTATACTGTGGATGAGACGTTAACCCCTCCTTCTTCTCTTCTATGGAAGCTGGTACTAGCCAGAGTCTCAATGTCTCAACTCTTTTCCCCTTCCATTCTGGTCCTCATTTCTGTGCTGTGCCCATAGTAGTGAGAAAATATTGGCTTGAATTTTGTCATTTGGAAAATTCATACTGTTTCCATCTTTTCAATATAATCATTTATTTCCAAGTAAAGATACTCAGTAGACAGAGTTCAGGGGAGACGATAAACCTGGATGTTTAAATCTGGGAGTTGTCAGCATCCATATGCCATCTGATATACACACTACACGAAGGCACCAGCTTCAATCCTCATACTAAATTCAAGTGAGTAAAGCTCAATTTCTTTTTCATTTCTGTATAAACACATTAAAAAATACACGTAATTCGAAGCTCACCTGGGGTGCTCAAGCTTCGCCTTACAAAGCACTGTTCAGGGACACAGAAATCCAAAGACTGAGTTCTACAAAATATACATTTTCAATCTTACTACAAACTGCCAATTGCTTTTCAAAATGCAATATACTAATTTATAAGCAGTTAATGAAAGACTTCCTGTTTCTTCACATCCTTTCCTAAACTTTATATTCTCAGACTTTATACCTATCACTCTGTGAGCTGACCTCTCCGTTCAGGGACCAGATTCCTGCTCTAACTGGCTAGAGGAGAAACCCTTACTTTTACCTTAGCACAAGACTTTTGACTGTTTTAAGGGCACTGAGAATAAAATATAGTTCTAGAGAAATAAAATTCATTAGTGGGGCAATAAATATATGTGAGTTTAATAATTTATTCTTTTCTGATCCCTAGCTAATGTTTTAAACATAATCACATGACGTTCAGACATTGTCACCAGGAGCCCATTTAGCTCTACTACTTATTATCTGGCATATAAGTAGGGTTTCATTTAAGTATTTGTTGACTGAACAGAAGGAAATGCCACTCTATATTCAGGAACAAACCCAACTGGGTGCCTCTCATGATCCCTGTTTTCTTTGCTTTCCTGACATGAGTTATTAGGTCTCATCAGTTCTGACATGGCCCTGTCCATCTTTTGTGGCCCCGTCCTATTCTAAATTCCTACTACCATTGCTCAAATTATCACCACCAAAATCCGTTTTCATTTTCTATGTTCCTATCTCAAATCTTTTTCCTACTTCAGGCCAACTTCCACGTGGCCACCAGGGTTATCTTTCTAAAGCTCAGTAAAATCACATCAGTCACCTTCATCAAAAATTTCAATAGTGGGGGCACCAGGGTGGCTCAGTTGGTTAAGTGTCTGACTTCAGCTCAGGTCATGATTCCAGGGTCCTGGAATCGAGTCCTGCATCAGGTTCCCTGCTCCTTGGGGAGCCTGCTTCAACCTTTCCCTCTGCCTGCTGCTCCTCCTGCCTGTGTGTTCTCTCTCTGTCAAATAAATAAAATCTTTTAAAAAAATTTCAATAGTGCATGGCATGCAAGGTTTTTCATAATCTTTCTTTAATCTATTTTCCAACTTCATCTCCTACTACTTCTCATCAAATATTCCTACCCTCTATCCCGCACTTGAGAAAAGTCAAGCTATTTATCATATTTCAACTTGTTGGTTATTCTTTCATGTTTACGTGACATTCTACATGCTCATCTTCTGCCTGGAAAATACTCATCTAATAATAATCCTTACTCACCCTATGGAATTCAAGCCAAATATTACCTCCTCTGTAAAGCCTTTCTTAAATTCCCAAGCCAGTTGCTCCTCTGTGTTCCCATAGAATATTCTGTTGACTCTTCTCACAGCATTTACATTTTATTGTGTTCACCTTTTTTGCCATCTTGACCAATGCTGTTCAATAGAAACCTAACACAAACCACATGTAATTTTAACTTTTTCTAGTACCTACATTAAAAAAGTGTAAAGGGGTGCAAAAATGTGCAAAGTGGTTCTACAAAATAGAATGGTTTTAGATGTCCTAACAGAAGCACAAAGATACATGTGCCATTATTAAAACAGAATTTTGTGTATACATCCCAGATTATCATAAAAATGTCACAAGACTTGGGCGTCTGGGTTTCTCAATGGGTTAAAGCCTCTGCCTTCGGCTCAGGTCATGATCGCAGGGTCCTGGGATCGAGCCCCTCATTGGGTCTCTGCTCAGCGGGGAGCCTGCTTTGCCCTCTGCCTCTGCCTGCCACTCCCCCTGCCTGTGCTCTCTCTCTGACAAATAAATAAAATATTTAAAACATAAAGTGTAAAAACAGATGAAGATAATTTTCATAATATTTTTATTTCACCCAATATATCCCAAATACTATCATTTCAACATGTAAGCAATATAAAATTTATTAATGAGATATTTTAGCTTTTTTTTGTACTAAGTCTTCAAAATCCTGTATGTTTTTTGAACTTACAGCATATTGCAATTCAGACTGGCCATATCTGAAGTGCTCAATAGCCACATATATCTAGTGACTCCCAGATGGGACAGCTAGTGTGAGCTTCAAAAAGGATCCTATCTTGTTCATTTTTTTATTCCAAGGGGCTTGATTTGTAAGAAATGCCTAATAATTGCTTGTTAAAGGAATGAGTGAACAGATGAACAATGATAAAAATAGCTAAGGTTGACTCCTTACCATGTGAAAAGACACTGTGATAAGCAATGTACATCACTCTCATCAGCAAATGCTTGGTTGGCATTCAATGACTATTTGACAGTCATTAAATAATTACGTAGTCTTGGGAAAGCCACAACTTTTTACAGTCTCAATTTACCTATTTGTGAAAGGACAGAGTATGGGCAAAGTGACTCGGAAGACCACTTCTAAAATAGAGTGGATATAAATAAATGCAGGGAATGGGTAAGAAGTTTTAAGAAACAATGCTGAATGAAAAAAAAACAAACAATGCTGAATGATAGAAGAGCACATACTTTGGAATTAGACACACCGTGTTAGAATTCCCAGCTCCACTACCCTAATCTTCCACTTCCTTATCTGTAAAATGGAGACAGTAATACCCACCTTGTTGTGACATTTGTAAATAGTATCTTCAAAGTGTTTGGCTGGAAGATAGGCATTATTATTGGTTCTAGGAAGTCTTTCTCTTTTTTCTTCTTCAAGTTTTAACAATTTTAAAGACTGTATTTATTTATTCTAGAGAGAGAGAGAGGGAACTTGCATGTGAGTGGAGCAGGGAGGAGAAGAAGGGAAGAGAAAGGGAGGTGGAAAAATCTCCAGCAGACCCCACACTGAGCGTGCAGCCCAATGCAGGGCTCGATCTCAGCACCCTGAGATCATGACCTGAGCTGAAACCAACAGTCAGGTGCTTAACTGACTGAGCCACCCAGGTGCCCCAAGATTTAACAATTTTAAAGGTAAGCATTTAGATAAGCCTTACCATGCGTCAGAAACTGTGCTAAGTGCTTTAAAATATTAATGCATTCGGCTTCATAACAACCCCAATGACACAGGTGCTATTATTGTCATTTCCACTTTACCCCTGGGAAACTAAGCCACAGAGGGCAAATTGCTTGTCCAAGGTCACTTAATAAGTGGTGGCACTAGGATTCTACACCGAGTTCAGTTCTGGGGTCAGGACTCAATCACTATGCTTTCTTAATCTCTAGCCCATCATTGCCTAATTCATGAGGGCTAAAAAAAATACCAACCAAAACCCTGTAATTGGCTGCTCTAATAAACTTTTTTTTTAATGGAGAAACTAATCTGGGCACTCTGCCCTGGAGATTAAGAAACTAGAGACCATGTCAAATATAAGTCTTATTTCCTTAAAGAGTCATAGCTTTCTATTTACTGACAAATTTTTACACATAGGTGTGGCTTGCTGCATGAGGTTCTTCCCAGTTTGGAGCTTTTGTCTGCAAATATTTCTGAGAGCAGGCCCCACCCTAGAAGCTCAAAGATGTGCTAGTACTGATCTTAGACGCTTTATGCAGAGTTCTCAAGAAGCACCACCCAAAAAGCAGGAAATAGAGGTGAGTCAGAGTCCATGGCTTTCACCCTGGAATATAGATGACGATCTATATAGATGTTAAGAATATAGATGACGATCTAGTGATCTCCATTTCTAGGCATCTGTAGCAGCTCTGCTCTGATGCATGTACAAAGGGAGTAAATCACCAAAAAAGAAAGAAAAAGGTAAAAAAAAAAAAAGACAGGGGGGAGACAGGAAAAAGAAAAGAATAGTCGCCAGGTCTCAGGGTTCTATTGATTTACTACTGCCCCCAAATGAGGTCTAAACATTGACAATGCCACACACAAAATAAAGGCAAAACGACCACCTAATCAGATGAGGAAAGAAACTGGCCAGCAAGATGGTTTCTCCCCTCCCCCCACCCCCGCAGTAATGCTTGGGAAACAGACACAGACGGTATTTAAAGAAACATTACAAATACTATTTCTCTTCTTCCCAAGGTCTGTGAGCCACCAGGACACTTTAATCAATAGGGAAGATGGTGAGAATGTAGGGGAGGCAAAATTTTACCTTTAATTTCTTAGGGTTTTTGAGCCNATACTAATTTATAAGCAGTTAATGAAAGACTTCCTGTTTCTTCACATCCTTTCCTAAACTTTATATTCTCAGACTTTATACCTATCACTCTGTGAGCTGACCTCTCCGTTCAGGGACCAGATTCCTGCTCTAACTGGCTAGAGGAGAAACCCTTACTTTTACCTTAGCACAAGACTTTTGACTGTTTTAAGGGCACTGAGAATAAAATATAGTTCTAGAGAAATAAAATTCATTAGTGGGGCAATAAATATATGTGAGTTTAATAATTTATTCTTTTCTGATCCCTAGCTAATGTTTTAAACATAATCACATGACGTTCAGACATTGTCACCAGGAGCCCATTTAGCTCTACTACTTATTATCTGGCATATAAGTAGGGTTTCATTTAAGTATTTGTTGACTGAACAGAAGGAAATGCCACTCTATATTCAGGAACAAACCCAACTGGGTGCCTCTCATGATCCCTGTTTTCTTTGCTTTCCTGACATGAGTTATTAGGTCTCATCAGTTCTGACATGGCCCTGTCCATCTTTTGTGGCCCCGTCCTATTCTAAATTCCTACTACCATTGCTCAAATTATCACCACCAAAATCCGTTTTCATTTTCTATGTTCCTATCTCAAATCTTTTTCCTACTTCAGGCCAACTTCCACGTGGCCACCAGGGTTATCTTTCTAAAGCTCAGTAAAATCACATCAGTCACCTTCATCAAAAATTTCAATAGTGGGGGCACCAGGGTGGCTCAGTTGGTTAAGTGTCTGCCTTCAGCTCAGGTCATGATTCCAGGGTCCTGGAATCGAGTCCTGCATCAGGTTCCCTGCTCCTTGGGGAGCCTGCTTCAACCTTTCCCTCTGCCTGCTGCTCCTCCTGCCTGTGTGTTCTCTCTCTGTGTGTCAAATAAATAAAATCTTTTAAAAAAATTTCAATAGTGCATGGCATGCAAGGTTTTTCATAATCTTTCTTTAATCTATTTTCCAACTTCATCTCCTACTACTTCTCATCAAATATTCCTACCCTCTATCCCGCACTTGAGAAAAGTCAAGCTATTTATCATATTTCAACTTGTTGGTTATTCTTTCATGTTTACGTGACATTCTACATGCTCATCTTCTGCCTGGAAAATACTCATCTAATAATAATCCTTACTCACCCTATGGAATTCAAGCCAAATATTACCTCCTCTGTAAAGCCTTTCTTAAATTCCCAAGCCAGTTGCTCCTCTGTGTTCCCATAGAATATTCTGTTGACTCTTCTCACAGCATTTACATTTTATTGTGTTCACCTTTTTTGCCATCTTGACCAATGCTGTTCAATAGAAACCTAACACAAACCACATGTAATTTTAACTTTTTCTAGTACCTACATTAAAAAAGTGTAAAGGGGTGCAAAAATGTGCAAAGTGGTTCTACAAAATAGAATGGTTTTAGATGTCCTAACAGAAGCACAAAGATACATGTGCCATTATTAAAACAGAATTTTGTGTATACATCCCAGATTATCATAAAAATGTCACAAGACTTGGGCGTCTGGGTTTCTCAATGGGTTAAAGCCTCTGCCTTCGGCTCAGGTCATGATCGCAGGGTCCTGGGATCGAGCCCCTCATTGGGTCTCTGCTCAGCGGGGAGCCTGCTTTGCCCTCTGCCTCTGCCTGCCACTCCCCCTGCCTGTGCTCTCTCTCTGACAAATAAATAAAATATTTAAAACATAAAGTGTAAAAACAGATGAAGATAATTTTCATAATATTTTTATTTCACCCAATATATCCCAAATACTATCATTTCAACATGTAAGCAATATAAAATTTATTAATGAGATATTTTAGCTTTTTTTTGTACTAAGTCTTCAAAATCCTGTATGTTTTTTGAACTTACAGCATATTGCAATCCAGACTGGCCATATCTGAAGTGCTCAATAGCCACATATATCTAGTGACTCCCAGATGGGACAGCTAGTGTGAGCTTCAGAAAGGATCCTATCTTGTTCATTTTTTTATTCCAAGGTGCTTGATTTGTAAGAAATGCCTAATAATTGCTTGTTAAAGGAATGAGTGAACAGATGAACAATGATAAAAATAGCTAAGGTTGACTCCTTACCATGTGAAAAGACACTGTGATAAGCAATGTACATCACTCTCATCAGCAAATGCTTGGTTGGCATTCAATGACTATTTGACAGTCATTAAATAATTATGTAGTCTTGGGAAAGCCACAACTTTTTACAGTCTCAATTTACCTATTTGTGAAAGGACAGAGTATGGGCAAAGTGACTCGGAAGACCACTTCTAAAATAGAGTGGATATAAATAAATGCAGGGAATGGGTAAGAAGTTTTAAGAAACAATGCTGAATGAAAAAAAAACAAACAATGCTGAATGATAGAAGAGCACATACTTTGGAATTAGACACACCGTGTTAGAATTCCCAGCTCCACTACCCTAATCTTCCACTTCCTTATCTGTAAAATGGAGACAGNAACAATGCTGAATGATAGAAGGGCACATACTTTGGAATTAGACACACCATGTTAGAATTCCCAGCTCCACTACCCTAATCTTCCACTTCCTTATCTGTAAAATGGAGACAGTAATACCCACCTTGTTGTGACATTTGTAAATAGTATCTTCAAAGTGTTTGGCTGGAAGATAGGCATTATTATTGGTTCTAGGAAGTCTTTCTCTTTTTTCTTCTTCAAGTTTTAACAATTTTAAAGACTGTATTTATTTATTCTAGAGAGAGAGAGAGGGAACTTGCATGTGAGTGGAGCAGGGAGGAGAAGAAGGGAAGAGAANGACTTGGGCGTCTGGGTTTCTCAATGGGTTAAAGCCTCTGCCTTCGGCTCAGGTCATGATCGCAGGGTCCTGGGATCGAGCNAGGGAACTTGCATGTGAGTGGAGCAGGGAGGAGAAGAAGGGAAGAGAAAGGGAGGTGGAAAAATCTCCAGCAGACCCCACACTGAGCGTGCAGCCCAATGCANTCATTGGGTCTCTGCTCAGCGGGGAGCCTGCTTTGCCCTCTGCCTCTGCCTGCCACTCCCCCTGCCTGTGCTCTCTCTCTGACAAATAAATAAAATATTTAAAACATAAAGTGTAAAAACAGATGAAGATAATTTTCATAATATTTTTATTTCACCCAATATATCCCAAATACTATCATTTCAACATGTAAGCAATATAAAATTTATTAATGAGATATTTTAGCTTTTTTTTGTACTAAGTCTTCAAAATCCTGTATGTTTTTTGAACTTACAGCATATTGCAATCCAGACTGGCCATATCTGAAGTGCTCAATAGCCACATATATCTAGTGACTCCCAGATGGGACAGCTAGTGTGAGCTTCAAAAAGGATCCTATCTTGTTCATTTTTTTATTCCAAGGGGCTTGATTTGTAAGAAATGCCTAATAATTGCTTGTTAAAGGAATGAGTGAACAGATGAACAATGATAAAAATAGCTAAGGTTGACTCCTTACCATGTGAAAAGACACTGTGATAAGCAATGTACATCACTCTCATCAGCAAATGCTTGGTTGGCATTCAATGACTATTTGACAGTCATTAAATAATTATGTAGTCTTGGGAAAGCCACAACTTTTTACAGTCTCAATTTACCTATTTGTGAAAGGACAGAGTATGGGCAAAGTGACTCGGAAGACCACTTCTAAAATAGAGTGGATATAAATAAATGCAGGGAATGGGTAAGAAGTTTTAAGAAACAATGCTGAATGAAAAAAAAACAAACAATGCTGAATGATAGAAGAGCACATACTTTGGAATTAGACACACCGTGTTAGAATTCCCAGCTCCACTACCCTAATCTTCCACTTCCTTATCTGTAAAATGGAGACAGTAATACCCACCTTGTTGTGACATTTGTAAATAGTATCTTCAAAGTGTTTGGCTGGAAGATAGGCATTATTATTGGTTCTAGGAAGTCTTTCTCTTTTTTCTTCTTCAAGTTTTAACAATTTTAAAGACTGTATTTATTTATTCTAGAGAGAGAGAGGGAACTTGCATGTGAGTGGAGCAGGGAGGAGAAGAAGGGAAGAGAAAGGGAGGTGGAAAAATCTCCAGCAGACCCCACACTGAGCGTGCAGCCCAATGCAGGGCTCGATCTCAGCACCCTGAGATCATGACCTGAGCTGAAACCAACAGTCAGGTGCTTAACTGACTGAGCCACCCAGGTGCCCCAAGATTTAACAATTTTAAAGGTAAGCATTTAGATAAGCCTTACCATGCGTCAGAAACTGTGCTAAGTGCTTTAAAATATTAATGCATTCGGCTTCATAACAACCCCAATGACACAGGTGCTATTATTGTCATTTCCACTTTACCCCTGGGAAACTAAGCCACAGAGGGCAAATTGCTTGTCCAAGGTCACTTAATAAGTGGTGGCACTAGGATTCTACACCGAGTTCAGTTCTGGGGTCAGGACTCAATCACTATGCTTTCTTAATCTCTAGCCCATCATTGCCTAATTCATGAGGGCTAAAAAAAATACCAACCAAAACCCTGTAATTGGCTGCTCTAATAAACTTTTTTTTTAATGGAGAAACTAATCTGGGCACTCTGCCCTGGAGATTAAGAAACTAGAGACCATGTCAAATATAAGTCTTATTTCCTTAAAGAGTCATAGCTTTCTATTTACTGACAAATTTTTACACATAGGTGTGGCTTGCTGCATGAGGTTCTTCCCAGTTTGGAGCTTTTGTCTGCAAATATTTCTGAGAGCAGGCCCCACCCTAGAAGCTCAAAGATGTGCTAGTACTGATCTTAGACGCTTTATGCAGAGTTCTCAAGAAGCACCACCCAAAAAGCAGGAAATAGAGGTGAGTCAGAGTCCATGGCTTTCACCCTGGAATATAGATGACGATCTATATAGATGTTAGAATATAGATGACGATCTAGTGATCTCCATTTCTAGGCATCTGTAGCAGCTCTGCTCTGATGCATGTACAAAGGGAGTAAATCACCAAAAAAGAAAGAAAAAGGTAAAAAAAAAAAAAGACAGGGGGGAGACAGGAAAAAGAAAAGAATAGTCGCCAGGTCTCAGGGTTCTATTGATTTACTACTGCCCCCAAATGAGGTCTAAACATTGATAATGCCACACACAAAATAAAGGCAAAACGACCACCTAATCAGATGAGGAAAGAAACTGGCCAGCAAGATGGTTTCTCCCCTCCCCCCACCCCCGCAGTAATGCTTGGGAAACAGACAACAGACGGTATTTAAAGAAACATTACAAATACTATTTCTCTTCTTCCCAAGGTCTGTGAGCCACCAGGACACTTTAATCAATAGGGAAGATGGTGAGAATGTAGGGGAGGCAAAATTTTACCTTTAATTTCTTAGGGTTTTTGAGCCAGGCCTGAGAATCAAACTGCTATAAGACAGATTAATAGGAGAAAAGTATACAAACCTATGTTTTATATGACATGGGAGCTCTCATAACAAAAGAAAGATCCAAAGAAATGGTAAACCCACCGGCTTCTACATTAGGTTAAACAAAAAGGCAATTGTGGAAAAGTAACTGAACTATATGGGGAAGCTACAGGAAGATAAGTATTATTTTAACATGGTCTATTTATACAGGATTCTCTTGGCTTTGATTCCCCATTGAAGAATGTTCCTTTTCCCCTGGTACAGGGAGGCCATCATTCACAAAGGAGTGTTTATCTAGTTTTCAGGAAGAACAGGGGAGATTAGAATCCCCTTCTTTGCATTTGCTGTTTTTTAAGTACCTTTAGCTCAAAATAGTCCTTATGTCAAAGTGGCATATTCTGCCTCCTTCCATTCTCTCTCTTTGAAGATTCCCCCAAAAGATCCATGGTCCAGAATCTGACTTGGCAGATTATTCTGTTTCTCAGTGATTTAGTCTCTTAGTTGAGAACAGGTCCATTCATTTAAACAGCTCTGTCTCAGCTCAGGATGAGTAGATGGAGATGAGGGTAGTCGTTCTAAGTTAGGTTACCATATGATATGAGCAATGAGGCATTTACTGATGAGTATTTTTTATAAAGATCAAAGAAAAATGAATATTAATAGTTGGAAACTTAAGTTTCTGAGTCCAGAGGACAACCAGTTGAGAAGATGCCCAGATTTTTTTGAGAAGATTTATTTATTTACTTTTAGAGGAAGAAAGAGAGCACACATGTGCGTGCACGTGAGCAGGGGTGGGGTGGGGCAAAAGGAGAGGGAAAGAAATCCTCAAGCAGACTCCACACTGAGCACAGAACCCACATGGGGCTTGATTCCAGGACCCTGAGATCACGACCTGAGTCGAAACCAAGAGTGTGAAACTTAACAGACTGACCCACCCAGGCACCCTGAGATTTCTAGATTTAAGCAAGAAGCTTCTTTTTTCTTTCTAAAGATTTTTTTAAAATTTATTTTATTTGACAGAGAGAGAGAGAGAGAGAGAGCGATCACAAGTAGGCAAATAGGCAAGCAGAGAAAGAGGAGGAAGCAGGCCGTCCGCTGAGCAGAGAGCCCCGTGTGGTGCTCGATCTCAGGACCCTGAGGTCATGACCTGAGCCGAAGGCAGAGGCTTAGCCCACTGAGCCACTCAGGCACCCCAGCAAGAAGCTTCTTTATGTGGTAGTATAAGGATGGTAGCTATAATCTGACAAATTTCCTGGTTTGTAGTTTGAAGGTCTCTCGTTGCATTGGGTGTTCCAGTGAATTTTCTGAGTAGCCTATACAAGTAGACATGAAGCTTATTTATCTATGATCTGTTGTGGTGATTTTCTGAAGTATATTTCAGGTCATCCAGGCTTCACATATAGGACTTCAGGAAAAGGCCAGTTTTCATTCTTTGTGCTTTCAAGTCAGAAGGGTGGGAGGAAAATGGGAAATGTTATTTTGGAGAGTTGTGGCCATATACTGGAGGAAACTAGAAGGATTCAGGATCTAGACCAGTTTCTAGGTAGATGACAAAACCTCAAAGACAATGAAAAGGTCTAGAATATTAATTGTAAGCCTATGTTACAAGTTTTCACTGAAATGCAATTTTCTCTCCCCACTTTTCTTAAATATAATTACAGTAAGACTATTTAAAAATATTTTATTTATTTATTTGAGAGAGAAGACAAATAGAGAAGTAACAAGAGAGAGTACGAGCGGGGAGGAGAGGGAGAAGGGGGCTCCCACTGCACAAGGAGCCTCACACAGGGCTCGATCCCAGAACCCTGGGATCATGACCTGAACCAAAGGCAGACACTTAACCGACGGAGGCACCCAGGCGACCCTACAGTAAGACTATTGTGTTTGTAAAATAAGTTTAGTCTCATTAAACTTGACCTGATTATTTACATAAGTGAGCAACAATAGTGATTTAACACATGGGCTCTTTTTAAGTCTGTTTTGTCGAAACTTTTAACAAGGATTCTTAGATTGAACCTTAAAAGCCATTTGAGGCTAAGAAATCAAGCCAAGAATTCACCATCAGACTTTGTCTATAGCATCCATAGATTTGGATGAATTCCTCTATTTTCAAGGTACCCAATGGATCTTAAGATTCTTGCTTACTCATGTGTAAGGCTGGGAATCCTGTAAGCAATGAATTGGGCTGGTATTTCAAGAGGTGTTATAAGCATTGGCTCCATATAGTCAACCTTAGTTTCTTAAATGCATCTGGTAACATTATTTTTTTTAAGATTTTATTTATTTATTTATTTAGAGAGAGAGAACAGGAGGAGGTGCAGAGGGGTAAGAATCCCAACCAGACTCTGTACTGAGCGTGGAGCCCAACTCAGGCTCGATCTCATGAACGCAAGACCATCAGCCTGAGCCAAAACCCAGAGCTGGATGCCTAATCGACTGAGCCATTGAGGCATCCCTCCATCTGGTCACATTTAAGTCTCTGTACTGCATTGTCAAATATGACATTACAGTCAAAGTCTTGATAATAAACCTAATGTTTCCAATTGTTGTAAAGAGAATAGTGTCTTATTAAACCTATGTAAACAACTATATTATCATGAATAAGAATGTTTATTCAGAGTTTTCAAATACTGGGGGCTCTTGGATGGCTCAGTCAGTTAAGCATCTGTCTTCAGCTCAGGTCCTGATCCCACAGTCTTGGGATCAAGCCTCATGTCGGGCTCCCTGCTCAGCAAGGGGGAGTCTGCGTCTCCCTCTCTCTCTCTGCCCCTATTGTGTGCTCTCTCTCTCGCTCACTCTCTCTCTCAAATAAATAAACAAAATCTTTAAAAAAAAGAAAGTTTCCAAATTCTGGAGGCATCAGATAGGAAGAAAAAGATAAATATTTTAATTTTTGCTTACAAAGGTATAGCCTATCAAATTGAGGTAAGTTACAGATAGCTTAAGAAAAAGAGAAAAAGGGTTTTCTTTCTTTAAAAAGATTTTATTTATTTATTTATTTATAGAAAACATGTGCAAGCAGGGGGAGGGGCAGAGGGAGAGAGAGAAAGAGAGAGAAACCAAGCAGACTCCATGCTGAGCATGGAGCCTGATGTGGGGCTTGATCCCGCGACACCAACATCATGACCTGCGCTGAAATCGAGTCAGATGCTTAACCAACTGAGTCCCCCCAAACATCCCCAAAAAGGATTTTCTCAAATCTCAAAAACAAAACATTAAAGATCTAAATATGTTTTAAACAAAAAGTCATAAAATTATAAACATCATTATCAGTTCATTCAATCTCATGTACTTGGTTTTTGTTTGCTTGATCTTGGGTTAGCAGTTTTATGAATCAATCAGTTTTTCCATTAGAATTCTAGAACTTCTGTAAGTTTTTTTTTTTTAAGATTTTATTTATTTGAGAGAGAGAGTGAGCATGGGGGTGGCAGGGCTGAGGGAGAGGGAGAAACAGACTTTCTGCTGAGTGCAGAGCCTGATGTGGGGCTCAATCCCAGGAACCTGAGATCATGACTTGAACCAAAGGCAGCCACTCCACCAACTGAGCTATCCAGGTGCCCCCTGCACTTTTTTTTTTTTTTTTGAGAGAGAGAGAGGGAATGTAGCACACCAGTGGGGGTAGGAGAAGGGGGATCAGAGAAGGAATCTTTAGCAGGCTCCAGGCTCATCACAGAGCCCAACATGGGGCTTGATCTCACAACCCTGAGATCATGACCTGAGCTGAGATCAAAAGTCGGACACTCAACTGACTGAGCCACCTAAGCACCCCAGAATTCTAGAAATTCTTATCCAGCTTAGTATTATGATCTAGAGTTATCAGAAATCTGTATTCTAGAGTACTTGTCAGGGTCTTTTCAATGGATCTCCTTAAAGATGAAGCATATCTGCCTGCAGTTGATTGTAAATGCTCTCAGAGAACAGTCAAGAGTAATGGGGCGCCTGGGTGGCTCAGTGGGTTAAAGCCTCTCTGCCTTCGGCTCAGGTCACGATCTCAGGGTCCTGGGATTGAGCCCTGCATCGGGCTTCCTGCTCAGCAGGGAGCCTGCTTCCTCCTCTCTCTCTGCCTGCCTCTCTGCCTACTTGTAATTTCTCGCTGTCAAATAAATAAATAAATAAATAATCTTTAAAAAAAAAAGGTAAGACAATGGTTTATGAATGACAAAAAACTTAAAAATAGCCATGGTTACAGAGCTGGTGAGAGTTCACTATTAAAACCATGATACGATTAACAAGAACATTTGGTTATTTCTGTAAAATGCAATGTTTTCAAATAATAAATGGAATTTTGACTGATTGTATAGGTAGTAAGGACACTGACAGATTTCTAGGAATTCTGTACAATTTTTGAATATAGGTAACATCTACTTGTAGAAGTATGACCTAAAGAAAGTTAATTATTACTTTTATTTGACAATGTTTCCCATGTAATATCACATCTCAAACAAGCTATTAGTTTAATCTCTTTTTGTAAGGATAGAGAACAGATCTTTGAGATCATCTAGAGACTCTCTGAGAAATTCCGAAGTCAGTTGAAGGTCAAGAGACTCATTTTGAATTTGATTTTGGGAAATTTGTCAAAACTGTCTAAAGGTTTAGAGCTCCCCTTGACATGGTGCTGAGGCAGCAGCCAGCACTCTGGGTTTGTGGCCAGCTCTTGAGCTCTGCGCTTAACTGCCTTAGTTCTTCCTGCTACTGCTTTCCAGGGATAAGAGAACCAAGACCTAAGTCAAATCTTCTTTCCGAGACTGCATTCTAAATTTATTTGTTTATTTTATTTTTTTCTTCTCTTTTTTTGTATTGTGTTAGTCACCATGCAGTACACCATTAGTTCTTGATATAGTGTTCCATGATTCATTGTTTGTGTATAACACTCAGTGCTCCATGCAGTAGGTGTCCTCCTTAATACCTACCACCAGGCTCACCTCACTCCCCTCCCCTCTAAAACCCTCAGTTTGTTTCTCAGAGTCCATAGTCTCTCATGGTTTATTTCCCACTCATTTCTCCCCCTTCATTTTTCCCTTCCTTCTCTTAATGTCCTCCATGCTATTCCTTATGTTCCACAAATAACTGAAACCATATAATTGTCTTTCTCTGTTTGACTTATTTCACTCAGCATAATCTCCTCCAGACCCATCCATGTTGATGCAAAAGTTGGGTATTCATCCTTTCTGATGGCTGAGTAATATTCCATTGTGTATATGGACCAAATTTTCTTTATCCATTTGTCTGTTGAAGGGCATCTTGGGTCTTTCCATAGTTTGGTGATTTTGGACATTGCTGCTATGAACATTGGGGGTACATATGGCCCTTCTTTTCACTACATCTGTCTGTATCTTTGTTTATTTTTATAGACAGTGCAAGTCGGGGAGAGGAAAGGGAGAAGTAGAGGAAGAGAATCTCAAGCAGGTTCCCCACTGAGTGCAGAGCCCAAGGCAGGACTCAATTCCTCGACCCTGAGATCATGACCTGAGCTGAAATCAAGAGTCAGATGCATAACTGACTGAGCCATCCAGGTGCCCCCGAAAGAAAGTCTTAATTACCATTGTTATTTTAATAGACAATATTACAAAATTATTGGCATATAATGAGGTGATCCAAAATCCTAAGATGTAGTAAAGATTGTAGAGTACTAAGGAGTTAATGAAAATTTTGTTATATGTCTAGATTTTGTGGTATTGGTGTGGCCATCTTTTAAAATTTATAATTTTTTGTGATTTTTGTTCTCATTCTTAATATTCTCTTATTACCTAAAAAACCAAAAAGCCTAAAGGTTTAAAACACTTGATTAAGTAGTATCCCAATGACAAAATACTTAGTTATCCATCTAATTAAAGTGACCATTAAAAGGTTTTAAAGGTAAATATAGAAATTACACATAATTGTTAAAAAAAAAAACCCTCAGCTTCTTTAATATTGAAGACTCAGTTTTCCTAAGTAATCAAAGACAATGTGAAGCACAGAAAATTTGATAAGACATAGAATCTTTATCTCCTTGGTAGATGATGTTAAAGGTAAAGAAAAACCTTTTATAATCTCTTATTAAAAGCAGACCAATAACCTAAGAAACTGTCATTTTAATGGGTAGAAAATTAAATTTACTTTGTATTAGTATATTATTGAGCTCATTTTTTAAAACTTTGATAAATTATCCATTTAATTGTGACCAGCTTTGACCTTGCCACATAAAATTTCTTTTCCACAAACCTGCAATTTTCTACATCCATTTAGATTTTGTCTTATTCCTTTCCTCTTTCTTATTCTGGAATATTTAGTCATTTTGCTTAAGGACAAAATTACTTCCTCTTTCCTAAACAAAAATACATCCTGCCGGGCGCCTGGGTGGCTTAGTGGGTTGAAGCCGCTGCCTTCGGCTCAGGTCATGATCCCAGGGTCCTGGGATCGAGGCCCACATCGGGCTCTCTGCTCAGCAGGGAGCCTGCTTCCTTCTCTCTCCTCTTTCTCTGCCTGCCTCTCTGCCTATTTGTAATCTCTCTCTCTCTGTGTCAAATGAATAAATAAAATCTTTAAAAAAAAATACATCCTGCCTTCACTGTATAATCTTTATATAAAAACACATCCCATTCTTCTATATTTTGTACACAAAGTTTTTTTTCCTTTGTCGTTTTTATTTTTAAGTTTTATTTTCTTATACAGATTATAAATATTATAGATTACAAATTTTAACCATTTAGTAACCTTTATTTTCCAGTGAAAATTAAGAAGCAGGCCATTGTGAACTATTGTATATATTAGCATCTTCTAGTAGTTTAGTGAATTTATGAATACATAATTATAAATATTTATAATTTTTAAAGACTTACACTTTTTCATACTACAGTTTTTTAATGTGGCAAAAGATATGCTTACTAAGAGACCCAAATATCTTTTTTCTCTCTATAAAAATTGAGAGGCCAAAAGGAGATAAACTTATATTTAGCAATTAATGTTTTAATGTATTATGCTATTTGGAAATGATTTAAATACTCAGTGACTATCCAACATTTAATTTAACTTAATATAACTTTAAGGTTTCAAGTTTCCTAAAAGATTTTGGAAACTATTTTTAAGTAAACATAATACTTTTTTAATGAAACAAACATAGCATAATCTTAGGTTATTCTTCTTTAGATAATCACAAGAACTTAAAAGTTAAAACATATGGCTCTCTCCAACTTTTATTTTTGTACTGCTGTGTTTTACATACATGAAGCAATTTATTTTTATTGTACATCTTGTTTTTTTTTAATGATTTTATTTATTTATTTGACAGAGATGAAGAGATTACAAGTAGGCAGAGAGGCAGGCAGAGAGAGGAGGACACTTGCTCCCTGCTGAGCAGGCAGCACAAGGCAGGGCTTGATCCCAGGACCCTGAGATCATGACCTGAGCTGAAGGCAGAGGCTTTAACCCACTGAGCCACCCAGGCGCCCCTGTACATCTTGTTTTTAATCTGAATTTATAGTTTTACAGTCTTAAGCACCTAGTAGAGATAAACTCATTTGATTAGTAAACCCAAGTAGAAAAAGTTGTATCTCTTCATTACGTTTAATGTTTACAACTCTGAAGACATGATTGTTTTTATTAAACCAACAAACTTAAACTAGCTTTAATTTACCAAAGATTGTCCTAGATCTTGTGAACTTGAAAAACATTTAGGTTAGTTTCTATATTTCTGAGAGTTTTAGGAATACTTAAAGTGCTTATTTCTTTAAACCGATTAAATAGAGCTCTTTTACAAAGTAATTTTGGCAATATCATATGAAAGTAGAAGAATAATGCATTACAAAGTCTGTATACCTAGATGCATACAGACATACAAAAAGATATCTTAGAGTTTTCATTTTAAATCTCAGCCATGAGTTAGGTATAAATTCAGAAACACAAAATTTACAGACTTACATAAGAGTGATCTTTGCCTTATTATTTTTCATTTCAATTTGATCTTCTTATAGGTAATAGTACGACATTTGTTTAGGATGAGAACTCTCTAAAAAATCCTTTTAAATAGGGGTGCCTGGGTGGTTCAGTTGGTTAAGCATCCGACTCTTCATTCAGCTTATGTCATGATCTCAGGGTCCGGGGATCAAGCCCTGCGTGATGCTCCTCTGGGGATGGAGTCTCCTTGGGATTCTGTTCCCCCCTTTCACTCTGGCCACCCCCCCCCCCCCCTTGCACATGCAAGCACTCTCTCTCTCTCAAAAAAAATTCCTTTTAATTATAAAAGTCCAAATATTCAAAAGTATACCTTCTTTTTAAAATAAAGTAAAACTGTCATACAATGTTATATTAGTTTCAGGTGTACAACTATTGATTCAACAATTCTATACATTACGCAGTATTCACCATGATACATGCAGTTACCATCTGTCATATGTTATTACAATATCCCCTATGCTGTACTTTTCATCACCATGACTTATTATATAACTGGAAGTTTCTACGGCTTAATCCCCTTTATTTTGTCATTCGCCACATCCCCTCTGGTAACCACCAACTGGTTGGTTCTCCACCACCAGCTGGTTCTCTGTATTTTTTTTTAAAGATTTTATTTATTTATTTGATACAGAGAGAGAGAGATCACAAGTAGGCAGAGAGGCAGGCAGAGAGAGAGGAGGAAGTAGGCTCCCTGCTGAGCAGGAAGCCCGATGCAGGGCTTGATCCCAGGACCCTGAGATCATGACCTGAGCCGAAGGCAGAGGCCCTAACCCACTGAGCCACCCAGGCGCCCTGGTTCTCTGTATTGAACAGTCTGTTTGTTCATAAGTTTTGTTTTCTAGGTTCCACATATAAGTGAAATCACATGATATTATCTTTCTCTGTCTGATTTATTTCAGAAAATATACCTATTTGAACTGTGACTCAAAACCAAAATGCCTTTTTATGGCTTAAAATCAAAAAGGCTTTTGTCTTAACCACAGACACCAGAGGAGTCCCCAGAGACAGTACACCCCTCCCCCAGATCCAGTTAAGTTCATTCCCAGAGTTAGCCTAAAAGTGCAAAGACTTTCATTGTCACAGGTGGTAAGAACAGTGTTTGTGGGGCGCCTGGGTGGCTCAGTGGGTTAAAGCCTCTGCTTTCGGCTCAGGTCATGATCTCAGCGTCCTGGGATCGAGGCCCGCATCGGGCTCTCTGCTCAGTGGGGAGCCTGCTTCCTCCTCTCCCTGTCTCTCTGCCTGCCTCTCTGCCTACTTGTAATCTCTCTCTCTCTGTAAAATAAATAAATAAAATCTTTAAAAAAAAAAAAAAAGAACAGTGTTTGTGAAACTAGTGCCTCTTGTTATCTATGGGAAGATGAGACGCCTCCAGCTATAAACCAGCTTATCTGTGCTCCTGGGTGGGTGATATCAGGATGAGAGTTTCCTAACACTATGAACGCAATGAAGACAATGAGACAACAAAGGCCCTTCGTGGACTGGGACCTGTTATTAAGACAAACTTCCTGAAGACCTGGGTACGTTGGACGAAGAGAATGCTGCTTGTCATTTTGTGTCTTGGGTTTCCAGCCTGTTTGTCTGGTTCCCTGACGCAAGCCAACACTTGTACCCTCCGGGTGATGGAGAACCAAAGCCAAGTTCTCAAGACATAACATACCATGAAAGGAACATGCTCTGATTTTTTTCCCCCTTATGATAAACACCACAAAAGACATATAAGGAAAACAGACTAGAGGCTATGGATTATACCAGTGGGTACCCAGAACCAAATTTACAAGAGTCACAATTCAAAGAACTAATTTTGACATATGTTTTTCTCCTGTCAATCTACATTTAGAAAGAAAAAAGATATAGGGAGACTCTTACTGTTCTCCTTTTTGCTGGGTCTACAGGCAGAAATCTGAGACACTGATATGGTAAGGATCTTAGCTTCTGCTGGTTTTTTGTCAGATGTCCCAGGATCTCTTAGTGTTATAGTCACTGACATCCCATTATTGTCACCAGAAATTGTTTGATGGCAAACCCCATAGTCTCTCTACCAAGTCACATTTGCCATCTCCAAAACAAGATCAAGTCATTTTACCTTGTCCTTATCATCTTTGTGTCCCCCACAATGAGTAGCACGGAATCTTAAATACGGCTCTCATGGACCTCCTAGAATTAGTAATTATTTTTATCATACTTTATCTTTACAGATTTCATGACAAAGGAGAATGTGAACTATATAAGAGTAAACTATTTTATATTAAAAAATACTCATGTTAAAAAAAAAATACTCACGTTGACAAAACTAAAGTTGAACACAACTTCCTTTGTAGTTAAGTGGAGAACCCATCACAGCCATCTAGAATGCACCAGAGATGCTCACTTTCATAGCATGCAAAGAGTTTTAGGCTACTGCTCTCAAGAGAGACAAATTTCTAGTGAGGGCAGATATTCTCTGCCAATCGTTTGGTCATCTCTACCTTGCTCTGTACTCAATTATGACATACAGAATTCGTCTGTTTTAAACATACTTTTAAAGCCTGTTATTAAAGGAGGGGGGAACAGTTTTACCAAGTTTTCTAACGTTTCCACTATCCATCTATTGCCAGTTTGAACAAGTACACGCAGGTCCCTGTAGTTTCATTCCCCCATCTATAAAAGGAGGGTGAAACAATGCTGAGTATTTTTTCTGAGTCTTTCAGAAATCTGTGAGATAAATTTGGTTTTCACATGGAAGTGAATCATCTGACCCTCAGTTATTCAACAACTTCAATCTAGGTGAAACAAAAATGTAGCTGATATGTACTTGACCCTTCTAAATCATTCCCTGTGTCCTACTCTTGATTTTTTAAAAAAGATTTTATTTATTTATTTGACAGAGACAGCAAGGGAGGGAACACAACCAGGCGGAGTGGGAGAGGCAGAAACAGGCTTCCGGCAGAGCAGGGAGCCCGACGTGGGGCTCAATCCCAGGATCCTGGGATCATGACCTGAGCCAAAGACAGTTGTTTAACCAACTGAGCCACTCAGGTGCCCCCACTCTTAACTTTTTGGTTCTTGAAGGGTGGCAGGATATGCTAGTCCCAAATATGCCACTTTGGCATAAGGACTATTTTTGAGTGAAAGGCTCTTAAAAAACAGCAGATGCAAAGAAGGGCATTCTAATATCCCCTGTTCTTCCTGAAAACAGGAGATAAACACCCCTTGTGAAAGATGCCCTCCCTGTACCAGGAGAAAAGGCACATTCTTCAATGGGGAATCAAAACCAAGAAAATCCTGTATAAATAGGCCACGTTAAAATAATTCCTACGGCCTCCCCATATTGTTTAGATACTTTCCCACAATTGCCTTTCTTTGTTCAACCTAATATAAAAGACTGTAGGTTTTGCCATTTCTTTAGATCTTCCTTATGAAAGCTCCTGCCTCACATAAAACATAGATTTGTGTGCTTTTCTCCTGTTAATCTGTCTTATATCAGTTTAATTCTCAGGATCAGCTGAAAAACCCTCTGCTTTTGGCTCAGGTCATGATCTCAGGGTCCTGGGATCGAGGCCCGCATCAGGCTCTCTGCTCAGCAGGGAGCCTGCTTCCTCCTCTTTGCCTACTTGTAATCTCTCTCTCTCTGTGTCAAATAAATAAATAAAATCTTAAAGAAAAAATTCTCACAATCCTATTCTTTTTCTTCCTATGGTTTGCCGTTTTTGAATGACAGGTAGTTAAATCCTAATGAGATTGTTTGTACCACGGGAGTCTCACGAAGCCTAAGGGTACAGTAATGTTATTACGGAGTTATTCTCACAATCCTTTTAGTTTAAAAACTGAGGCATTATACACTACTATATATCACAGTGCCTTGAGTGCACTCATATTAACTGTACGGCTTGATACGTGTTTACAGATGGATACCAACCAGATAAAGAGACAGCTTTTTTTTTTTTTTCCAGCTCCCAGTAGGGTCCCTCGCGTTCCTTCCATCCCCCGAGGTAACCATTATTCTAACTTTTCTCACCATCGATAAGTTTTGTACGCAATTATTGTGGCACGAAATTACTGTGGTCCGCGGCGCTGGACGAGACGCACTCTCGAAAGCATCCCGCCGAGGTTCCAGGAGTCCCCAGAGCCGCGGCTCCCTCTCACCGACCCGGCACCGGACTCCACGCAGGCGCTGCGGGAGCACGCCACAATGGCTGCCCGCGCTCTCCCGCGCCGACCTCGCCGCGGTCTCCCACCTTTCCCATGGGTACCCCTCCCGCGCGACCCGCAGCCGGGCGTGGCCCTGCGCGCCACCCGCCGGAACCCCAGCGGCCGAGCGGGCGCTCCTGAGCCCGGGATGTGGGGCGCGCGCCCATTGGCTGAACATCCTCCGCGTGGACCGCCCGGCCGCAGAGCCCGCCTCCCAGCCCTCTCTCGGCGCTCCCATTGGCAGCTCGCGTCCC
>LNAC01000062.1:1579276-1823604 GCA_002007465.1 Ailurus styani
CCGCCCCCACCCTGGGCCGCCCGGACCCGGGGGCGCCCGCCTCTGCCCGGATGGCCCGGGCGCTGCCGGGCCCGGGCCGCCGCCCTCCGGAGGGCCGGGCCGGCGAGCGGGGACGCGAGGAGGGGCCTGGTTTGCAGCCGCCGAGCCTTGGGGGCTCCGCCTGGTGTGGGGAGGCCGCAGAGAGGTGGCGAGGGTGGGGCGGGGTACTTAACGGAGGAGCGGGCTCGTGTGCTCCGGGGCGACCGTCAGAGGAGGCGTGTGATTGAAAGGATTTCTGGTCTGAGAGGGAAGAAAGTGATGGGAAAAGGGTGATGCTTCGAAAAGGGTGCCCGGGGAGAAGGTACGGAGCCGGGGAATGTGGCTGGCCTTTTGGAAGTAGGCATTTGACGGAGGGTGGGGGGAAGTCAGCTGGGAGTGAAGGGAGGGTCGGCTTTTGAAGGTTAAGATCTTTGGACAAATGGGGACAAGTGGATTCGGAGTAAGAGGCACCTACTCCAACCGGAAGGTGACTGAGAGAAGATTTTAGGTGAGGTGTGGCTGGAAGCTGTTTGACTAGAAGGCGTTGGGTTACCAGTTAGGAGAAAGTATACAAATTGCCGACCGTCGGTGTGTGTACGGTAGCTGAAGGGTGTGGATCTTTTATGACTAAGTGAGCAGGAATAACTGTTCCTTTTGGGAGAGACTGGAGAGCCGAGTGTCTCAGGTAGGACTCAGTCAGCCAGGTTCATAGGTTCATACACCTACTCATGAGGGCCAAGCACTCAAAGTTAACTCTCACGCCTGAGGCTGATTGTGTCTCCCTTCCCCACCCCCGTGATAGTTAATTGTTTGGCTACAGGAGCACACAGACTCACCCTCTCAAAAACCAAATATTGTTTGTTTTTCATGGATGGCAATGAGGAATCACATAATTCTTTTGTTTTAAAAAAATTAGAATGTGTGGCTTAAAGGCAGCAGCATCAGAAGGCACTTTCAGGAAATCTGCCCTGTAGGAGAGTTTCTCAACTGTTTTGTTGGGCGCTGCATAAAAATGATGCAAGATCTCTGAGAGTAACACAGTGGAAATTAACGTATAGTACAGTTCTGTTACTGTAGGATCAACCACTTTGATGCAGTAGAATTTGATTATGTATCATACTTGCTGGGAAGTTTTTTAGTCTTGGGAAGAGCACTGTAGCTAAATAGGTTCAAAGTTCTTTTCACTTTGAGGGAAGAAAGACATATTTTTATCACTGCTGCTGCCTCTCTGTTTAAACCTTTAGGAGTTTTTATTCGTGGGGTGTGAGTAGAGGTTGAGGACAGAGAAGTAGTGAAATGAAAGGGACCCGCTACACATTTTCAGTGGATTTAAATGGGAGGTGGTGATAGGCATCAAGATGTAGTTTCTGCTTGAGGGTAGGACAAAAGGACTGTGAAGAGTTAAACACTTCTTGACAGACCTGAAGTGCAGAGGACAGAAACCAAAGAGGGCATATGTTGTATACCATATTTCCTTAGCCAGATCACCAAAGCATCATAGTTAATGGACCATTGTTTAGGAGGTAGAAATAATTTCGTGGAAGTAATTTCTTGGTACTGCTATTCACTGATTATATTTTACCCTTAGTATAACAGAATACCCAAGTGCTGAGGCGACTCAGAGCAGAGAACTAATCCAAGTGGTGTGGAGTTAATCAGGGAAGGTTTCCAGGAAGAGGGTAGTTTTAAGACATCTTTAGACCTAGGAGTTTGGATATGTGTTATTGGAAGACATGAAGATGACATTCCAGTAACTTGGACGTGGTCTCAGCAACTTTGGACAAGAATGACACATTAAAAATGATTTTAAGGAAGATGGAGTATTTGAAGATTTAAGAGTGTGGAGATCAATTGAGTCTATGGTTGTGGTTTAGTTGAAAAATAATGGTTCTTTCTGGTGGCTAGGAGAGAAAAATTAGAATAGTTAATGATGGATTGGAGACAGGTAGTGAGGGAAAGAGGACAAAATATTTTTTGATATTTGTGATAAGAAAATATGTTGACAGTAAGTTGGATTATTGAGAGATAGATTGGATGTTCAACCATAAGATAATCAGAAACAATTTTGAGTCCTGCACTAGATTATGTTGATAATAACAGCAAAATTTATTGGGTGCCACTTTGTGCCAGATGCTGTTTTGAGCTTTTTGAGCATCATCTTTCTTTGATTTTAGCTGTTTTATAGATGAGGGAACTGAGATTTAGAGAGATGTAATTTGCCCAAGGTCACACAACTAATAGGTGGCAGGTCAGGATTGACAAAGTCAGTAAATATTAATTGAAACTAAGCTTCATACCAGACACTGCGTTAAATGCTGGAGGTTCAAAGTGGACAGGCAAATCCAAAGGTCAGGCTGGAGCCATTTTTTTGGAGGTTGTTGGGAGTTAATAGAAGAGAGCCAGTGAGGGAAGAGAACAAGATGAGTTGGAGAGACTCTTGTAGACACTGAGGAATATACTGTTTTGGAAAACTTAGGATAGAAATAGTTTTAAGAAAGGAATTAGTCAACACCAAAATATGTAGCTGAGAGACTCAGAAGACCAGATTGAGAAGAAACCATTGAGTTAAGTCAGGAAAAAACTTGAATGAATTTAGTCTCAAATCAGAATTAAGATAATAAGGTATAGGCAGATAGTTACTCATGTTTAGTGGCAAGTGCTCTATACATATTTAAAATATGATGGCAGTTATGGTCAAATTCATAGGAAAGATGTTGGTATGTCCCTTTCTAATATTTTAATCTTTGACTGCTAAGATCATTGGTGTTTTAAAAATGCTCATACTCTTTGTATTTTCCAGGTTAAAAAAAAACAAGCATTGCCTTTATAATTAGTGGGAGAGAAAATCATTCTACTGAAATGAGCTAATAAAGAATATGTGGGTGGGCTTCTCTGCATTATGTTTGGGGAAGGGGAAGAGATGGTCTTCTTTCAGTGTATATTGCTGCATAGGAGATACTTTGGTAGGTATATTCCTGTCTTGGAAATGACTAGACACATCCTGAAACTGTATATACTGAAAGATGGCGTTTGCTTAATCTGAGGGATCAGGTTACTAAATCACCTTGAAACATGGAGATACGGTCTTGGTTCTTCTGAACATTTTTTTTTAGGGTTTAATAAATGAATTTAAGGTTAAACAAAAGCATACCACTCATTCGATCGAGTCATTTTAACAGTGTCTTTTGGACTTTATACCCTTCTTTCTTTCCATACATTGGTTCTGTAGTTCCTCTCTTGGTGGGTTTGTAATGGGCTTAGAGTTTCAGTTCAGTAAGATGATACGAAAGTGCTGAATTTACATACAACTAATTTAACTTAAAATTTGTCATCGTTTTTCTGTTCCCAATTTGAAGAAGAAAAGAGACATATTTCAAGACAATGAAATAAGCTTCTCTAATCAAATAGTTATTCGAAAGCTAATTAGTAGGATTTGCCCCAGGATCAGTACTGTTTTATTTCAGTCTCTAAAATGGAGATGAAGAATCTTGTAAGTCAAGAATAGGTTCTAATTTTTATTTTATTTACTTATTTATTTTTAAGATTTTATTTATTTTTAGAGAGAATGAGACAGAGCGAGAACATGAGAGGGGGGAGGGTCAGAGGGAGAATCAGACTCCCTGCTGAGCAGGGAGCCCTATGTGGGACTCGATCCTGAGACTCCAGGATCATGACCTGAGCTGAAGGCAGTCGCTTAACCAACTGAGCCACCCAGGCGTCCCTAGGTTTTAATTTTTAGTTTAATTTGACCCATAGGGATTGTGGGAGGAAACAATATTTTATCTAGGTACTGTACTATGTTCCTTAAATAAATTATTACCTTTAGTTCTCATATAATTCTCCAAGGTAGCTAATCTATTACAGATGAGAGAATGAGGCTCAGAGAAGTTAGTAAGTAACTTTCCAAAGGTCGGAGAGGTAGGAGCAGAGCTGAGATTCAAACCTTGCTTTGTGGAAAGCCAAAATTCATGCATATAAGATAAAAAGCAAGAAAGACTTGTTCATATTAATACCTACAATTGGAAAAAATGCCACATAGCCTTAGGTGTTTAGTAACTGTTACCTTAGAAAATGGACCGTTGCTCTGCGTGTTTGCTTTGTGACATTGGCTCTTAAATGATGGTGATTATTATGTGTCTTTTAAGGGTGCATTATATTGCCTTTAGAGGTGTATGTTTTCACATTTTAGATTTTTTGAAATGAAGATGTAATTTACAGTGTCTTTAAAAATGTTTATGAAGTGGATACTATGTTTTTTTAAATTTGAATATCTAATTCTCTTTATTAAATGATTCATGAATTGGACAGCACCCCATCTAGTAAGTAGAGAGGCACTCCCAAATGGCTACTATGTCTTAAAGTCAAATGTGTATCTCAGAATTGAGGAAGTGTGGTTTATGTGTATAGTCTGCACATACAATGCCTTAGTAGTTTGTTGTGTGCATTTTCTTCCCAGCTTCTTCCTTTACTTAGCCTATTACCTTTTTTTTTTTTTGGTATGGTATAATATAGAACTGAAGAATATATTAATAATAAAGTACTCATTCTCTTTAGTTAGCGAATATTACAGTGTAGAAGAAAGTACTTTTATGTGGGAAATTCACATTGCACTGAATCAGCAGATCTGAGTTTTAATTTTGGTTTTGCCAGTAAGTTGATGTGTAACTTGAGGCAAGTCACTTCCCCCCTCTGAGCTTTAGTTTTCTCATCTCTAAAATGGAGTTGGGAGGGAACTTTTAGACTTGTCTAGCTTGAACAAACTGTATGCTCTCTATTTAAAAACGGGGATGCCTTAAATCCTTTTTATAAACTGCATTTATTAACTTTCTGCTATTTTTTTCTTTGTTTTCATCTCTTTGCCTTCTCTCCTTGCCTTTTTTTCTGTGGATCCTTGAGAGTACTATCAGGTCCAATATATCAGAGAGGGTGTGTTCTTTTTGAAACCCTACATTTACTAAACAGGATATTTGAGAAAGTAGGTACTTAGTAAATAGTTAACAAATGCATATGTGTTTTATCTGAGTTTAATAAAAGGACCATTTAAATAAAATATCATACAGAAGCTGTTAAGGTTTCTTTGAAAGGTAATTCTGCCTAAATAATGAAATGTGTTTAGTGAAGTAAATTTATCTGCACTCTATGGGGCAGATGTATACAGAAGAAAATACTGGACCTGTCTTTGAGAAGTTCTCTGTTCTAGTAGGAGAAGGAATCTCCTTTAAACTTTGTATTATGGAAAGTTGCCAACATAAAACGACATCACCAACTTTAGCAATTACAAACCTGTGGTTAATCTTGTTTCATTTCTACCTCGACCCACTTGCCCCTTTTTTATTTTGAAGCAAATCCCTAAACATTTTTACCAGTTACTACCATATAGTATGATGAATGTGGCAATAGACATTTAACTAAGTGAAGTAGGAATTGTTCATTTAAATATATTTTGAGGGCGCCTGGGTGGCTCAGTGGGTTAAAGCCTCTGCTTTCGGCCCAGGTCATGATCTCAGGGTCCTGGGATCGAGGCCCGCATCGGGCTCTCTGCTTGGCAGGGAGCCTGCTTCCCCCTCTCTCTCTGCCTGCCTCTCTGCCTCCTTGTGATCTCTCTCCCGCTGTGAAATAAATAAATAAAATTTAAAAAAAATAAATAAATAAATAAATATATTTTGAGACTTGTGTGTTATACTGTGCAGGCAAGAGAAATTAGATATAATAATCTACTGTAGGGTGGGGTTAATGTAATTGGATAGACTTAATATACATATATAAAACAATATAGCAACTTGAGATCATATACCAAAATTGGTGATAGAGATTTTAAGTGAGAGATGACCTTATTTCTGAATGAAAGGATTTAGATAGGGAAAAAGAACATTAAGGGGTGCGATGAGGGTGATCACATGGAGAAAGCATATAGTTAGAAAAATCTAACTTTGGGGCTCCTGGATGGCTCAGTCATTAAGTGGTTGAGTGATTGCCTTTGGCTCAGGTCATGATCCCCCGGGGTCCTGGGATTGAGCCCCACATCAGGCTCCCTGCTCAGCTAGAAGCCTGCTTCTCCTTCTCCTACTCCCCCTGCTTGTGTTCCCTCTCTCTCGCTGTCTCTCTCTCTGTCAAATAAAAAAATAAAAAATCTTAAAAAAAGAAAAATCTAACTTTAGCTCCAGAGAAAAAGTTATATCTAGATCTGTATCTCTCTCTATCTTTTAGACCCGTACAGCATGTTATTGACATGTTATTTGATCTTATTATTATTTGCCCCAGAGGTACAGGTCTGTGAATCATCAGGCTTACACCTTTCACATCACTCACCATAGCACAAACCCTCCCCAATGTCCATATCTCATCCACCCTATCCTTACCCTCCTACCCCCAGTAACCCTCGGTTTGTTTCCTGAGATTAAGAGTCTCTTTCGGTTTGTCTCCTTCCCGATCCCACTTGTATCATTTTTTCCCTCCCTACCCCCTACGACCCCCTGCCCTGCCCCTCAAATTCCTCATACCAGAGAGATCATATAATTGTCTTTCTCTGATTGAGTTATTCCACTTAGCATAATACCCTCTAGTTCCATCCACGTCATTGCAAACGGCAAGATTTCATTTCTTTTTTTACTTTGATCTTAAATCAATATTTGAAGAAAGCCAATTTCTTTGTTACAATTTAAGACACACTGCTTTATGGCTCTCACTGTCTGTGGTGAATTATTTGGCACATTTCATTAAAAAGCCTTCTAAATATCTTAGTACCACATGTATTAATGGATCCATTTTGTCTAGAATGTGTATGTGCCACCAGCTTTCAAATATAAATCATTTTGTGATCTTAAATGGTGGTACATATATGTGTGTATTTAAATGTTAACTGTTTAAATTTTGAAATACCTAGTTTACACCATTCTTGTCTTTTATAGAATTCTTGCATGACATGCAAGAATTGTTGGCATGACATGTTTTCTCACATGAGAAATCCTTGAATTTAATGAATTCCTACCATTATATATTATTATTTTGGAGTATTGACTTAAATACTTTGAAGTATTAATTGAGAGTAAAATCTTAAAATATGTTCCATAATGCAGAGGTTTTTAGTCAATGCTCACAATCTCTTTTGAGCATCTCCTCAAAGCTTTGTGCTATTTCCTTAGAAAAATAAACAGGAATCCCTCCTTGTCCATAGTTTTGCTTTACGCGGTTTCAGTTACCCATGGTCAACCTGGGTCTGGAAGCAGGTGATCCTCCTTCTGACATACTAGAAAGTCAGTAGTAAACTAATAGTAAGTTACAATGCCTACATCATTTACCTTCCTTCATCTCATCATGTGGGCATTTTATCATTTCACATCATTATCAGAAGAAGGGTGAGTACAATACAATAAGATACTTTGGGAGGGAGAAAGTCCACATTCCCATAACTTTTGTTGCAGTATATTGTTATAATTGTTCTATTTTATTATTATTATTGTAGTTATTGTTAATCTCTTACCATGCCAAATTTATAAATTAAACTTATCATAGGTATGTATGTATAGGAAAAAACAGTATGTGTAGGGTTTGGTACTATTTGTAGTTTCAGACTTCCACTGGGGGTCTAGGAACGTATCCATTACAGGTTGGGGGGGATTACTGTACTTGCACACTTTGTTTTTCATCTAATTTCAGGGGGTTAATAAGACTCTTAGAACCCAGGGGACCTGGGTGGCTCAGTAGTTAAGCATCTGCCTTCGGCTCTGGTCATGATCCCAGGGTCCTGAGATGGAGCCCTGCATTGGGCTCCCTGCTCAGTGGGGAATCTACTTCTCCCCTTCCCTTTGCCCCTCCCCCTGCTTGTGCTTTATCTCTCTCTCAAATAAATAAATAAATAAATAAAATATTAAAGAAAAAAAGATTCTCAGAACCCATTGTGGGTCTATGGATTCTAGTTAAATAAACCATTCTTTAATGTATAGGCAGAAAACATATTGCTAAAATTCAACTCAAATTTATTTCGGTGTGTACGGCTCACCTTCTACAAACAAGTGTCTTTCATTATTGAGTAATAAAAATTATAAAACTCATTATGCATATGCCTTATTTTAAAAAATAGACTCTTTTTTAAAGGTTTTATTTTATTTTTATATTTTTAACTATTTTATTTTATTTTTAAAGATTTTATTTTACTTATTTGACAGAGAGAGAGAGACAGGGAGAGAGGGAACACAAGCAAGGGCAGTGGGAGAGGGAGAAGCAGGCTTCCCACTGAGCAGAGAGCCTGATGCAGGGCTCGATCCCAGGACCCTGGGATCATGACGTGAGCTGAAGGCAGACACTTAATGACTGACCCACTCAGGCATCCCAACTACTTATTTATTTTAGAGAGAGAGAGAAAGAGCATGAGCAGAGGGAGAGAGAGAGGAAGAGGAAGAGAGAGAATCCTGAGGGAGACTTCCTGCCAAGCACAGAGCCCACCCGGGGCTCCACACAGGACACGGAGATCATGACCTATGCCCAAATCAAGAGTTGACTGCCCAACTGACTGAGACACCCAGGTGCCCCTTAAAGATTTTATTTATTTATTTTTAAAAAGATTTTATTTAATTATTTGTCAGAGAGAGAGAGAGAGAGAGAGAGAGCTCTCACACAAGCAGGGGAGAGGTAGATGGAGAAACAGGCTCCCTGCTGAGCAAGGAGTCCGACGTGGGTCTCAATCCCAGGACCCTGGGATCATGACCTGAGCTGAAGGCAGACGCTTAACCAACTGCGCCACCCAGGCGTCCCAAGATTTTATTTTTAAGTAATTTCTACACCCAGAGTGGGATTCATACTCATGATCCTGAGATCAAGAGTAGCATGCTGTACCAACTGAGCCAGCCAGGCATCCCAAAAATAGAACAATTCTTAATTGGATTCTTTGTAAAAAATAAGCTATAGCCAGCTTAATATATATGTTGAATGATTTTATCAAAGATTTTGGAATAAGTGTATGGTACTTCATATAATAGCTGCTATCCATCCTGAATTAACAGAAAGTAGAATATGACTTTCAGAATGAGTAAATATATACATACCACTTTTTCAAAGGTAAAGGAAAAAACTATTTTGGCCTTAGTTGCCCTTAATATAGTTGAGACCTATGGAGAAGAGGGTCTGTTAAAGTATTTTGAGTTGTACATTTGTGTTAAAATCATTCCTATATATGATAATGGGGCTTAGAAATGTGTTTGGGCTGAAAGAATTCTCTATAGAGCCCTGAAATTGTGTTTATCATCCTTCTAGTTTGAAAGATGGGACTAAATAAGTTTTTTAGAAATATGTGGTTTTAAAAGGTTGTGGGTTGCACCCAAAATGTAATCATAATAGTGGTTTTTAGCATAAAGAGAATCTTCAGGAAATAGGAACAGTTGAATTAGCTGCTATTGAGGCATTTGACTGTTTGAAGATCAGTGAATTTTAGGTGTATTGCTTTAAAGTGATAACCTTTGTGACCTATTAGAGTTAATAATTCTCTGAGTATCTAATGTACTACTAGGAAACAGCTTATTCTAATTCGTAGTAATAGATACATAGACTTTGAGAGCTAGGAAAAGGAGGATTTAACCATCAGTGATTTTGGTTCCTTTTCAATGAATTTTACGAATGATCAGAGCAGTTAATTGACTGGCCCACGGTCAGGTGGTTACTGGCAGTCCCAACAATGTAGTTATTCATTACTTTTTTTTTTTAATTTTTAACTTATTTTATTTAAATTCAATTAGTTAACATATAGTGTATCATTAGTTTTAGATGTAGATTTCAGTAATTCATCAGTTGCATGTAATACCCAGTGTTTGTTACCTTACCTGCCCTCCTTAATGTCCATCACCCAGTTATCCCCACCCTCCACCCACCTCCCCTCCCTCAGTTTGTTTCCTATAGTTAAGAGTCTCTTATGGTGTGTCTCCCTCTCTGATTTCATCTTATTTTATTTTTCCCTCCCTTTCCCTATGATCCTCTGTTTTGTTTCTTAAATTCCACATATGGGTGAACCATATGATAATTGTCTTTCTCTGATTGACTTATTTTGCTCTGCATATACCCTCCAGTTCCTTCCATGTTGATGTATATAGTAGGATCTCATTCTTTTTGATGTAATGATGAGTAATATAATATATAGTATATATTTATATATACCACATCTTTCTCCATTCATCTATCGATGGACATTTGGGCTCTTTCCGTAGTTTGGCTATTGTGGACATTGCTGCTATAAACATTGGAGTGCAGGCACCCCTTCACATCATAACATTTGTATCCTTTGTGTAAATACCTAGTAGTGCAATTGCTGGGTCGTAGTATAGCTCTATTTTTAACTTCTTGAGATTTCTCCTTAAAGTCGTGAGGAACCTCCATACTGTTTTCCAGAGTGGCTGCACCAGCTTGCATTCCCACCAACAGTGTAGAGGGTTCCCCTTTCTCCACATCCTCACCAACATTTGTTTTTTTCCTGACTTTTTAATTTTAGTGATTCTGACTGGGATGAGGTGGTATCTTATTGTGATTTTTTAATTTATATTTGCCTGATGCTGAGTGATGTTGAGCATTTTTTCATGTGTCTTTTGACCATTTGTATGTCTTTTTTGGAAAAATGTCTGCTCATGTCTTCTGCCCATTTCTTGACTGGATTATTCATGACTGATTTTTTTTTTTTTAAGATTTTATTTATTTATTTGACACAGAGAGAGATCACAAGTAGGCAGAGAGGCAGGCAGAGAGACAAGGAGAGGAGGAAGCAGGCTCCCCGCTGAGCAGAGAGCCCGATGCGGGCCTCGATCCCAGGACGCTGAGATCATGACCTGAGCCGAAAGCAGAGGCTTTAACCCACTGAGCCACCCAGGCGCCCATCATGACTGATTTTTGATAGGTCTGTTGTGCTTACTGATTTTGGCTGTCTTCATTCTGGATCTGTTTCCGGAGAAGGAAGTATCTTTAACTAGCATTTTTAGCATTGTGGCTTTGATTTTCAATTGATAAATGGACTAAGAATTACCTGGATTTTTATACTCTTAATGTTTTTACTTTGCTGTACATGTTCTCAACCCATCTTTAGCACAATAACCCATGGTTACAGTACTCATTCAGGTAGGGTTCTTAGACTTTAATACAGTTTCACAGCTGGATCCTAAGAATCCACAAAGTCATTAAACACTCCCCTTATGCTTTCTATATCTTTCTGGACTGATCCCTGCCTCACAACGTTTAGTTGCAATCTATACCCAAGAACCTGACAAAGTTTTAAAGGTAAACCGGAAAAGGATTTTTGAGAAGAGGGTTTGTTACGGAATTTAGTCCTTTTAAAGACATTTCTAGATGGTTCCCAGAACTAGAGACTGGAGGGATTGTTCACATTCAAGTTCAGAGAAGTTATTATTACCTCAGTGAAGGGCCTGATTCCAAGTCCTTATGTCACATTTGGTTAGTGTAGGCCTGGTGGGCAGGGAGAACACCTGCCCCTATGTTGGCGACCCTATAGCTAGGGCACGACCCTTAAAACAGTGACTCTCAAGCTGTTTTATTTTATTTTATTTTTTTTAAAGATTTTATTTATTTATTTGACACAGAGAGAGAGATCAGATCACAAGTAGGCAGAGAGGCAGGCAGAGAGAGAGGAGGAAGCAGGCTCCCTGCCAAGCAGAGAGCCCGATGCGGGCCTCGATCCCAGGACCCTGAGACCATGACCTGAGCCGAAAGCAGAGGCTTTAACCCACTGAGCCACCCAGGCGCCCTAATTTTTAATTAAAAAGTAAAAATAATGATTACTGAAAACCATGGCCAGCTAAAGACAACACAACTTCACTGACAGTGAGTCCCCCTCTTGAAAATTTCAGAATTCCAACTTTTGAGTGTGCATATGTGGTAGGAGCTTTGTAGTATTGGGAGTTGCAGCAGCCAGAGGTATTAACTGTATACAGATTGAAGTCTTTGATACATTCTAATAACATGCTGATTTTTGCAACTCTTAATTACTGGCTTAATAAAGTGGTCTTATACATCAAAGGAAGATCATGCTTTCTAAATCATTTGTAATCCTTGGGACCTTTGGTTCTTTTTTGGATAATCATTACTTTAGAAGGTAATCTGTGGCTTCTTGGGAGCATTGTTTCTCTAGCTGCGTTGGGAAATTTGTGAAGGCCTGGTCTTAGAATTCAGTGGGCTTCTTTACCTCAGGACATTGGTAGTCTTTGATAGGCTAATACATTTTGTTGTTCCCTGGTTGGGGATAAAGTGTACAGTTTCCCAGCCCCATTTACCATGATTTGGAAAATGCTATCTTGGAGGATGTACCAGTTTTTAGATTCAGCCTTGAGAACAGATTCAGAAGGTTCATAAGAAATCGATGCAAAAGAAACAGGAAATACAGCGTACAACATAAAGCAGGAACTTCAAAGTACTTTTTTGCTGTTACGGGCTGCCATTTGCTGTAATAATCAAACTGAGTCTGAACTGCTTCTAAACTGAATCTAAAATGTTTCTATAAGCAGTGAAATACGTGATTCTGCCAGCTTGTTCTGAGCAATCTTAATCTTCATAAATAGACTTTGGTCGTTTTAAATTACAGCACACAAAATATGTAATTAATAATCTGCCTGAGTCAATTTTTGGGTAAACCTGTAGGTAGTCTACGTGTAATGTTCATGGTAAATATGATATATTTTCCTGTTAACATCAGTTTTAGTTAACTTGAAATATTTTTATATTAACCCTTAGATGTATTATGGAGTCAAATGTACAACTTCCATGATTTCCTAAGCCAAACAGGATATTTCCCTTTTTTTAGTTGTGTTCAAGAACCCTGATTTTTGGTAATACACTTAAAGTATTAGTATAGTTATGTATATTGGAATCCTACATTTCATTTTTCTGAGTCTGAAAGTATTAGTATAAAAATTCATGTCTTAACATGAAAACATTTTATTTATTTAAGATTTTATTTATTTTTTTGACAGAGAGAGATAGTGAGAGAGGGAACCCAAGCAGGGGGAGTGGGAGAGAGAGAAGCAGGCTTCCCGCTGAGCAGGGAGTCTGACGTGGGGCTCCATCCCAGGACTCTGGGATCATGATCTGAGCTGAAGGCAGACACTTAACGACTGAGCCACCCAGGCACCCCGAAAACATTTTTATTAAGGTGAGGTAAGAATATAGAACAGTAGTTTAAGAAAAAATCATGCTACTGATGGCTACTACTTTTTAAAAAAGTTGTTTTCTCCCAGAATGGAATTGAACACATGCTTGTACAAGCAATGGAACTGTATTATTACCAAACTGTTAATAAGAACACAGCCCTTCTTCTGTAGACTTTACGGTGGAGAGGTTATCCCACTGGTATAGGCTTTGAGAACAGAAAGAGAAACAAAGGAAAATGGATATTGCTGAAAAATTAAAATTTTCTTGTCAGCAGATAATTTTAATTCTGTAGAACTGACATTTACTTTCTGTTGGAGGAAAACTTGACTTTTTAAAGATGTCTTTGTGTTTTTGTATCACTCAAAGGAATTTGGAGTCTGATTTTTGTTAATACCTAATATTTTCCAGGATATTGAAGCCTTAGAGGCATTTACTGCTGGCCAGAGTGCCATGCTTATGGAGCAACCTCAGTGTATAAAATAGTTTTGCAGGGCCCCTAAGAGAACTAATGAACCTATTGGGATTCCTAACCACCAAGAAGTATCTTAAACATTGAGGAAGATAGGATTCAGAGAGTTAAGTATTCGTATGCCAGTGTCTGTGTAGACAAACAGAGTGCCTATTATATCTACTTCAATGGGTGCTTACAACAGGGTTGGACACTAGCATCTTTTATTGAAAAAAGAAATGTTAACCAAGATGCTACAGCTATTCTTTTGTTTGTGGAAAAATGCCTTATAAGCCTTAATTTTTGAAAAAGGAAAAAGGAACCCACTATTCTTATCAGCTTGAGTACAGAAAATAGTTGTGCATTTTGAATTTGCATTTTGGCCCGTTATTTGTTGCTTACAGCTTACTTTCAGAGATGGTTTTCTTTTACGTTGAGTCTTAAAACACTAAATAATGATTACAGAATTATTAAAATATTATAGAAAAGACACAAGACCAATGGTTCCCAATATACCTCCCAATGAAAGATTATCAAAAATCTTAAAGTATATATATACTTTATATACTTGGCTTGCTTTTGGCTAGAAATGTGTCCACTCCAAGTGGTAACTTACAGATTAGTGGTTCACATTTAAGTGAATAAGCAAAAGTGAAATTTTTATTCGGTAAAAGAGGTTATTTGGTAGGCAAAGTACTTCCAAGTATGAGGCCCATGGGGCCATATTTTTAAAAGCACTTTGCGTGACTAAAAATATGTAACAAGGAAGAACTCTTTATTGTTCCCTCGGCCCAAGAAATAGGTCCAACATGAATTAAACAGTTGATAGTCTCGAAAGTAATAAGCAGTTATCTCTCCATGCTTTTGGTGGCAGATGGTATTTTCTAAAGATGGTTTTAACAATATCTCCCATCTCACATGTTCTTTCAGTGGGATCTTGACTCCTCTCGTCCTGAGGTGGGGTTTATGTACCCTCCCCTTGAATTTGGGTGGTTTTGTGAATCACTTCTAAGCAGTAGAGTGCAGAAGTTATACTGTGTGACTTCCAAGGTGAAGTCAGAAAAGGTGAGAGAGCTTCCACCTAACTTACTAGAATCCTGGTCTTGAAGACTTTAGCAGCTTGTAAGCAGTGTAGTCTGAGATTGCCATGCTGCAAAGAAGCCCAGACTACTTCATGTGGAGAGATGCGAAGGATCTAAGATCAGGAGCTAGAACTTTTCAGCTAGAATTGTTTAGTTGAACCCTTTCCAAATTCCTAACTTACGCATATGGTGAGAGAGATGAAAATGATTATTGTTATTTTAAGACACTAAGTTTTTGAGTGATTTTGTTATACAGCAGTAGATAATCAGAGCACTGCTTTTCCTGAACCTGCTACTATATACTGAGATTTGACCATGTGTAAATTTATGATAAGGAATACACCCCAATGATTTGTTCTGGAATCTAACATTAACCTTATTTTGATCTTTTACTTTTGTAATATAAAACTTTTTTACCCCTTTATCCTGCACCCATTTGGAAAAGCCAGTCCATCTTTAAGTATTAAGTAGAGTGTATTTTGGTAACTGAAGGTGTATCTCACATGTTTGGAAGTGTCCCTGATGTGTTTATGACGACATGAGAGCATATGCATCATCTTTTTGTGAAAAAGCCTTTTCACTGTACTCTAATTTTCGTTGCTATTGAGATTGATATTTGGCTTTCTATTAGTTTCCTAGGGCTGCTGTAATGAAGTACCACAAACTGGGTGGCTCAAACCCACAGAAATTTATTGTCTCATAGTTCTGGAGGCTAAAGTCTGAAATCCATGCTCCCTCTGAAACCTGTAAAGGAATCCTTCGTTGCCTCTTCCTGGCGTTTTTGTTGGCAATTTTGTTGTACTCTGGTTTGTAGCTATGTAACTCCAGTCCCTGGTTTTGTTGTCACATGGAGTTCTCCCTCTGTGTCTTCACATGGCCCTCTTATAAGAACAGCAATGATAATTGGATTACTAATCCACTCTGCTCCAGTGTGATATCATTTACCTTAACTAATTATATCTCCAACTATCCTATTTACAAATAAGGTCAAATTCTGAGGTACTGGGGGTTAGGAATTCAACATAATCTCTTTTTGAAGGAACGCAGCTCAATCCATAACAGGCCTCAAGGGAGATTGGTATAATTGTTTTAACCACTTATAAATTTTTATTCCAGAGTGATTTCGAATGGGGTTTTTCATCAGTACCCATGAAGTCTGTTCTCTGTATGTTAAGACCCCCTTCCTTCCAGCATGCATAGATAATACACGTAGATAATAAAATTTGATGGTGGTTTTTAACTGTTTAGGCTCATTGACCCTTTTGAAAATCTAATAAAAGGAGTGCATTCTTTCCTTAGAAAAACATGCAGATGTAGGCATGGGACTGTTTATTTATGCACATACATAAACAAACACACAGCAGTATTTTGCTTGAAACTTTAACATGTTCTTGAACCTAATCCCCCCCCATATCCCTTTTAGTGGAAAAACAGAAGGGAAAAGAGAGGAAGCAGAGAGGAAAAGAGAGGAAGTAGAACATATGTGTGGGGTGTATAGGCCTTTTAGTGGAAAAACAGAAGGGAAAAGAGAGGAAGCAGAGAGGAAAAGAGAGGAAGTAGAACATATGTGTGGGGTGTATAGGCTCCCCTCAGGGTCATTGCAGCTGCATGTGGCTTTCTGAGGGATTTTCATGTTTATGTGTTATTTGTCATGTGCTTAGTCTCTTTTCTCCTCACTCCTGCTCCCCACCCCCATATATAACCTTTAACTAAATAAAATTGATAATAGTATACTTTTGAATAATGAAGAATAATCTAGGTTCTTTTAGATGTGTACCAGTATATAAACAGACTTTTAGATCTTGCTATAGTGATGTGAGTCGTCTGCGTGGTACAAGCAGGTGAACCCCCTCTGCAAGGCATGGGGCACCACCGTCCTGCAAGGTGAGGAGAATCGCAATGGGTAAAGCATTAATCACCCCCTCCCAGTTAAAAGCGGCTTGCAGTTCAAAGGACGTGGAGTGCTATGAATAGAGAGAATGGGTTAGATTTGTTAAGCTTGGATTAACTCGTGACCTTTTTAAATTCTGTGTTATTTTTAAAAATTTTTTAAAGATTTATTATTTATTTGAGAGAGAGAGATTGAGTGTGTGAGCGCATAGTGGGGAGAGGCAGAGGGAGAGAAGAACTCAAGCAGATTCTGCACTGAGCATGAAGCCTGACATTGGGCTCTGATCTCACTACCCTGAGATCACGATCTGAGTGGAAACCAAGAGTCACCTGAGCTGAAACCAAGAGTCAGACGCCCAAGCGACTGCACCACTCAGGTGCCCCAAATCTGTGTTATTTTTTGGATTATTATATCAAAATTATTGTGAAAAAGCTAGTGGTCCAGCGTTTTTCTGAGTCTGCAACAGGAGTATATTTTGTGCTCTTCTTCACTTGTCGCCTTTTCTCCAAAATAAAATTGCCCAAACGTCATCCCAGAACGTCTTAATGGGATTTCCTTTTAAAAATACAGATTTTTTTTTACATTCCTTGAAACAGGTTATAGGTTATGTTTTGATTTTGCATTTAGCCATTGGCATATTTATATTTCTGAAGGCTGGCATTCATGTGTTGGTTTTTTTTTGAAGATATATCAAACAAGTATTTACTATTTTACAGTGATATGTGTGGTAAATCTATAGTAGTGAAATCACAGGTGATGAATTTTCAGACCAGACTGGTTTCCCATTGCTTTGTGTTCATTTTTCTGAATATGAAATATTGGAAATCATTATTTAGGATAGGGGTTGGCAAACTATGGCTTCCACACTGCCTTCTTCCTTTTGTGAATGAAGCTTTATTGGAACACATCCATACCCATTCGTTTACTCAATTATTTATGGCTGATTTTGTGCCCTAAATGGCAGAATTGAGTAGTTGATACAAAGATTGCCCACAGAATTGAAAATATTTACTACCTAACCCTTTACAGAAAACCTTTGTTAACTGTTGATACAGAATATTTTGTAAGTCCTCCCTTTTAAGGTTCTTTAACTTTTTTTTCTTACTTTCCAGTGATGGACTCTGAAGGATATTTAAAGGCCATCTGTAGAGCTCAACTTTTTATCTGGTGCCTGAATTTCTTTAGCTACTCTTACCAGGTGGTCATCCCACTTTAGAGGCCTAGTACAGTGAGACAGAAACAGCATTGAATGTGCTGTGTTAAACACAGAGGACTGACCTCTGACTGGGAGTTAGTCGGTGACTCCCAATGAAAAGATAGATGAGATATTTTAATCTTTGTCTATTGGGTCTCCTTTCTGTCTCAATTGGTAGGTTTTGACTTTGGCTTTGTTTACATGGTAAAGGTACAGAAGAGCCAGATTTTAAGAGGAAGACAACTAAGTGAACCCTACTTTTTTATAACAGATGAAAATAAGTTTGTAAATATTTAGAAGACAAAATATAGTGGAGACTGGCTAATTGAGAGAAAAATTTGTGCTTTCAAATATTTTTTTGGTACCCTCTGACTTTTCTATTTTATAAAAAATGTTTTAAAAATAAATAACCCATGCACGTAGTACTTAATTTAAAAATGCACAGAAGGATATGTAGTGAAAAGTAAATGTTCATCATCTCTATTTCCCACTTGAGTTCTCCCTCCCAAAGGTAACCATCATTACCAGTTTTTTGTTTTTTTGTTTTTTTTTTTCCTGAAGTAGTCTATGTATTTATAAGCATGTGCATACTTTTTTCAATTCCTTTTTTTGGTAAAAATTGGTATATCATATGGTATATTCTTGACTTTTAAAATTTATTGTGAGTGCTATTGCATATACAAATACATATGTTGAACCACCTCATTCTTTTTTTTAAGGTGCAGAGTATGCCATTATAGTAATTTACCACTTTGTTTGCTCAGTCACTTGTTGGTGGACGTTCAGGTTTTCAGTCTTTTCCTATCACTGTTGGAGGGGGGTGCAGTGGCTCATTAACTTGGTTCTAAATTGGACTGGTAAAAATACTTGAGGTGTGAAATTTTGTACCTTGAGGAACTGGAGTGGGTATCTTTGGATACAGCTTTATCATTATAATGTTTCATTTCCAGACGGTCCAGAATTTATTAGGATTGAAATAGAATTTCCAAATAAAGGCACTAGGTTTAGGGACAGATTCTGGGAAAAGGGAACTGGTAAGAGCTAGGCAGACTATGAGGAGTTCAGCCAGGAGGAACAGTCAGCTTTATGGCTTAGTGGGAACACAATATGACCCAGGAACTGGAACAGAAACTCAAGATCTTGGTCTGTGCCAGGGGTCTACACATTTTCTGTTAAGGGCTACACAGTAAATATTTTAGGCTTTGCGGGCCATAAAATCTCTGTTGTGAGTACTCAGCTCTGCTGTTGAAGTATAAAAGAAAGTATGGGTAATTCACAAGGCTGGGTGTTGCTCTGTTCCAACAAAATTTTATTTATTTTTTATTTTTTATTTTTTTTAAATGTTTTATTTATTTATTTGACAGAGAGAGAGAGAGAGAGATCACAAGTAGGCAGAGGCAGGCAGAGAGAGAGGGGGAGCAGGCTCCTTGCCGAGCAGGGAGCCCGATATGGGCCTCGATCCCAGGACCCTGAGATCATGACCTGAGCCGAAGGCAGAGGCTTTAACCCACTGAGCCACCCGGGCGCCCCCAACAAAATTTTATTTATAAAAAACGGAATTAGGAGAGATTTGGCTCTGGGCAGTAGTTTACCATACCACCCTCTGGTCTAGACTCATACTCTGAGAATAGGGAATTAACTGCAGCTTTTTGAAAGGTGGGTTTCTCAAGCTCATCTACCAAATAATAGAAGTCCAGGTTTAAGGCGCAGATATTCTATACATCCCACATTGCTGGTAAAATCAGCAATGATTTTCTGAAAGGTTTCTGAAAGCTCTGCCAGGGTTTTTCTCCCTAATAGTGTGGTAACTTGGGTGGGCCTTTTAGGTTGAAGTTCTTTATTCCCTGAGGTAGACAGGTACTAGGTGCTAAAGGTTAGGTTTAAGGATTTTTTTAAAATCCCTGCCTGTTATTTCTTCCATTTTACCTTGAAAATGGGATAGGCGGGCGCCTGGGTGGCTCAGTGGGTTAAAGCCTCTGCCTTCGGCTCAGGTCATGATCTCAGGGTCCTGGGATCGAGGCTGGCATCGGGTTCCCTGCTCAGCGGAAAGCCTGCTTTCCCCTCTCTCTCTGCCTGCCTCTCTGCCTACTTGTGATCTCTATCTCTGTGTCAAATAAATAAATAAAATCTTAAAAAAAAAAAAAAAGAAGGAAAAGAAAATAGGATAGGCGATTTTTCTCAAAGTTTGGATTCCAGTCAGCCTGCCTTAAATCAACTGTGAATCCTGAACCTGGAAGGGACTTTTGTGGAACTATTTACAACAGTAAAAAATGAAATTATGTGTCCAGTCTTTTGCATATTACATTTAATCGTCACACAAATGCTATGAAGTGAAGAGGTGTTTGGGTATGCTGTCTGTATTTCAGAGATGAGAAAACCAAAGAACCAAATAGGTAAGTAACTTCACCCCCAAGATAAGTAAGTGTACCTTGATTCTAGCCCAGTCCTACTAAACTCAGAGCCCAAGGATTTCTACTATATCATGGCATCAGGTTATAGGAAAGGCTTGTTTCCACAAAGGGCCTATGTTATTTAGCAGGAAACAGTTTATAGCAGAGACTGATTTCGTACAGTACTGAAAATGGTTTCACTAGAGATTTAGTTTCCTACTTAGGTAGTAGAGGAAACATTTTTCTTCTACTCTCTTAGAGTATGACTGGTGCCTGCTAATTAAACGGACAAAAGACAGATACTAGGGTTTTCATGTCACAGAAAATACATGGTTTGATTTGAAAACTTATATACCATATTAACAAAGGATGATAAATTATGAAGTGATAGGTGAGAGGATGGGTGAAATAGGTGATGGGAATTAGAGTACACTTAAAATGAGCACTGAGCAATGTATAGAATTCCTGAATCACTGTGTTGTACACCTGAAACTAATATAACACTGTGTGTCAACTATACTGGAATTAAAATAAAAAACAATTTAAAAAGTAAAGTTAATTAAAAATGTAAAATAATTATGGAGAGGTGGCTAGACAAAGGAAAAGGAATTTGGGCTTCTAGAAGCAGTAAATTGTAGGAAGGTAAATATGTGGGAAAAGTAATAGAAGATAAGGGTTATTTTAGTAAGGTTTGTTGTGCAGACTCATCTCAGTGCTACCTTTATTTACATCATCTTCTTGGCCATAAAACTACCCCAGAGTCCTCATTGTGGCAGTCCTCATTTCTCGAAAGTTCCTGCTTTTAGTCAGATAGGGGAAGCTCAGGGAAGACTTCTTTCTGCATCTGTTAAATCTCTGTTGTCTTTAGCTCAAAGTAGTCCATTTGCCAAAGTGACATATTTTAAGGTGTATATTCTGATCCGCCACGCTCCCTCACACAACATTTCTATTTTTCACAGCTATGTACCATACATGTTTTCAAAATTCAGCGATCCTTAGGATTACTTTGGTGTAGGTATTTGTAGAAACATGTTTGAATTTGTTATTTAGCTTAAGCAAGACCCAGAGCTTCTTGTCTTCCACCCTTATTACTACCTCTCCTGACCTGGGTTTTTTATTTCTAACATTCCAATGAATGATTCTATCTAGGTAAGGTCTTCCAGTGGTTTGGGTAGAGCAGAGTTGGAAATAAATCCACTAACCTTTGATAAGTGCATATTTCTTAACCCGAGGATAATCTTTTTTATTCAGACTGATAGTGACAATAATTAAGCCCAACTAGATGGTCTCTGAGACAAGTTCTTTTTGACAGTTGACCTCTTCTGCTCTCTTTGTTGACTGCCTCTGGAAATGGCCCTCAGGGAAGTCCTGGTAAACTCTAATTGCCTTTAAATTTTAATTGTTTAAGAGTCTGCCTGAACCAGTTAATAATTACATTTCTATTCTGTGTTGCTAGTTAGGGCCATTGACTCTTATTGTGGAATAATGTGGAATTTTAAGGATTCTTCAACCAGAATTTGCCTTATTTCATATGCTAAAATTTCTGTGAAGCAGATTTGTGTTTATTATATGACAAGGAGGCCCTGTAGTGAAGAATGCTTTTCTTTTTCCTCCTGTAAGGAATTGTGCAAAATGAAACCGATCCTCAAGACCATCTTTTCCAACTTCTTCACTGTCTCTGAACTTCTCTTCCAGTGCTTGCACACAGTCTTTACCCATGAGTTGATGCCTTTACCTCACCTCACAGGACAAGTAGAAACTTTATTCCCCCTCACTACCCCCTCCCTGAAAATGTGGGATTTATATTGACTGAATGAGTGCTATTTTGGAAGTTTTCTGTAGTTTCAGCACAGGAGTGCTGAGCGACACAAGGCAGGAAGATTATTAGAGACTTGTAGGAGATTGTATCTGAAAGCATGAGAGATTATGGTTTTTTGTACTGAATAGTTAGTTCCTTTTCCTTTCTTCCCTTTGTTATGTATTTTTCTCATCCCTGGTGAGTCTTCTGTAAAACTTGGCTTCAAGCCTTCGGAATTGCCTCTTATTCCTTCCTGCTACCATGCCATACTCTAATTGTTCACATTTGTCTTTCTGCTTAGCGAGTGTCTGAACAACTAGTTGAGAGAGTATTAAGAGGTTTTTTTTTTTTTTTAAGATTTTATTTATTTATTAGACAGAGAGAGAGCACAAGTAAGCAGAGTAGCAGGCAGAGAGAGAGAGAGAGAGAGAGAAGCAGGCTCTCCGCTGAGCAGGGAGCCCGATGCGGGGCTTAATCCCAGGATCGTGGAATCATGACCTGAGCCGAAGGCAGCCGCTTAACCAGCTGAGCCACCCAGGCACCCCAGTATTAAGAGTTTTTTTTTTTTTTTAAGATTTATTTATTTGACAGAAAGAAACACAGCGAGAGAGGGGGACACACAAGCAGGGGGAGTGAGAGAGGGAGAACCAGGCTTCTAGCAGAGCAAGAAGCCCAATGTGGGGCTCGATCCCAGGACTCTGGGATCATGACCTGAGCCAAAGGCAGACGCTTAACGACTGAGCCACCCAGGTGTCCCAGTATTAAGAGTTTAATTACAGTTGTTTTAGCTCTAATACTGAGAAGGGAATCCCCATTTCTTGGCACTGAAGAGCTGCCTTTTTCTTCTTTGCTAGATTTTTTGCAGTTTTCTGGTTATTTTAATACCCCAGTCTCTCACTTTAATAGCTTTATCAAATCGAAGAACTCTAAAAAAAACCAAAAAGTTGAAATGGGAGAGGACCTGGTCTATACTCATTTATCTTAACTAAGTTTCTAAAACTAATTGAAACAAGATGATTAGCCTCCACTAATATTAGGACATTTATTATGAGAGTATAGTTGTGTTACAGAGGTGCAGTTTATATTGACTGAATGAGTGCTATTTTGGAAGTTTTCTGTAGTTTCTCCATTTGTGGCCATTTCAGGCTTTTTTTGCTCTTAAGACCTATTGAATGTTCTCTTTTTACAGCTAAGGAAACAGGTTCAGGGTAGTAATTTTATCTTAGGATCTCCAGCTTCAAAGTGGCAGCATCTGGACTTGAAGTGAGTGAATGAAGGAAGTGAGTGAATATATCTCCATTTAAGTACATTTGTAATTTATTTTCATAATATAAATATAAATATATAATGTAAAACCACTGGGAAAACCCACTCTAGCAAGAAAACCTTGAAAGTAATAGTGATACTTGGTACCCAGCATTTTTACTGGTCTTTTAAAATATTTCTGCCTCTTTAACTTTGGAACCATAAGAGAGGGTTTTTTATTTGTTTGTTTGTTTTTAATTGAAGTATAGTTGATACATAGTGTTACATTAGTTTCAGGTGTACAACATACTAATACAACAAATATATATGTTATACTATGCTTACCACAAGTGTAGCCACCAACTGTCACTGTACGACTCTATTATAATACCATTGACTGAATTCCTTATGCTGTACCTTTCATCCCTATGACTTACTCATTCCATGATTGGAATTCTCCACCTCTCACTCTCCATCACCCATTTTTGCTTATACCCCTGCCCCTCTTTTCTGACAACCACTAGTCTTTTTCTGTATTTTTGGGTCTGTTTCTACTTTTTTATTCATTTGTTTTGTTTTTTTCGATTTCACATATGAATGAAATCATATGGTATTTGTCTTTCTCTGTCAGACTCATTTCACTGAGCATAATACTCTCTAGGTCCATCTTTGTTGTCCCAATGCCAAGATCTCATTCTTTTTTATTTTGAGTAATGCTCCATGGTGTGTGGGTGTGGGTGTATTCACCATATCTTCTTTACTGATTCATCTATGGAGACAGGTTGCTTCTGTCTCTTGGCTATTGTAAATAATTCTGCAGTGGACATAGGGGTGCATCTTTCTGAATTAGTGTTTTTGTTTTCTTTGGGTAAATACCCCATAGTGGAATTATTGAATCATAGGGTAATTGTGTTTTTAATTTTTCAAGGACCTTGCAAACTTTTCCACAGTGGTTGTGCCAATTTACATCCCCCTCAATCGTGCTGGGGGGTTCCTTTTTCTCCACATCCTCACCAACATTGTTTTGTCTTTTTGATACTAATCCTTCTGACAGGTATGAGGTGATATCTCATTGTGGCTTTGATTTGCATTTCCCTGATAATTTGTGATGTTGGGCATTTTTTCACCTGCCTGTTGGCCATCTATATGTTTGTTGGAGAAATGTCTATTCAGGTCCTCTGCCCATTTTGAATTGCATTATTTGTGGTTCTTGGTGTTGAGTTGTAGAAGTTCTTCATGTATTTTGGATATATCATTTGCAAGTGTCTTCTTCCATTCAGTAGGTTGCCTTTTCATTTTATTGACGGTTTCCTTTCTTGTGCAAAAGCTTTTTATTTTGGCATAGTCTCAGTAGTTTATTTTTGCTTTTGTTTCCCTTGCCTGAGGAGACAGGTAGAAAAATATTGCTAAGGCTGAGGTCAAAGAGATTACTGCCTATGTTTTCTTCTAGGAGTTTTATGGTTTCAGGTTTCACATTTAGGTCCTTAATCTGTTTTGAGTTTAGTTTTGTATATGGATTAAGAAAGTGGTCCAGTTTCTTTCGCATGTAGCTGCCCAGTTTCCCAACACCATTTTTTGAAGAAATTGACTTTTACCCATTGTATATTCTTGCTTTCTTTGTCATAGATTAGTAGACCATTTAAGCATGGGTTTATTTCTGACCCCTATTCTGTTGCATTAATCTATGTGTCTCTTTTTGTGCACGTACCATATTGTTTTGATCACTACAGCTTTGTAGTGTGTCCTAAAATCTGTGATTGTGATACCTCCAATTTTGTTCTTCTTTCTTAAGATTGCTTTAGCTTATTCAAGGTCTTTTGTGGTTCCACACAAATTTTAATATTCTAGTTCTGTAAGGATAAGGTATTTTTTTTTGAGGAAAATACTCAGCTGCCACTGTTAAGTGATCTTTTCTATAAGGCAGCTCAAGAACAGTAAAAATAAATATGAATCACATTTCATAGCCCTTCTGCCCCAGCACACAGGAATGATAATACCGCTGTTTTTCCTCAGTATTGCAATGCTGCAGCTACTTTTCAGCATATGACAGGAGGTTTAGATATCTTGCTATGTAGTAGAATCACACAATTAAACAGCATGCTTTAGAAGCATGCTCTAGAAGGATTGGCAGCATTTTCTTTCCTGGCTTCTGCCTTTCTAGTAACTTCTGGCTACGTTGGCAGGATTGTGTGGAAGATGTGACAAGTCTGGACTTGCCTTGAAAGAATTCTCATTTGTGCTGTCTTTGCCACTAAATTAGTATAAGGGTGAAATAAATGTATTGGTGGATGGGGGGAATCAAGAATACCTAGACATAGAGTTTAAAAATACTTAGTGCCTGGGCGGCTCAGTTGGTTAAGCCGCTGCCTTCAGCTCAGGTCATGATCCCAGGGTCCTGGGATCGAGTCCCGCATTGGGCTCCCTGCTCCTCGGAGAGCCTGCTTCTCCCTCTTCCTCTGACTGCCACTCTGCCTACTTGTGCTCTCTACCTCTCTCAAATAAATAAATAAAATCTTTAAAAAAAAAATACAGTGCCTGTAAAGTTTTTGGTAGCCTTGTGATAAACTGGGAGACTTGTGGGAATTCTGTTCTTTCTTCCGTGAAGAAAACCATGTACATCACATGGAAATAGTTTTGGGCTAGTTACCTGAAACTGGTAAGAAGCAGTTTCATTCTTAGCAAACAGCCTTTATATTGCTGAGCTTGAGGAGAAAAAATTAAGTTTGGTAAAAATTTTCTGCTATTTGGTCTTAACAGATTTGTTACTTAGGCTTTAGAGGGAAGTTGTCTTTGTAGATGAGGGGAAAAAGTATGTAGTTTGTTAGTTTAGGGTTGAGCCAATCGTATATTCAGGCTGTAAATCCTCAATTATTAAAGGGAAAATTGCCTGATATCTTTTTCTGTTTTAAATGCATATGTACACCTGTGGCAAACTTTCTTGTGGCTGGTGCTACATAGGTGCTTAATAATCTCATAGGTGCTTAATAAATATTTATTGAATGAATTCTTACATATGAAAAATATGAAGCTTAGAGAACAGATGACTTGTTCTGTTCTCAGTACACTGTGGTTAACATATAATTAGCATATAATTGTTATTAATCCCTACCAGATTTGTTAGGTATGTTGATACACAGTTTTCTTCATATCTCCCCTATGAGGTTACTTACATTTTAACTTTAATACACTATTGTTTTAATTAGGCTTTTGGTCACTGAAATCTTGAAATAGTCTTATTTAGACCTGAAGCTGGTTATAACCGTATAATTTATTGTGCAAACTGAAACACTTCAGAGGGCTCTACTCAAACTTAAGTTGGGATAACATGTGTAAACCAGTTTGTTCCAGGCAAACCAGGACATGTGGTCACATGATGTTTTTTTTTTTGAAGTAAATTTTTTATTGATGTGTAGCATACATTCAGAAAGTCTTACCAGTATCCCAGAAGCCTCCCTCACACCCTCTTCTGGTCACTACTATTTCTTTGCAAGATAACCATTGTTCTGAGTTTTAACTGATGAGTTTTACCTGTTTTTGAACTTTCTGTAAATGACACTATGTAGTTTACACTTTGCATGCCTGGCGGCTTCTTTGACTCAGTGTTCTCTTTGTGAACCCCATGCATGTTGTATGTAGTGATTGTTTCTTCATTTCATTGTTTTTAAATATTCCATTGTATGAATATACTATAATGTATACGAAATACTGTTGACAGACATTTGGGTTGTTTCAATTTGGGGCTATTAGGAATGCTCCTATAAACATATTTGTTTATGGGTCTTTTGGTGAGCATATGTACTTATTTCTGTTTGGGTATATAATTAGGAGTGGAATTGCTAAGTCATGTACGTTAAGTGTTCAGCCCCAGTAGGTTAAACCCTGGCTATGCTTCCTCTGGCAGTAGGTGAGAGTTCCAGTTTCTCTGTGTCCTTACCAATAAATACTATGTATTGTCTTTTTCATTTTAGCCCTGTTGGGGACAGTGTAGTAAGATCACGTTATGATTTTATCTTGAAAACTAATGAAGGTGAGCCCCTTTTCATGTGCTAATAGGCTATTTGGATCTTCTTTGGTAATGCCATTTGGATACTCTCCTTTATGCTCCCTCAAGCGTTTCCCATTTTTCTATTGGTTTATCTCTCCTCCTTATTGAGTTGTAGTTCTTTATATATTCTGGATAGTAATCAGTTGTCATTATACATACTACAAATATCTTTTACTCTAATTTGCCTTTTCTCTTTATTAGTAGTATTGTGAGGTGAACTTAATTTTAGTGTCTTCCAGTTTATCAATATTTTTCTTTTCTGGTTAGCACTTATTGTGTCCTGTTTAATAAGTGTTTGCCTACCCCAAGATCATGGAGATGTTCTCTGTCATCCTCTAGATATGTAATTATTTTACCTTTCACATTTAGGTGTATAGTCTATCTAGAATTCATGTTTTTGTGTGTGGTATGAAGTAGAAGTCAGGATTCATTTTATATAGGGATAGTGAATTGACTGCATATTTTTTGTTTTAAAACACATTCCCGTAGCTCTACAATACATCTTGTGTTTTTTTTAATTAAAGATTTTATTTATTTATGACAGAGAGATAGTGAGAGATGGAATACAAGCACAGGGGGATGGGAGAGGGAGAAGCAGGCTTCCTGCTGAGCAGGGATCCCGATTGGGGCTCCATCTGTTGTGGGACTCCAGGATCATGACCTGAGCCCAAGGCAGAGGCTTAACCAACTGAGCCACCCAGGTGCCCCTAACTATTTTAAAGTGAAACAGTGTTGTACAACCACCACCTCCATCTAGGTCCAAAACATTTCCATCACTGCAGAGTAAAACTTTTTTAAAGCAGTTTCTCTTCACTACCCATGCTCCCCACCCCTCACCCCCTGCTAATCACCTGCAATCTGTATTCTGTCTCAATGGATTGATTTGTTCTGGATATTTCTGTACATGAAATCAATGCAGGATGTGATGTTTTACAATCTGGATTATTTCACTTAGTATGTTTTTGAAGTTCATTCCCCTAGTGTAGTGTGTGCCAGTTCTTCATCCCTTTTTATGGCTGAATAGTATTTCATTGCAGGTATATGCCATAATTTGTTTATCTGTTGATGGACATTTTGAGCTATTTGTACTTTCTGGCTGTCAAAACAGTGCTGCTATAAATAGGCATGTACATGTACTTGTTTGAGTACCTGTTGGCAGTTTTTTGGGAGTATATACCTAGGAGTGGAATTGCAAGGTCATATAATTCTGTGTTTAACTTTTTAAGGCACCACCAACCTTTCCCACAACAGCTGAACCATTTTACATTCCCACAAACAGTGTGCATGGGTTCTCTATTTACTCATCAATACTGGCTATTTCCATAGTGTTTTGAATAGTGTGTTAAGTGGTATAGTTTATTTTTGTTGTTGTTAATTCATTTTCTCTGTTGCTGATGTATAGACATAAATTTGCTTTTTTCCATATAAACCTTAAATTTCATGACCTTTTTAAATTCACTTAATTTTAATAGTTTATGTATTTATTGGATTTTCTCTGTTCATCTGAATTTCTGATTTTCATAGGCTTTCTTATTCTTCTGTTTCTTTTTCATAGTAGTTTGTTTATTTTATGGATGCATTTTCTTGTGAATGGCTTGAAAATTTTCTATTAGAATTTAAATTCTCTTTAAATTTTTCATTATCTTTGTTTCCTTTGTGGTTGATTCTGTTGCTTTTCATTTTGGTCCTTCTTAATTTTGTTAGGCATTTCTTAAATATCTGGTGATCCTTCGTTACTTGCTCATATTTATGAAGGACCAGGATGATTGGTTTTGGTGGTTCATACTGGCTTCCTTTCAGTTTTTTGAGGTCTGTTTTTCCAAAAGAACTTTTCTCTAGAGATTATTTATTGAGAGTTCTGCTTGAGTTTGACTTAAAGACCAACAGCAGTCAGTTAGGCTTAGGACCTAAAATTTATTCTGAGGCTCAAGTGCTGTGAGACTTTTTTCCTTTTGGTTGCTTTAATTTCCTCTCTCCTGATTCTTCACCTCCCCCACCAAAATTTGAGGATGTTAGGAGCAATGTCAGGTTCAGCCCTACTTCTCTTTTGTTCCTAGAACCCATGCTGGATGTTCTTCTCAGCAGATCTGAATACTAAGCCTTGGGAGCTCGAGTTTATACAGGAAGTAAGACTGTCGAGAGTGGCTCTGCTGTTGTGTGAAGCAATCCTTTAATTACCCTGATTTTCCTATGCTTTAATTCAGCTGCTTGATCCTGAACTTGGTCTTCTCTGTTCAGGGGGTTGGGATACCTCTTGCCTCCATATAAGTCCCTTCCTATGCTTGCTTTGCTTGGGTTGCTGTTTCTTCTGCTATGGCTTCTCTTGGCTGTTTCTTCTAGAGATAATTTCCTTCTTTCCTTCCATCTATCCCTCCTTTCTGCTTGTTAATGGGTCTATTTCTTCAGATTGTTATGAATTTATTATTTTATCTTTATGAAAAATTTGGACATAAAATACATGTATCTACTCCCTAGCATAAAGAAAATGTAAATACGGTTGAAGTTGAAAGCTCTTGTCTTGTATTGCACTCCCTTTCATTCATCTATTAATATTATCCAGTGTGTGCATTTCTAAACAATAAAGAGCATTGTTTTGAATGTGTTTGAGCTTTGAATAGTGACATACTGCATGAATTCTGCATTTTTTTTCCATTCGTCATGGTTCTTTTGTTTATTTGTTCTCTTAGTGTACTATCTTTTCTGCTGTTTTAGCAGAATTTGTACAGGGAAGATAAGTCAGCCAATGTATTTATTTCTGTGACTTTTTTAAAAGGGAGATTTAAGCACCTTTTGGATATATTGTCACTACAGACATGGAAGAGAAAGGACTTGGTGTTACCTTGTCTTATCCCAACTGGTGATGATAGGTGAATATGATACCTCACCATGTTATACAAGCTAGGCAATTGAGTCTTGCTGCTGACCTCTATTTGGTGTTATAAATCCTTTTGGAGACAGAGAAATAGGATTCATTGGTGTGTAGGGTTTAGCAGAGGTTTAAATGAAGATTTGGGTTCTTATTGCTGGAAGGAATTTTTAGAGGTCATTTAGTACAGACTGTACTACAGAAGCCCAAGCCCAGAGAAGGTGAGTGATTTCTTGTCTGAGGTGATCCAGAGGGAAAACACAGGGATCAGAAGCCAATTTTGCTGTTTGTTGTTCCTTCCACCTTACTACCTAGAACCAAAGGCTAAAGCCCCCTTTTGTTAACATTTGATTTTAATTTTTGCCTGCCCTTTAAAATATTTATTTCGATACCAAGAGATTCTTAGTACGTAAGAATTAACATAAATCTTTGAACTAATGTTTGTTTACTGTGTTTTCCTTAGGGTCAGAATGGTTTCAATCCCAGAATACTATGAAGGCAAGAATGTCCTCCTCACTGGAGCTACCGGTTTCCTAGGGAAGGTACTTCTGGAAAAGTTGCTGAGGTCTTGTCCTAAGGTGAATTCAGTGTATGTTTTGGTGAGGCAGAAAGCTGGACAGACACCACAAGAGCGAGTAGAAGAAGTTATTAGTGGCAAGGTAAGTGGGGAAAATGATCATTTGGAGGAAAAAAAAGAATGTGTTTATATGTATAATTATTATAATCATCAACAGCTCAGTTTATTTCTTCAGTATCCTGTAAAAATTATTAAAAAAAAATCCTACAGGATGGCAATATACTGGATATGACTTATGATCAGTAGGAGGGAAAAAAGCTTTCCTCTGTGATGGGCAAAATTGTATAACAAGTTCTAAAATACCTATATGTTAGATATTTAATGTGTTTTTAGAATATTTGAGACCTATTACTTATAGTTACTAGATATTTTAGATAGTATTCAGAATAATAAATAATTAAGAGGTGGTTTCTAACTAGTACCTACTGTGTTGTGAAACTCTGTCCTTTTATAACACTTAAAAATTTGTAAGCACTGATTGCTCTCCACGATAGTGTTAAGAAGTAACAAAGTTACATATATCCATTTGACAAATAAGGCCATGATGACAGAAGGGTCATTTAGAATAGAAGAATAGGTCATGCATTTTGAAACTTTAGAAAAATATATTGCTAAGAAAAAATGGAAATGAGCTGGAGTAAAATTATCTCAAAATCATAAGCTTTGAATTCTCTCTATTGGCAGTAAGTTTGGTATAGTAGCTGTGTAATTTTTTAGTTATTAGTTAGTATCTAGTATCTTTTAATCACTTATAATTAGTATGTTTTAATCCCCCTTGTAACAACTCCCTCCCCTAGTAAGAGGTTATTTATTGTTACTCATTTTTTTATATTTCAGAAAACATTTACTGTACATACTCAGTATTGGGCACTTGATTTAATGTACGGGGTCGAATTCAGGGATAACTAAGATAGAATCCTTGCCTTAATGGGTGAGAGAGTTTTTAAAAGGGAAAAGGGAAGCAAGAGGGAGTATAGAAGTGTCAAGAGAGATTTGATAGGAGCAATTACTGATGTTAAAGTCTTGGCTGGAATTGAGAGCCTAAGTAAAATGTCAGAGATTTTGCCATCTCGTATGGGGTCTCCAGCGCAGTGGATCTAAAAACTTTGCTCCACAGTAAGTCTAATTTGTAAAGAAAAAGAACGCCTTACACTTAGATCCTGAAATTCTATTGAACTTTTGTAATTTAGCCTAATTATAAATTATATGGAGTTTAGATGCCAGAAGCTCCTCCCTCCTGGCTCTGCCTCTCAGTTGTGACAACCAAAAATGTCTCCAGACATCACCAGATGGTCCCTTGGGGGGAAAATTTCCCCAAGGTGAGAACCACTTATGAATGTCTCAGTGAAAAGAAACTCCATTAATATGGTGGTAGGTTGAACTAAAATAATTGACTACGGAATAAATTCTGGAAAGGGAATAAAGTATGTTAAAGAAGCCATTAGTGAACATAATAAAGTTGGAACTAATTGGGGTGCCCATGGATTAAACTCACTAAAAGAGATAGTGTTGAATAAAGAGATGATGACTAGAGAAGGGAAGAGTGTTAGGTCTGAGATGTAACTTACGAAGCAGCATGAGCCTATCTTGGTGGTTGGAGATATCTGATATGAAGGGGAGTTAAAGGTCATTAGTAATGTGGGAAAATGAAAAGTGTAAATTCAGGGTGTTAAAAGTACTTTTCTGGTCATTCCTCAGGATGCTTTTTTTTCTGCTTTCCCCTTAAATGTTGATATTCAGAGTTCCACCCTAGGCCTTCATTTCTTCTTACTAGATCCAGTTAGGTGATTACTCAGCACCTTCTGTTTTACATGACAAATGGTTATATTTTAATAGATTTAGGAAAAAAACTTCATCTAGTCTGGCCCAAGAGTGCTCATCACTGCTGCTATTTGGGTGATCTCTTCCCAGGGCTCCTGAATGTGGTTAGTAAAATCTGTATGGGTAGTCTTGCTCTTCTCTTCCCTGAACTCCAGACCTATAGATCCAGTTGCTTCTACTAGACCTGTGTTCTGGGTGTCCCCATAGGCCCTTTATTCCCAACATTCAAAAAACTGTACTTGTGTCTCCATAACTGTACTTTGTTCTCTTCCCAGGTTTTCCACTTAATTAGTTTATTCACTTAACAAAAGTTTATCATGTCTGCATCTTGGCAGGCACTCAGGTAATTAGGACCTTTGTGCTGAGCAAAATAGATGTGGTCCCTGTCCTTGTGGAGTTCACATTTCCTTGTCCCTCGTATTTAGGCATTGGCCAAGTCTTACTGGATTATTTTAACTCCCCATATGTAAATGCTCTCTCACTTCTAGGTGGTTATACACGCTGCTTTCTCTGCCTGGAACACTATTGTTCTATTTTATAATTTCTGGTCCTTCCCCAGCTGGGTTCGTTGTTTCTCCTGTACAGTCTCATAGCACTGTTATATTACCCCTATTTTATTACCTTTAACGTAGTATTTTAATTGTGTTTACTTGTCTGGCCTTTCCTATCAGATTCTAAATAACTTGCGGGAAAGATTGTTGCTTTGTTTTCTCAGTGTCTAGGAGGTGCCTGGCTCATCTGAAATGCTTAGTAGATATTTAATAACTAATATAAGAACACATAAATGTTGAAATCACTAGGTAACAGTAGTGGAAGGAAATACTGTTATATCCATTTAGGAAGTGAAAGCGAGCATTATATATGCTGTATTGATTTTCTTCCCAGATTGAGAATCTCTGCTTAAACTATGAGTATGGACTTTAAATGAAATGGAAAGTCAAAGTGTAATAGAGTAGTGATCTGGAGGTAGCATCAGTATTTCTTTATAAAATCTGAGATGAAAAATTAAATTTGACTGACAGTTGAATGTGCCTTTATACTGTAATCACCTTAGGATCTAACTGATTCTTTAGTTAATTTATTTCTTCTAGTATACTTAAGGAATATTGAATTTTGGGGTTAGAATCCTTTTTATATGATATTTCTCAAGTTTGTCCAGATTCTAATCTGCATATTTGCTTACCAACTTTTTGTTCAACATATTTACTTTTTTCCCCTTTAAAAATTTTATAGGTTTTACATTAATATAGACCATGAATAATGGTATTTTACTGTAACCTACCATAACAGAATAAAACCAAAATAAAATGAAGTGATAAATTAAGATCTGGATTTTAGAAATCTGAATGAACATTTTAAACATTGTCCTGATGTCTGTACTGCTTAAGTCTATTGTGAGGAACAGTACAATATAATCTAGTCAGCGAAGGCATGGGCAGTTGAAATTTCATTGCAAACTACCAGCTCTGTGCCCTTGGCAAGTTACTTAACCTCTCTGTGTCTCAGATTCCTCATCTGTAAAATGGGGATAATAATGTGGGTTTCATGGGGTGTTTTCTGTACAGAATGGTAGCAGTTAAGAATACGAGTTTTAGGATTAACATAGTTGGAAGTTTTCAGAATAGTGATCCTTGGTGGGGTGCTAATGGGTTTTAGAAAGTTGAAAAATACTGCCCTAACATATTTTATCCCCTTGGATAGCTCTTTGACAGATTGAGAGATGAAAATCCAGATTTTAGAGAGAAAGTTATAGCAATCAGCAGTGAACTCACCCAACCAAAACTGGCTCTTAGTGAAGAAGATAAAGAGATCATCATAGATTCTATCAATATTATATTCCACTGTGCAGCTACAGTAAGGTTTAATGAAAATTTAAGGTAAGTAAAGGTATTTATGATATTTGAACTTCAGCGTAGTTTAAAAATTTGAATTCTTTTTAGTGAACTCGTTTTGAAAGTGATATGAAACTGTTTGCCCTATGTTAATTGTAGCTTTCAGTGTCCTAAAGAGTGTTAAGAGAATTTTCTTCTTGTTATCGGTTTAGAAACATTGGACTGCTAGTCTGAATATTAGAAGAAACTGCCTTGAATTTAGCTGTAAGGCAGGGAAGTATGGAGTAGAAGAAAGAGAAATTTACTTTCAGTAGGTGTGTCGGTCTTAACAGCTAATAGTGTTTGTTTCCTCTTCCCTCTATTCTTTCAGAAGCCTATATCTCAGTGACTTTATTTTTCTATTCCACACATATCCATCTGAAAATTAGATTAAAAAGAATTGAACTCAGGTTTTGCAGAGTAAGATAAAATGGCTTATACATTTCAGTCATACCTTCTTTAAAAAAAAAACAACTTGGTAGCAGAATTAGGGACAATTTTTAATTAAAAAAATAATTTGATAAAACGAAAAATAATTTGGACTTCTGTTAAGATGCCTGTTTCAAGAAAAAATAACATTTTCAATGTTTACTGTTTTAAAAAAAAATCTCACAGATCTGCATTTCAAATAATGGTGGTTAAGTCAGAGGATTCTTTTTGATGATATGTTCAAAAATACTGTTTTTTAATGTTAATCTAATTGTATATACTTATGCCGTTAAAATGGGGCAGACTCTTTTAGGTTTTACAATTACGTGAAGCCCTTCTTAAAATGTTTTTAAATTAAATTTTGTTTATAAAGAGTTTTTAGATTATTTCTTGTTAAGTCTTTAATATAGAAGTATAAATCTTAATTGACATTGTGTATTCCAGGTGAGGGCCCTGTGATAGTCACTTACATTTCTTTAATAGTACTTTATAGTTTTCAGGGTAAAATTTCTCATTCATTATTTTATTCCATGCTAAGGTTACCCCTGTAATATTGTGGGCAAGTCCATTTTATACTTGAGGAAGCTGACACAGCACTGTGTACCGGACAGGACATGAGTTTGGGAATTACATACCTTAGCTCTACCTTTGACTTTATCATTTATTATCTGGTGATAATGATTTATTTACTTTTTAGTTGTTTCTATACAGCCATTATGTGTTCATGATTCAAAAGTGACAAAAGAATCTCAGTAGAGCTATAGTAGAATTTCACTTTCATAGAAGGTATGTGTACATATATGTGTATTTACTGGATAATTGTGATATAGTCCTCATTAGCTTGAAGGGGAGGTTCAGAGCTTTTATTTTTTATTTTATTTCTTATTTTTTTAAAATATTTTATTTATTTACTTGACAGAGAGAGATTACAAGTAGACAGAGAGGCAGGCAGAGAGAGAGAGGAGGAAGCAGGCTCCCCGCTGAGCAGAGAGCCCAATATGGGCCTCGATCCCAGGACCCTGAGATCATAACCTGAGCCGAAGGCAGAGGTTTTAACCCACTGAGCCACCCAGGCGCCCGGTTCAGAGCTTTTAAAGGGGAAATTGATTTGCAAACAGAACATTAATTAGGGTGAAACTCCTCAAAGTAACCTTTACGGAGAACAGCCAAAGTACAGGCCTTTCAGGGAACCTTTCTTTTCCCCTTGGGATAAGCAAGTCTACCATTAAGGAAAGGGAAATCGTTTTGTTATGCTTTCATGTTTTACTAGCAATATCATAGTGCAAGGAGGATATATAGATGAATAATAAAATCTATTGCCTTGTCAAGGCATCTATATTTACTGACCTAACCTTAGTATTACATTGAAATTATTATTTTCTGTGAAGTAATTTTAATGTATATTAATGTATAAGTGGTGATACTGCAACATTAGATTTGGGCCAGACATTTTAAAATAGTATAGGTTGGCATGTAATAACTGCTTAAAAAACACTCTTCATAGTCATTTTTAACTTTAACTGCCACAAATAAAAAATGGCACAAAGACTTTATTGCCAAGGCAAAAAATAATCCAGATTTTGCTCCCAACTTTAAACCCAATATTTTGGAAGAAGCCAAGAAAAATTGCACACAGATCCTATTGGCAAAGTTCTTATAGTCTAAAAAGGGAGATAGATTTGCTTAAATAATCGTAAAGTAGGATAGAAAGTAAGGAGTCACTGAAGAGCATACATTAATTGCTGTGAGAATTGAGAGGTCATAGAGCTTATTTACTTTCAGATATGATGGTTTATAAATCTTGAGGTGGGAAAAAGTGGGTAGATTAGGAATTGTAAAGAAATACTGACAAATGATGAGGGGAGAGTGATACTGAGAATAATGAAGGGAATTTCTTAAATAGTTGATCCTGGGGTTTGGTGTTCTTAAGGTAATAAAGAAAGTAAAGGTAGGACAGTGGAGTTGAGAATAAAGGAGTGTCAAGAAACTAGAGACCATGATGAGAACAGAAAACAAGCTTACAGGGAGAAATAGAAGGGCAGATGGTGTGGTCTGGGGGAAATTCTTAATATGAGATTTCAGAGATGCAGCAATTTAAATGTGAGAATATGTGAATATGAACATATGAATATGGGAGTAAGTGTTTTGAAAGGAGTAGAAGTAAAGATGGATGATGAGAAAGGATTAAGAAGCTGCTGAGTCTAAAGGACACCAACTATCCCACTTCAGAATGCCTGGAATTCCTGGAAAATGTGTTAAAAATATAGAATTCTAGACTGTATTGAAAAATTCAGAATCTCTGATTTGGGATAATACCCAGGAATCTTTATCTGTAATGAGACCCCTGAGTATGATTTTAAATTATAGATATCTGGGTCCCCTACTGTAAGATCGATTAATTGGTCCCTAGACATCTATGTCTATGTCTTCATTGAACTAAAAAAAAAAAAACAAAAAACTGCAATAGTGATGAGATCTCATCTAGGAAATATTTTGTCAGAAGTGGGGAAACAGGAAAGAGATATCAAAATGGCCTGGGGAACTTATTTAAAATAATAGTTTTCCAGGGGTACCTGGCTGGCTCAGTCAGTAGAGCATGTGATTCTTGATCTCAGGGTCATGAGTTTGAACCCCACATTAAGGGTAGAGGTTACATAAAAAAATAAAGTCTTAAATATAAATATATGTTTACATATTTAATATATAAAACTATATAAATAAATATATATGTAATATTTATAGTTTTCCAGACTCAATTCAGACATTACAAAGTGTCTGAGGATGAGGTCCAGCAATCTACATTTTTAATAAGCTCTCAGGTGTCTGTCATGCCAAGCATGAGATCTCTGGTTTAAGGTCTTAGAAGTACTATCAACATAGATTTTGAACAATCCAGGATATTGCACAAGACATACGAACAAGAAGATTGATTGGCAGTTCAAGTAGAGTTCTTTCTTATTCTTTTTTTTTTTTAGATTTTATTTATTTATTTGACACAGAGAGAGAGATCAGATCACAAGTAGGCAGAGAGGCAGGCAGAGAGAGAGGAAGAAGCAGGCTCCCCACTGAGCAGGGAGCCTGATGTGGGCCTCAATCCCAGGACCCTGAGATCATGACCTGAGCCAAAGGCAGAGGCTNGCCCCCCTTTTTTTTTTTTTTTTTTTTTTTTTTTTGAAGTGGCTTCTATTTCTACATTAAAGATGGACCATAATTAATAAAGATGTGTTCATTTTGCCCCCTCCTCCAAAAGCTAATGTTATTTAAGATGCATTTATGGCTCCATATAATCAAACCATGGGAATATTATTATTATTTTTTTGGCTTTCTGATCTACCATGTCAGGGTCTCAGCCTGAAGTTCAATGGAGTAGAAATTGGATGGTGGTAAAATAGAGTGAGATTATTAGTTTTGCAGAGATATTGAGAGTTACTTATGTAGGTGTATAATGTGCCTTCAGGTTTGGGCTCTCAGGTACAGGGGTAGTAGACAAGGTACAGGAGTGTTCTCTCTGAAGTTTTTCCTTATTTTCAGTGACCCAGAAATTCTGTCACCATCCTCAGGAACCTGTAACAGAATATCCTTTGTGTACTGCTCCCAAAACATTACTCTCCCTTGCTCTATTGTTTTACAAATGCAAAAGAAAATAGCATATTGTCTTACAGTCTAGTGGACTGTATCCCCTCTGTGAAATGTCTTTTTTGCTGGATTTCCATTTGAGCAGATTTTCCTCCCTCAGTTGAGATAAGGAAGAAAAAAGATACACTCATGATTGTAAGACCTCAAACCAATTACTTCATTAAAAAAAAAAATTCCTTCTAGTATGTTTTCATGAACCATCAGATACTATTAAATTGAAAGAAAAAATAATGCACAGGACTTTTTCTCTCATGAATTATTTCTTATTCTTGGTGACCCAGAACTTGTTGCCCTGTCCTCAGGAACCTGTAACAGAATATTTTCTGTATAGTTCTTCCCAAAACAGTACCCTCCCCATCCCCATTGTTTTGCAAATGTGAATAGATATAAAAGCACCACTTTATAGTCAAGTGGACCAGATTCTATCAGTGACATATCCTGGCCTTTTAAAAGAATAATTGGATTTTTTTTCTTCTTAAATACTGAAAATGTAAGAATTTTGGGCAGTACTTAAAAACTATTGTGATTTTAAAAACATTCCCTTGTGGTCTATCTTTGAACATACATTGTTTTACGTAAAATGTAAACATAGAATTTCTGATTTTACTTAGGGAAACAATTTCCACATTTCTAATTTTTTTCATAGTTAAAATTTTTGTGGGCGCCTGGGTGGGTCACTGGGTTAAAGCCTCTGCTTTCGACTCAGGTCATGATCTCAGCCTGGGATCAAGGCCCGCATCGGGCTCTCTGCTCAGCAGGGAGCCTGCTTCCTCCTCTCCCTGTCTCTCTGCCTGCCTTTCTGCCTACTTGTAATCTCTCTCTCTGTGTCAAATAAATAAATAAAATCTTTAAAAATAAATAAAATTTTTGTGATGTGATAGTATTCCACCATGTTGATATACCATAATATATGTATAGTGTTCACTAGGTATAGCAAATTTAGGGGAATTTTCGTTTCTTTCTTTGAAAAACTACTGTTAGAACAAATTTTTCCTTTGAGTTAATTTCAGTAGGTTAACTAGAATAGTAATTATATCATTTCTATACTTCCTGGTACTTTCTCTTAATCTCTTTTGACTCAAGTTATATTAGTGTGGTCACCAGCAGTGTATTACTTTGCCAGTTTTATCACAGTATTACTGGGGTTGAGTATATCAACTTTTTTTCCGTTCAAATAGCAAGTAAGAACTACCCACCAGCTCATTAACTTTAGTTATATTTGCTGAATGCCTGTTTTAGTGCCTGTTTAGGAATGAATAATGCTAAATATTTACAAGCTATTTATTTCATTTAATTTTATACAAATCCTAGTAGGTAGACTGTATTATAGTTCCCATTTACAGGTGAGGAAATCGAGTACTGAGTGCTTGACTAACTATATAAGGTCTCTGAGTGCTAGCTGATAAGTAGGCCAAGTCAGAATTTGAACTCAGATCTTAATCTAGAGTCTTGTTCTTAATCCTACTTTACTTTACAATGTGTGTATTTTAAAAATATTCATGCAGATTTCCCATGTTTTTATAGTTCTCATATAATTATTTTAAATAACTCTTTCATTGTGGTAAAATACCTGCTTTGTTAAAGTTTATTCATTTCATTCATAGTAAATATTTAGGCTCTGTAGGCCTTTGCTATTACTAGATGAGACTTCATTGGTTATTTTTCTGCATATTTATTTTTGCATTTGTGAAATTTTTACTTTGGATAAATTTTAATGAGAGAATACTATTTAGATCATTTTTGCATCTTGCATGTGCCTCTTGTGACAAAATGTACCTGTTTTATTATAATACCCCTTCAAATTTTATAAGCTAGTCTTTAAAAAGTGTTTGGATTAATTGCTACACAGGGAAATAAACATATTCTTACTTGATTATATGTTAATATAACTTAGTGTTTCTGAATTTTCTTTGACTGTTTTACCCTTATTGGTGACTCTGCCTTAGCATTTTAAAGATTTTATTTATTTATTTGACACAGAGAGAGAGAGATCACAAGTAGGCAGAGAGGCAGGCAGAGAGACAAGGAGAGGAGGAAGCAGGCTCCCTGCTGAGCAGAGAGCCCGATGCGGGCCTCGATCCCAGGACGCTGAGATCATGACCTGAGCCGAAAGCAGTGGCTTTAACCCACTGAGCCACCCAGGCGCCCTGCCTTAGCATTTTAAAATTGCTTAACCATTCTGATTACTTCTTTGTAATTCCATATTATGGAACAGTGTACTTGCAAAAATCAAGGTGCAAGAAAAGTGTAACATGACTTCAAAATGTATGCATAAAAGTCAAAGACTGAAGTTATCTGTGTTTATTTCTGGGTAATTTAAAATTTTTAATTTTTTTTTAAATCCTAGTATGAGGCTTCTTTTATAAAATCAGAAAATCTTTCTTTTTAAACTCAACTGATAGGATGGATGTACTTTATATTGAAATAAACAAGATCAGACCTAAGGGATCAGTTGTAAAGAAACAAAAATCTCTGGCTCTCTAATGGAAATAGAAATATTTTAGCAAGTGAAGTAAATGACTTTCTAATTTTTCATTGGGAAAGCTTCCCAATTTTTCATTGTCATTTTTCTTTTATAGAGATGCTGTTCAGTTAAATGTGATTGCTACACGCCAGCTTATTCTCCTTGCACAACAAATGAAGAATCTGGAAGTATTCATGCATGTATCAACAGCATATGCCTACTGCAATCGAAAGCATATTGATGAAGTAGTCTACCCACCTCCTGTGGATCCCAAAAAGCTGATTGATTCTTTAGAGTATGTTTGTTCTAAATTTATACATGTTTGATTTGATCCCAAAACTTTGGACCCAAGTTTATCTATTTGTGTGTATCTCTTGGTCTATTTCAGTTTCTCTCTCTCTCTCTCTCTCTTCACCTACACATATGTATACATTTATCTCTTCCTTATTCAACCAGTTATTACATCTCTACTATGTTCTTACTGTGTAGATTTATATCTGAATGACTATTGCTAAAGTCAGGGTGCATCTTTCACATTTGACCAGGTATGAGGGTTGGAGGAAGGTCTCTGAACAACTCATCCATGATATTAGGGCCTCTGTTTTTCAGGGAGTTAATCTAGCAATAGAAGTAGTGCCAGATACCCATTAAAGAGCAAGGTTCTAATTGATTAAAAAATTATCCTTTTTTCCCCTAAATGGAATATATCTGGATAGAGGCCTAAAATTACTAGATGATTGGTTTCATTCCTTTAAATGATACTCCTAGTGTTATTGTTTATCTTTCTGAGGACTAGGATCCTATCAGCAATTAGTTGAGAAATATTTGTGAATATTTGATAGATATGGCATAAGTGAAGTCAGCAGGGTCAAGATTTCATTTGCTTCAGGCTGTACTTTCTCATCAAGTGAAACAGGCAGATAGGATCAAAACATATTTGTTAATCCTCCAGTAATAGCCCTGTGGACTTTTTCCTCTTATTCTTCTCTATTTCCCTTAGGTTTCCTTTCTTCCCAGAGATCCTATCCACTTTCAGCTCCATCTGCTGTCCCCTACTTTCTCAAATTATTTTTTCCTAAGGGCACTGGAGAGTGTACATTGTTTCTCCCAAGTTTTCTCCTAAAGTACATATAAGCACATATAAGTCTTTCTCTTTAAGGCTTTCCTGCTGATCAGTATGAGGAAGCAGACATTATAAGAAAATAAATAAGAATGGGAGTTCACCAAGACATTCTTATAATTCCCTGTTTCTGTTTTCTGACTCCATTTCTTAGATGGTCCCAAATATTTACCTCTTTGTCCCCACAGGTCAGTAGTCAGAAGTGTTTAATGTCTCTGGGAAAAGTTGAATGTAGAAGCTAATGAAGCTTTTTACTTTTTCTCTTTTTAGCAGTTGGTATATCTAAGTTGCTGAGAAAGCTCTTGTAACCTTCTAATTCTATACTTCTTTTCTTTGCTCAGAAAGAAATCTAGCTAACAGATAATTTTAGGATAACTCAGATTGGTTCTGTAAACTCACTCCCAGTGATGAGGTTTCCTGGCTAACATCTCCTTGGTTTAGCCAGTTCATTGTTTTTGCTGTTGTTTTAACGTAGCAACTGTTCCATTTTTCAAGACTCATCTCCACTGTGGCATTTTTCCTAAATTGAGTAGCATCCTCCCTTCAGTTTTGTTAGATTCTTTTTTTTCCACACACAAAGAGTACTTCTTTTTTTTTTTTTTAAGATTTTTTATTTATTTATTTGACAAAGAGAGAGATCACAAGTAGGCAGAGAGGCAGGCAGAGAGGAGGAGCAGGCTCCCCGCTGAGCAGGAAGCCCGATGCAGGACACTGAGATCATGACCTGAGCTGAAGGCCACGGCTTTAACCCACTAAGCCACCCAGGCACCCACAAAGAGTACTTCTGCATGCAGAAGAAAACGTACCTCGATAATCTCTTTTATGCTTCCTCATCAGTCAGTATGGGTAGCGCTAAAGAGTGTGACATTATACTGAATGTACAAGTCTGTATAACATTATAGACAGGGAGGGTATCTGAAAACAGGTGCATAACATAGTGGAATTGGAAATGTAGAATTGGAAAGACCATGGATATCACCTAGTATATCACCCTCCTTTTACAGATGATCAGAGTAGACCTTTTCTTCAGAGACAATGAGAGAATTAGAGGAATTTTGAGAGAATTGCAGGAATTTCATAGTAGGTTGCTAATTGAATTTTTATAGCATGGTTCAGTTTATTTTTTTCATTTACCTTAGTATTTGTCAGTCTTGCTAGTGAGAACAGAACAGTTTTTAGTACTTTACATGAACTACTTAGATCCTTAGACCTTTTATATTAATTGTAAATGTATGTTAATTGCCAATGTTTATAATTAACATATGGTGCTGTTTTGGTGGTTATATATAGATCTATAATTTCTAATCTGAAACCTTTGGAGCCAGATGTATTTTGGAATTTCTTTGGACATCAGAAAGGAAACGTAATCTACATACTCTGTAATATGAAGTAACTTCAGCTAGATCCGGAGTAGCACCCCTGATCAAACACATATGAAGTGTACGAATATTTACCCTAAGTTGTATTTTTTTAAAAGGCCATAAATCAGATCAGTTATTGCCACCACCATATTATTTATGAAAGAACTCTTGGCTTTCAGGCCTTTTGGGATATAGAAACTGTATATAAGTAATGTGGACTTGTAGTTGATGTTTAATGAAAGTAAGATTCACTTCCTTTTTTTTTTTTTTAAGTAAAAGTTGTCAAATCATTTGAGTCAGAGCAACAGATATGTTGAATGTGCAAAGTTAAATGGTTTTGATTTTATAGTAAAACATCTGAAAATATTTTTGCATGCAATTTCTTTGCTAACCAGGTGGATGGATGATGGCCTAGTAAATGATATCACACCAAAGTTGATAGGAGACAGACCTAATACATACATATACACGAAAGCGTTGGCAGAATATGTTGTACAGCAAGAAGGAGCAAAGCTAAATGTGGCAATTGTAAGGCCATCGATTGTTGGTGCCAGTTGGAAAGAACCTTTTCCAGTAAGTTGTGACAAATCTTTGTGAATAATGGAATTGAGAATTTTAAGTCTTATCTTTGTATAAAAAGAGTTGGCAGTTGTTTGATATAAGAGCGGGTGTTATTTACTATATATGGCTTACTATGGCAAAATTGTTCTCATTCATAGAAAGAGACACTTTTATTGGTACTTTTTTGTAATGTGATGCTCCGTATATAGAAATGCAGATAAACATTTTAAAAATCCTAACTGAAAATTAAATTAAATCAAAGGCTGCAATGTTGTCTGAAATCAGTGTAGACCTTGCATTATACGTTTTCTTTGTGACTGACAAGATATTGGACTCTGATACATCAGCATTTTGTTGGCTTTTAAATTTATTTACTGATTAGTTTCCCTTGTGGAGATGAAAGAAATAGAGATAAGATATTCAGGATATTTTATTTCATTAGTTTTTTAGTGCCAAAAAGAGGCAAGCCTTCCAAGGGATAAACTCTTCCCTGTATAGATCACAAGCTAAGAAAGGCATAAGAGATTTCTATGATAATTTGCTGTAGAAAAGCAGTCCCTTATGGTATTTTTGTGAATCCCTGGAATAAGAGAAAATAGATATAAACTAAGAGATGAATGATTTACAAAAAACCTAGGTCTCTATATTGATAGTAAGTGGTAGCATCTCTTTTGTTGTTTTGATAGTGTTGTCTTTTCCTCTGTTTTATTCAGTAATTTTGAGGAGGATTTCCCATTTCCCCCTAATCTCAGGATGCTGCTTCAATAAATAGCACAAAATCAAAATTGAATAGGTTTAATTTAGCTAAAATATTTGACAGGTATTAACTCCTTTTTATTGAATTCTCTTTGTAGAGAGTTAATGGAAGAGTAGGTAACCCTTTGAAAATTACTTAATTTCACCATTTATAATATCAGGAGAACACTGCTTCTGTTACAGAAGGAGAGAAATATTCTGATCTGAATCTTGTCTTTTTTAGTTTTTAGAAGAAAACTGCTAAGTATATATATGGGGTTGTAGATTTCAAATAATAAATCTCTAGTTTTTAATATTTCTAAACTCCCCCTATTTTTAATTTTTGTATTAGGGATGGATTGATAACTTTAATGGACCCAGTGGTCTCTTTATTGCGGTGAGTAAAACTTTTGTTTGTGACTTACTTAACATTCTGCATATTTTTCTGTTTTCTGTATATCCTTATATGTATGTGTGTGCGTGTATGTGTATATATATATGCTCTCTGGCTTATATATCTTAAGGTGTTGTTTTTAATTTCAACAAAGGCAGGGAAAGGAATTCTTCGAACAATGCGTGCCTCCAACAATGCCCTTGCAGATCTTGTTCCTGTAGATGTAGTTGTCAACACGAGTCTTGCGGCAGCCTGGTATTCCGGAGTTAATAGGTATATGAGGTGACAATGTCGCTTGTTAAATATATAGTAACTGTGAAGGGAAAACAGAGCTAATGGCTAATGTTAATTAATCTCTCAGTACTGATAATTTCCATACCAATATGTACAGGTATTATCACTTCCACTTGCAAGGATTGATTTAATCATGGGTAATATAGTAAGTAGTCCCATCAGTTGTAATTAAGAATTGACATTAATTTTCATATACTATCTACAGGATGGACAAGTTCATTTGGGATTAAGAATGAGAAAAACCCAAAACCCTGCCACCCCTAGTGCTTTTTTAATCCAAACTAAAACTTGGTATAAACATATAAAAAACTGAGATTCTCCAAGAATGGCTTACATTTATTAAACATGGCATACTAGAGCAGCTTTAAAGACTTATTTATTTATTTGAGAGACAGAACACAAGCAGGGAGGAGGAGCGGAGGGAGAGGGGAAAAGCAGATCTCCCCCCGCCCCACTGAGCAGGGAGCCTGATGTGGGGCTCGATCCCAGGACCCTGGGATCATGACCTGAACTGAAGGCAGACACTTAACTGAAGGCAGACACTTAACTGACTAAGCCACCCAGTCGTCCCACTGGAGCAGCTTTAATTAACTCAGGCATCTTTTTAAAAGGGAGTAGTAGCATTTACAGTCACTCTTAAATTTTAAGCTTTTAAATAACATTTTTCCCCCTAATCAGTAAACTGCCCTTATTTTTTAAATCAGCATTTTATATCCTAAAAAAGGAGGGCTATGATTATATGCATATATTGTTTCTGGTAAAAGGGAAGAACTCAGTCCATAAGCTTTAAACTAGAGCCTCTGGAAATGAGAAGGAGATAGGAAGAGCTGAGGTTGTTTGTCATTGTTTTCCTTACATTTAAAAACAGATGCTCCTGCTATTATAAGGAAGAAAAATATGAAAAGAGAAAAATATTGTATTTTTTTATAATAATTTTTTTGGTGGGGGAAAAGAGGAGTTGTAAATAGTCCTCAGACACAAAGATCAGTTGTTTAAGGATTATTTTTGAAATAATCATTGTAGAAAAGGTACCCATTATCTTTATTTCTTCCTACTTGAATATTGTATAAGATTTTGATTGGATAAGTTTGGCCTCTTTTTATGTTTCATCGCTTTGATCTTTGTCTTTGCAGACCAAGAAACATCATGGTGTATAATTGTACAACAGGCAGCACTAATCCTTTCCACTGGGGTGAAGTTGGTATGATTTTACCTGTGTTTTTGAATGTTAGAATAAATCTTAATTTAAAATATTCACTGAGTTTTTATGTTAGAATGTACCCACGAGGCATTAAAAAGCCACTGAGTTACTGATTTATTCTTATTTTACTTGCCATGTTAGAATATGTATACCTATACTGCCTTGTGGTCCTTAGCAGTGTTTTGTAAATTAAAAAATATCCTGCAGTATATTCCCTCCTTGGCCCACCCTTTTCTCACTGTTACTGTTTTTCTGCTGCCATCTGCAGTATCCCTCACAAATAAATGCCCATGGCGAGGAAACAGTGATTTTTTTTCCCTCCCTTGTGGGTACTCTCAGTCCTGATGTTGTTTATCCATTGGCAATATCACTTCCAACTATAAGACTTGTTGTATCACAGGAGCCAGCTGGCTCACAGCTACCTACCTAGCCAGCTACCCCAAGAGTAATAAATTAAGGAGTTAGCAAGTCGGATCCATTTTGCCAGAGTATTTTCTATCACATTTATTAATTTATTGAAATTCATAAGTTAGCAGAAATATATTTGTGCTATATTGCTTGTTCTAGAACAAGATTAATAGAACTTAAAGCCTACTGAAATTGAATAATTTTTAAGTTGTTTATGTTTTCAAATTTAAAGTAAGATATATCGATGGCATTGATTTAGTAATAGGTCTTATTTTACCTCTCATTGAATAATTGTTGTTGCCCTTACAGAAAAGTTTTGATTTTAAAGTAAATCTTTATGTCGTTTGTCCTAGGGTTTTTCTGTGCCATTTTTATTTCAATTTAAAGATTGACCATTATAACATATAAGAAAAAAATCCAGTCTAGGGTAATTTTAATTTTATGATAATTATTTAAATAGTATTCTTCTAAGAATTTTAAAACACTGAAATGAGTTAGGTTTTTGTAATCTCTCCTTGTGCTGTAAAGTTTAGTAAAAATCAAGTTGAGCATTATTTTTAAGTGGATTTCTCAATATACATTTTCATTAAAGTATTAACATAGATAATAGATTTGATTTTGTCGATATTGTATTATCTAAGTAAATTACAGCAGAAGTTAATTTGGGGTTGTTTTAAGCTTGTTGATGTATGTTAATTTGAGCAGCTTGATTATTTATAAGCAAAGGATGATGATTTTCCTTTTCTTTTTTAAGTAAGTATACAGTAATAAGAATCTGGAAAGAGGAACAGAAAGAAAGAAGCTATCGTGAGAGGTGAATTATAGAAAGTGACATTGTAAACTGACATAGGTAAAACATTAAAAGGATTTTTAAGAGTGAATTGTAGCAAAATTCATTCATCTAATTAAAATTCATAAATAGTGACAGTTCTAAAACCACTCGAGTTCAGCAGTCTAATACCCATATTCTCTTAGCTACTATCGAGAATAGAAAAGTTTGTTTTTAATTGAGCGAACTCTGACATCTTTGGTAAAATATTTTGCTTTGTAAAAACATGATTTTTTTTTCAAAACTTCATTACATGGTTATTATCAAAGCTGTTACACAACTTTTCTTCCTCAGAATACCATGTAATTTCCACTTTCAAGAGGAATCCTCTCGAACAGGCCTTCAGACGGCCCAATGTAAATCTAACCTCCAATCACCTTTTATATCATTACTGGATTGCTGTAAGCCATAAGGCCCCAGCATTCCTGTATGATATCTACCTCAGGATGACTGGAAGAAGCCCAAGGTAATGGTGACTAGCTCTGTCTTATCTGTTCCTCTGACTGTTAAACAACACATGCTTACACTAAAATGCATATTCATTAACTCTGTATTTGTTTATGCTTATGATAAGGCTTAATGGCCTTTTGTGAATGAGAAGACTCTTGAAATTAAGACTTTGTCAGAAAAGCAAAGGTAGTGTTGACACTCTAATTTATTCTGAAGTTTGGATGATAAATTATTGTCATGTGCTGAATTCTAGGTCTGACTTTAGGTATTTTTTCTGAATAACAAATAACATTCAAAATGCTCTGATGCTTATTTTTCCTACAGGATATTATCTAAATCATTCCTTCAAGATGAATCCTTTAAACCAAGTGGTCAGGCGCCCCAATATTAAGTTGTATTCCAACAACTTATTGCTTCATTATTGGAAGGGTGTCAGACATACAGTACCTGCATTATTGCTCGATCTTGCACTCAGGTTGACAGGTCAGAAACCGTGGTAAGAAGAATAGCAGTAAATACACCTATGTATTGGTAAGGTGGTGGAAGCTTGCTGGAGAGACAAAAAGTCCGCTAGCATGAGCTTTACCTTTAGAATTACTAACCTGATTAATCACAATCACAATCAGGATGCTAGGACATTTCTTAGAAATTGAGGATATTTGGGGAGGCTAATTGTGGATCTCATTCTTATTGGGCCATTGATCCTCCAAAATCCCATAATAGAGGAAATGTCCAGCGTCAAGGTTGTCATTGTTATTATAAGCTGAAATTGAGCCCATCTCTCCCCTTTAAAAACTTAGAGGTGAGTCTGTAGGGGATTGAGGGTAAAATGTTTGCTATGAGTGGATTGTGTAGTTTTATATGAAAAAACATAGAATGCTTCTAAAAAGTAAATTGTCTGAAATATCTCAGCTGCCCATTCAGCTTATAATATGGTAATTAGAGTTTTTGACTAATTTTCCAGGTTGAGAATGTCATAGTTTAAAACAAAAGTTAACAAATGGGAAGCTTTCTATTTTCTTATGGTTGTTATATAGCCTTTCTTTCTTCTTTTCTTTCTTACTGAAACCCCACAAACTTGAAGTCCTCCTACTGTCTTTACCATAGTTATAGTGAAATGTACCATAAATATATTTATTTTTTTTAACTACATTGGCATTACAGTGGAGCCTTTGATTGGAGAGTTCAGGATTTGAGTATTAATGTATAAAGAAGATGCTGATTCCAGAACTTCCATCAACAGTTCAAAAAATAAAAGTGAGGTATCTGCCAGTTATAGTGTATCAGGATCTGAGTTTCTTATAGGGATTTTCTGTGGATTCAGTTGTCCATTTTGTCCCTAACCCAGTGTGTTAAATACTGAAATATGTGAGAGGTGTCAAATTAAACAGCTTTAGGTTAGGTAAAAAAATATTTAATGGAGAAAAGATCCAAAATATATCAGAATTATTTTCAAGTTTTTTTAGAGTGATCTGCGAAATGCAGTATTTGTGATTGGCAGCATCTTTTATGGCTAAAAAGCAAATGTAAATTCATGAGTGATGGCATTACATGCTTTCCTGATATTAATAAGGTTGTTGCATATTAGAGCAGAAAAGTCAAAACGAGGTCAAAAAAAGTAAAACAGTGTAAACATATCATAAAGCCTTATGTAGAAAAGGAGACAGTAAACTTAATGAATGAATAGCCAAAGTTTATTAAATAATTTATAGTAGGTATTGCTATAATAACAAATCATCTCATACTTAGTGGCTCTTAGAAAAGCAGAAGTTACTTTATTTCCTTCGGTTTATTGTTTTTCTCAGGATCGGGACTCCAGGAGGGAATCACCTAGGCAGTTTTGCCTTAGGGGTCTTTGATGGGATTGTTAGATGGAACTGAAAGAGGGGTGTGCAGTGGAAACACCTTGTGTCGCTGTCTCTTCAAAAAGTGTCAAGATCTCTTCCTGTAGTCTCTTTTCAAGGACTAGTGGGAGCCTTAGGGGAAATGAACTACTACCCGGTGGCTGAAGGCTTCAAGGAGAGGTCTTTCAGTAAGCAAGTGGAAGCTATGTGCATTTTCTGACCTACCCATAGAAATCATGCAACACTGCTACTACCTCATTCTTTCATTCACATGTGAGTCACACAAGTCCCCCAGAATTCAAAGGAAAGGAATGTAGAGAATGTTCAAGATCACGTAAAACTTGAGCTAGTTAGTTGAAAGGTATTGTTGAAGCCATTTTGGAAAGTGCAGTTGGCTGTGGTCAACCTTCTGGCCACAAGAGTTCTTACTCCTCCCTCATGGAAAATACACTTCTTCCCCCCTACCAAAGACCTTTCTGGCATCAGCTTGACTCCACTGTTGGGTCAACTGAATCTGGTGCAATTGTAGATGAGCCTCTTTAGGAGTGGTTTTGCAAGTGTAGTTCCTCAAGTGTTGGTCTGAAAACCTGTGAGTGCAAGTTCCAAGTTACCTGCTGCTCACACACACAATGTGTAAAGGTGAGACAAGCATAGGAAAATGACTGGACAGTTTTGTGCAGTCACTGGTTGGTAACAGTTTTGAATTCCAGCTAGGTATGTTTCTTACTTGGGTTTCTTAATTAGGGTTCAGTATTACTTTCTGGTTATTCTTTGAGGTTCTTGGCTCTGCCCTCTGAGTCATCCTTCTATTTCATGAAAAAAAAAAAAAAGCCTGAGTTTGCAACTGAATCACCTTCTTACCCTACTTCCTGCCCTTAAAAGGTTGGGAATTGGGGCGCCTGGGTGGCTCAGTGGGTTAAGCCTCTGCCTTCAGCTCTGGTCATGATCTCAGGGTCCTGGGATCAAGCCCCACATCAGGCTCTCTGCTAGGCAGGAAGCCTGCTTCCTCCTCTCCCTCTGCCTGCCTCTCTGCCTACTTGTGATCTCTTTCTCTCTGTCAAATAAATAAATAAAATCTTAAAAAAAAAAAAAAAAGATTGGGAGTGCCTAGAGCTGGGATCAGCAAACTTTTTTTGTAAAGGGCCCTGTGGTTTCTTTGCAGTTATTCAACTCTGCTGTTAAATGTAGCTTCCACCTTGCAGCTGTTCAACTGTGCAGCCTTAAGCAATATGTAAATGAGTAAGCATGACTACATTCCAATAAAACTTAACAGGTGGCTTTGATCCCTAGGCTCTGGTCTGCTGACGCTTGGTCCAGAGGCCTCTTTTCACTTTTGTCTCTTTAAGTAAACTGATATGATTCCTTTTAAAACTGCAGGTTTCCCATGTATCTCATTTTAAAACACTCTACTCCGTTAGACCAAATCCCTACCCACAGATCTCTGAATCGTGCCTTTTTCTATCTTCAGTTCTTTATGAGATTGCTATGGAACAGCACTCTTCCGTCTTAGATCCTTACCTCTTAGGTTCTGCCTCTTTGACAGTAGTTTCTATAAGACATGTCTTTAAGATTGGAGTTAGCCTTTTGTTTATCTGAAAGGTTCTATGAGGAAGTATTTTAGATCTTTCTGAGGTCTTAACAAAATTTCTTATATCTGCATTCTGGACTTGAGCTATGCTCAGAAGCCATTTCTTAAAAGAATTCCTGGGTGACATTTTACATTTCTTCCAAATTCTACTTAAATAGTTCATTTTTTTTTTTAAAGATCATCTTTGTCCTCTTTGAGGACATCTTCTTGGCTAGATCACGAGGTTTATTAGGCACAACTTTTATTTTTCATTTTACCACAAGTGACAGTTTAGTTCTTCTAACTTCCAACGATATTTTTCTCACTTTCCTTCAAGCCCTCACCAGCATCTTCCTTAAAGCTCTTTAAAGTTTCCACTAACATTCTTTTCTTGGTCCTTCCAGTTTTCACCAATGGTCTCCTCAAGGGCCTTCCAGATTCTGTGTACCTGATCCTAAAGCCAGTACTAAACGTTTTAGATGTTTATTATAGCAGCCTCTGATTCCCAGGACTGGTATCTGTTCTGTGACCTGTGCTGCATAACATATCACCTCACTTAGAGTCTTTTTTTTTTAAAGTTGTATAATTAACATCAAACTTTGTATCTTAGAACAACAACCATTTTACTTATCTCATGATTCCTGTAGGTCAGAAATTCTAGAAGGCTTTACCTGGGTGGTTCTAGCTCACCATCTTTCAAGTGGATGCAGTCAGATAGGGACTGGAGCAGGTACACTGTGGGAGTAGGAAAGGAAGGGTACAGAGCAGCAAGAGTGGCTGGGCATCTTTCTCACATCATGTAGTCTCAGAGCCTTTCTACACCATCTCTTTGCATGCACTGATTTGGGCTTCCTTCAACATAGCAACCTTAGAGATTGGACCATATATGGCAACTGAAGTCTTCAAGTGTGAGTATTCCAGTAAGCAAGGCAGAAAGCTGTATCACTTTTTCTTACTCACCCTTGGAGGTTATACAGTGTCATTTCCACCTCATTCTATTGGTAGTAAGTTACCTTTTACCTCTTGATTGGAAGATAATCAGGGTGATATTGTAGGTGAGTTGTAGGATAAGAGATAATATTGTAATCACCTTTAGAATTTAAAGTCTGCTTCAAATAGGAAACCTCAAAGAATCTTAACTGAGGTTTGTCCTGTGCAAGACTAAGTACCAGAGCAGGAGCGATCCTTGATCTCTGGGAGCTTATAGTCTAAAAGCAACAAGAACCAGAAAGGATTTTTATTTAGGCAGTTTTATAAATGTTAAGTACAAAGTCTTATCGTTTATATTCTTTAATTTGTTCAGCTATTTACTGAACAAGGTACTGGGCTTTCTATTTTATATTGGGACCTTAATATAATGCCTTCTTCTACATTAAGGTAACGTTAATTGTGTCATTCATGGTGTCCACTTTATTCATTTACATTATTCTGTGTGTCAGCTAGATAAAAATCTAACTTACTGTGTTTCCTGGCATAATGATAAAAAGTACCACTCAAACATGCATCATAAGGAATCCTGGGTAACAGTCACTGGGGACTAGGATTTATGGTATTACCAGTGGAGGCAGTATAAATTGAAATGAAATGCAGTAGATATTTCATCACTCTTAAAAAATGACTTTAGAAAAATGGTTCCATAGTCTGTTATTTAGCCTAATTCTCTCTAGCTTAATTTCTGTGAATCTGATACTTTTTATCTTTCTGGTTATTAGTGGAGGACAGTTTCGGCCTCCATCAAGGAACATTTGAAAATATTTGGGGATGTTTTTAGTTACTACATCTGGGGGAGGTTATGCTACTGGCATCTAATGAGTAGAGCCAGAGATGCTGAACATCTTATAAAGCACAGGTCAGCCCCCCACCACAAAGAATTATTTGACTCAAAATGTCTGTAGTGTTGAGGTTGAGAAATCGTGGGCCAGATCTTGTCATACTCTAAAGGATTGTGATGATTTTTTTTTGCAGGTTGCTATAATAAAGAATAAATACATACTCAGAACATATATGGGGATATAGTCTCCGGCATCTATCTGCTCATAGGGCGTTTGAACCAAAGAGTAATTATGCAAAATTTAGAGTTTCTTTTTATCCCCATAGTATTCAGTCCAGTACTTTTATAGCTTGATCAGTATTCTGTGAGCATCACACGTATGTGGCCTTTCAGATTTCCTTCTTCCCCTCCAATTTTTTATTGTATTTTTGAATGGTTGAATCAGTGATTGGTTGCAGGGTAATTCTGTCACTTGAGAGAATCTGAAGATAAGACTAGATGAGAATTGTCAGTGAGAAAGAAATTAGGAAGAAGAACTTGTTAATAAGACGTATGTTGGAAAATGATGTTAAGCAAATACATGTATGTGTGTAATTCGAGTATACTATACTGGTTGTGATAGTAGATATTGATTTAATTACAGACCTGTTATATCTTTTTTGTTTTTGTAATAGGAAGAAAATGGTCTAATTTCATTTCTAAAAAGAGCATGTCTTGGTTCCCCCCGCCCCCAGTTCCCTCTGCCCCCATGTGCTTTCTATCTGTCTGAACTATTCCTGTCCAAATACAGCGTTCAATGCTCAGTAATTCTTTTCATGTTTGACGGAAGTTTTATTTTGAAATTATTTTCTTGCATGAACCACGGTTTTTCTTTGCATAGTCCATGTTGCCTCATTTTCTTGTAGTATTCTGGATTCAGGATTTCTTCCTAAACGTATTGAATGTGTCCTCAGAATTGTTGAGCTAATGTTACTGTTTTGACTTTCCCCACTTCTAAGGTTCTAATTTTCTCCCATTTTCTCCCATTTCTAAATCCCCTGATTTGGGGACTTTCTAAACTGTGTAAATGGGAATCCTTATTGTGGGAATATATAAATAGAATTCTTTTAAACTATTTTTCCACAAATTATTTTTCTGTTTATCAGAGGCCAGGAATTTTTGGTGTGTGTTTTGTTTCAGAAAGTTCTTTCTTCCCTTTTCCTACTTGTCATAGGTAATCATTATATATAGCTATTACTGCTCTGGTTAGTGTTATGATATCAATGACTTACAGTGAGCTATGATATATAAAATGACAAAGTTAAAGATTAAGGCCCCTTGTCCTTTTTAAAAAAGAACAAATAACAAATATCAGACTTTCTTTTTTCTATAAGGATGGATAGTCGGGGTTTGGGGAGTTAAGTGAATATCTTGAGTATCTATATCAGAAAGTTTTAGCAGGAGTCATTGATTTCACAGCACATTCAGACAATCAAGAGTGGTACCTTTCTGTGTTAAAGAGAAAGTTACTTTAAAAATAAATGTGGAGAGAGTTGATTAAATGGCAAACGAGTATTTCTGTATACTTTGCTTCCATGATGCTAAAGAGTTGAGATTATAATGTAGCACCATATGTTATGAATTCACAGGAAATCTTAGTAATTGTAGCTGAACTACATTGGATTGAAGGAACAAAGAACACGGGAATACTAATTGAATCCACTTATTTGCTTAGGGTTATTGTAGAAAATTTGACCTCAACATATTGTATTTCCTTGGAAAATTAATTTCATATATCAACAGAACTCTGTTTAGGCAGCATTAAATTCATTTGCTACTGCTAAAAAATTTTTCCATATTAGATTTATAAAATGTTCTTCAAAGATACAGAAATACTCTTATTCTCTGGTAATTTGGTACACTTACTGAATCATATATTATAATTTCACTGTTACTATCTCAATATAGAAACTGGTACCTGGGTGGTGATGAGATTTTTCCTAATCTATGCAAATTATGAATCTATCTATTTTTCTTACAATACAGGATGATGAAAACAATAACTCGTCTTCACAAAGCTATGATGTTTCTTGAATATTTCACAAGTAATTCTTGGGTTTGGAATACTGACAATGTCAATATGTTGATGAATCAACTAAACCCTGAAGATAAAAAGGCAAGTATTTTCTGTTTTATATTAGAAAATATGTAGTATACTAATTGGAGAACCATTGGCAACCTGAGAATAATTGTATATTTTCCACAATCAGTATGCAACAAGAAAGACATTTGACCTACTTAAGTGTCTCATTAAAGCTTCAGTTGTAATTGTTGGTGGTAAAATAAAATTGCTCTATCTTAAAATTTATAGTGTAAGTATTTGAGAGTGGCAGAGGTGCTTTCAAAGTGTGATTGAAATGTTGATTCTTTTTTTTCTGTTAATCAAATTCATAGAAAACTTGGACTTCTTTATGCATTTTTCCTTCATTTTGTTTTCCTTGAATTTCAAGAAAAAAGTTCTCTCCAAAATTGTTTTACTCATATATTCTTACATTTCTTATCATTCCACATTTTGTCCTCTGTTAGTTTGAGATGTAAACTCTTTATGTGTGGTTTTTTTTTTTGAGGTTACCTTAAATATTTTAACATGCATACCTAACGAAATCTAAATTAAGCAACTTCTATAGCCTCTTCCTTAATGATATTTAGCACCTTAAAGTCTTTGAGCTGTAACTACCATACCACTAATGTACATATTTATACATCACTTCAGTTCTCTATTTAAATCTTATAATTAGATATGATTTTGTTTAGTTTTATTTATATTTAACCAGCACTTACTAGTGTCTTTGCTATTACATCTTCTCTTTAGGGTCATTTTCTTTCAGCTTGAAAACTACCCAGAATATGATTTAGTAGGGGGTCTGTTAGCAGAGAACTCTCAATGTTTGATTATCTGACATGTCTTTATTTCACTGTTGTTTCTGTAACATGATTTTGGCACATTAAAGATAACTTTATTTTTATATTCCTTTAATATTTGGCTTATGTTATTGCTGTTGAAAAAAATCAGTCTCATTTGCTCTTGCAATATAGGTGACCTTATTCTTGTCTCTTTTTCAGAGTTTTTCTTTGATATTCTGCAGTTTCACTGTGAATGTATCTGTGTGCATTTTTTTTATTTGTTTATCTTGTTTCACAGTGGGCTTCTTGGATCTGAAGTCCATTGTGTCTTCACATATGGCCTCTTCACCATTCTCTTGTCTTGTGAAATTTTCATGTACTTTAGGAATTTTTTTTATTACATATAATGTATTATTGGCCCCAGGGGTACAGGTCTGTGAGTCATCAGTCTTACACATTTCACAGCACTCACCATAGCACATACCCTCCCCAATGTCCATAATCCATCCACCCTATCCCTACCCTCCCACCCCCCCATAACCCTCCATTTGTTTCATGAGATAAGAGTATTTTAATGTATTTTAGATCATTCTCTCCTCCAGGTCTTTTAACTTTTTTTTTTAAAGATTTTATTTATTTATTTGACACAGAGAGAGAGATCACAAGTAGGCAGAGAGGCAGGCAGAGAGAGGAGGAAGCAGCCTCCCTGCTGAGGAAGGAGCCGGATGAGGGGCTCCATCCCAGGACCCTCAGATCATGACCTGAGCCGAAGGCAGAGGCTTTAACCCACTGAGCCACCCAGGGGTCCTGGGTCTTTTAACTTTTAATTCGTATTTTGTATCTCTTTGTTTCTGGCCTGAGAGCTAATAATTAAAGTTTTATGGCAGTCCTTCAGCTGTGCCTAAGCCACCCCATTGAATTTTGGGTTTCAGGTATTTTCATTTTTAGAGGTTTGGTGTATTTTTCAAATCTTATAGACCTTTCTTAAATAATCTCTAGAACTTGACACATGGTAGACATAATTGTTTTAAATTCTGTTTCTGATAATTCAAACTTCTAAAAGGTGTGCAGCTTAGCATCAGCTACTTCATCTGTCCTTTAAGCTAGATCTCATTCATGGCACCTTGTTTCTTGTTTCTTATTGTTTGACTCTAAGTTCATGTTCCTTGAGGATTTCTGTGGGAATTTTGTGAAGCCTGTGTTGAAATTGGAGTTTCCCAAAAAAGGATTTGTCCTTGCTTTTGCCAGAAGCCTAGTGACTGTTAGCATTAACTAGCCAGGTGACATTAACAGGCCAAGAACACTTTGAAATATCTGATGAAGTTTTTAGCACAACTCAGGTGAATAGGGGCCTTCAGTAGGCTGGTTCATGATTAGTTTCTCAAAGGAGATTTTTTTTTCATTTTCCCAGTTGCAGCTTCCTTTCCGTTTCCATTTCTTTCCTTAAAAATGTTAATGTTTTATTTAATATATCCAAAATACTGTCATATAATTTAAACAAAAATTTAAAAATTAAAATTTAAAAAGCTATTTAAAGGATATTATACTTTCAATTTTTTTTATACTGAGCCTTTGAAACCCAGTGTGCATTTTATACTGTCCAGCACATCTCAGTTCAGACCACTTTTAAGTTCCCAGAGATGTGTGTGGCTTGTGGTGACTACCATATTAGATAATGCAGATTTAGTCCCATTGTACTGGTTGTGCATGACAAAGGCATCAAGAGTGCAGTTTTTCTGCCCACTTCTGTATGTGGTGGGTTTACTTTTTTTTCCACCCTTCCTCTGAGGCTACAGCTTTTGGGATTTTTATCTTTTTGCAGAAGTTTTCCATAAGACTCCTTAACTTATTGGGCCATAGGCTTTATAAGCCAGTCTTCCTCTTTGCCTACAGCCTTCAAAGCAGAAGGTGTAAGGTACCAGGGTCCTGCAGATAGTCTCAGGTTAGAAGATTTGTGGCTTCTGCTGATTCTTTATTTTCTCCCTTCCCATCTTCCCTCCTGCCATCCAAATGCATAAAACATGCTTCCCAGTGGATTTTCAGAAAGTGAGCACCCACGTGAAGAAATAGAACATTATTATCCCCAGAAGATCCCCTGGTGCCCCCTCCCAATCAGTATCTCCCAGAAGTTACAACTATCTTGAATTCTAACACAATGGTAGTTATATGCGTTGTTGACTTTGTACAAATGTTATCATATAGTATTTTTTCTTTTTTTGTTGATATTTGAGTTATTTCCAGTTTTTGACTATTAGGAATAATACTTTGAACCATGTGCACACATTTGTTATAGGATCTATATCTAGAAATAGAATAGTAGCTAAGTCAAAGTGTATTTGTATGTTCAATGTAGCTGATAATGCTAAACGGTTTTCCAAAGTAGTTGTACCAATTTACATTCCAAGTGGCAGTTTATGAGAGTCCTTGTTAATCTATATCCTCCAAACAGTTGGCCTTTTCATTTTAATTTTTAATTTTAGCCACTTTGGTGGGTGTATAGTGATATCTCAATGTAATGTTAGTAATGCATTCCATATTACATAAAAAGTTTGTGTAGAAATGGCAAAAATTGCCAATAACCCTACTGAAAATGGGCTAGAGACCAACAGTTTACAGAAAATAAATGCAGATGTTCTTAACTATTCAAAAAGATACTCATCCTCACTCATAAAAATGGAAATGTAAATTGAAACTAGACTGAGATATTTACTACTTAACAGTTTGCAAATATGCAAACTTTGCCAGCATGCCCTTCTGGTAAGGCCCTGGCCAGTGGGAGCTTTCATACATTGTTGATAGAAAGGTATATCTTTCTCTGACCTTGTATTTTCAACTTTTCTGCATCCTTATCTTTTAGATATTTCTCTCCTAAGGAGCATATAGGTTTTTTTTCAGTCTGACAATTTTGGACCCTTATTTGGAAGACTTTACCCATAATGTAATTTCTGATAATATTTTATTTAAATCTCTTAGTGCTTTCTATTTGTCTTAATTGTTTTGAGTTCTTTTTTTTTCTTTCTTTGAGGTAAACTTTTTATAGTTTTCTATTTTCCCATTTGTATCAGTTACATAGAAATATGTTAGTTGTATTGGTAGGTTACTCTGGAAGGATTACAGCATCCTTCCTTACTTTATCAAGGACTAGTATAATATTGGTACTTCTGCCCTTTTATGGATAATGCAAGGACCAATACATATTTTAATTCTACATGTGCATTATAGGTCTCATAATCATTACTCTTATTGCAGTCTGTGCATAAGTATTCACATAGATTTACCAGCATCATTGTTCTTTATTTCTTCTTCCATCTCCAGACCTCAATCTGGAATCATGTTCATTCTGCTTAAAGAATACCCCTTAGTGTACTTCCTCTGGTGTGAGTCATCTGCTGATGTCACATTGTCTCCGTTTTTATTCTTCTGGAAACATCTTTATTTGTTAAAGATGTTTATACTGGTATAGAATTGTATGTTAACAGTTTTCTTCGAGCTGTAGAAGACATCCTCTCATAGTCTTTTGGCTTCCATTGCTTCTTTTGAGAAGTCACTGTCAAGTTTAATACTTGTCCCTTTGGAGGTAATCCATAACAACTTTTTCTGCTGTCTTTGAAATTTTCATCTTTGATTGTCAACAGTTTTACTCTCATGTGCTTAGATACATGTGTGTATGTGGTGTATGTGTGTTTTGAGTCTTTGGCTTATGTATCATCATATTGGGGAAATTTCCAGCTGTTGTCTTCTCAGATAGTGCTTCGGTGCCACCACTCTTTTTCACTTTTCTTGTGGGATCCAATGACACATATGTAATGACTTCTCATAATATCTCCTATCTGAAGTCAAGTCTCCATTTTAGTGCAATGTTACTTTAATGATTTATTTATGATAGCTTTTTTTTTTTTTGGTCTACAACTTGATATTTCCAGATAAGTGATGGTAAATACTGAATAATCTGTTTATTACTCCAAAAAATAATCTGATTCTGTATGGAGAAGCACTGAGAAGTACACAGCCCCCTTATTTTGTCATGAAGTACCATTTTTGTGAAGTTTTCTTTTCTAGATTTGTCCATCCTTTTTGTCAAATGGATGTTACCTAAACTCCTAAGCCAGCTTTCACAACATAATCTTTCTCTCGATATCTTCACTGTTCTATAGGAAAAGTAGTCTGTGTGGTATGTAAGGTGTTCAAGAAAAGATGCTGTAGATAGAAAGAAACTGGAAATAAAATGTATTAATACATGTATAAAGTGGTGACTAAAAACATGCATTATTTGGACAATGGAATTTTATCTTTTTTTTTTAATGGTACAGGTTTCTTCTTACACTTCATATACTTTTCTTTAAATGCTGTCATGAGTTTTTAGATTATCTTCTGAAATGTTTCTGTGTTTAGTGGAAGGTATAAAATAGGGATAAGAATTTCTTTGTGAATAGAAGTAAGATTTTAAAAGTTAATATTATAAACGTTTTGTAATCTTGTCATGTGCAATAAGCCTTTAAAAAAGTATGAATTTGGGGGTACCTGGGTGGCTCAGTTGGTTAAGCTTCTTTCTGACTCTTGATTTCAACCCAAGTCATGATCTCATGTGTCCTGAGATCAAGCCCTGTGTCTGGGCTCTGCACTCAGCAGGGGATCTACTTGGGTTCTCTCTCTCTCTCTCTGCCCCTCCCTCAGGCGCTCTCTCTTTTTCTCTCTCTCTGTGTTTCTCTCTCTTTAAAATAAATAAGTAAATCTTTTTAAAGTTTTTTTAAAAATGTGAATTTTTGACTAGTTGTAAAAAAAAATTATTCAGGAGAGTAACCAAGTTTTTTTTGTTTCTATAGACCTTTAATATTGATGTACGGCAGTTACATTGGGCAGAATATATAGAGAACTACTGCATGGGGACTAAAAAATATGTACTGAATGAAGAAATGTCTGGCCTCCCTGCAGCTAGAAAACATTTGAACAAGTAGGTTTTTACATCGGCTTGATTTCGTCTTGTCTTCCTTATGAAACATTATTTTTTTTTTTTTTGGTAAGCTGGTATATTGAATGAAAGATATTGCTAGTGTAATATATTGCATTTAGGAAAAGTGCTTACCTTTGGAGTGAAACTATGGGAGTTTTAAGTTAGCCTATGATTATTGAAACTTATTGTCAATTTATACTGTTCCTGAGCACAATTTCAGGTGAAATTTAGTTTTGAAAATCACTATTATCTTTCCTTATATTGCTACTGAAGAAGTAAAGATACTAGCAGAATATAAAAATGTATTTTAAGCTAGAGGTAATTTTAAAAAATAAACTAGAGGTAATTTATTTGAAGGGGTTTTTTTTGTTTGTTTTTTGGATTTTTTTTTTCCCTAGTCAAATACACCTTTGGAAGGGGAAAAGAGATAAAATGATACATCATTCAGCATAGAATTTTTTCTTTATTTATAAAGCCAGAATAGTAATTATTCCCTTAGTCTCATTATAAATGTAATATATACTTATTGTTTCAAAAACTTCAGACAACACAGGAAAAAAATCATTGTTACCCTATAATTCAGGGATGCAGTTAATTTCAGTAGTAACCTCGTTCGTTTGTAGTGTTTTTATAATACAATTTTTATAATAGTTTTTAAGACTTTCACATCATTCTTCTTGTACCTCCAACTTGTGTGAGGCTTTGCAGGGCAACTAGTTGTGTAGTTGAGGAAAATGAAGCATAGGGAAGTTGTGTTTGCCTGGGACATATGTATTAGGTGGCAGAGGAAACTAGAATACTTATCTTTGACTCCTAATTCAAAGGTCCTTTGTTTTTTATATCATTTATATATTATAGTCCTACTTGGACTGCCTACTGAAGTTAATGGAATTTATGTAGCGTTGTTACATATCTGAACGTTTGTATTCTTTTCTAACACCATTAAAATTATAAAAAATGTTTTGAAACATGAGCATAACAGCATTAAGATTACTCTTTGAGAATGGGAGGGTCCTCCTATATAGACTAGTGCCATGTTTCATTGTGGATTTGTCCAATTGGCTTTTGATCATGTGACTGTCACCTACCTATAACTAAAGAAGTTCACTTGTCTGACAATTTGGAAGTTGTTAAAGATGTTAAAAAATGTTTATTTTAGAACAAACCTTTTTAAGACTAGATAGGAAGCTCCAGAAGTAAAAGGGGCATATCTGTTTTGCCTACAGTATACTTAGTACTAGTCACACAGAAAGATGCTCAGAAATACTTGTTGAATGAATAAATTTGCATCCTCAATACCCTTATAAAAAACCTTTGTGTTATTCATTGTTAATAGAGGTACTGCATTTGGTGGACTGTATGGTCATGTCTGACTTTTGCTAACTTTCTAACTTAAGGGCTTCTAGTTAATTTTTAAATAGGTTTCAAATTAATAATCAGTTTGAAAACTGAGCATCAATTGTTTGCCATCCAACAATATTTTATTTTAGAAAACATTGTCTGATATGTCTCTTGATTTGCTTTCCAGGTTGAGGAACATACGGTATGGTTTCAATACTATCCTTGTGATCCTGATTTGGCGCATTTTTATTGCAAGATCACAAATGGCAAGAAACATCTGGTACTTTGTGGTTAGTCTGTGTTACAAGTTTCTGTCGTACTTCCGAGCATCCAGCACTATGAGATACTGAAGACAAGAATTTAGCATTAGAACATCTATGCATATGGTGGTCTGAATGCACAAAATGTAAAATGTACTTAAGTCATCTCACCTTTTGTCAAGACATTAAACCATCTTAGATCAGAGTGTGGAGTAAAGTATGGTACATTTTATGTAACATTTTAATGTTTATGCTTATAAAAGTCTAGTGAACACACTGTGGTTATGCCAGCTCAAATCTACAATAGCCACCAAAACCATGACTTTAACATTTTGATCCCTGGGGACAAGCGGTAGGGTGAGGGTAGGAGTAGGGAAATAGGAACACTGACCAGTATAACTGTGCAATTCTGGAACATATTAATTAAAATATGCCTTAACATTTAGTGAATTTCTAACTCAAATATATAGTGCAGTGGAAAGCATTTATTTGGACAGGAATACTTAGGTAAGTTGGTAGATATTTCATTCTTCAGTGTTTGATTTTTTTCATCAGTTGAAATGGGTTTTAGTGTTGTTAAAACTGTATCCAAACTATTTTCACATCATTTTGTAAGTTATTGAGTGGTCTCCAATATGAAAGACATGTTCTCATTTTCCTTTCTCTGATTGGTGGTCTGATGCACATCATTTTTGTATAAGCAATCAGTTGCTTCCATAATCAGAAGGCTATATGTTATTCTAAAGACCCTACTGGATCTAAATAGGTTTGAGAATCCGTATCAATATATGCTATATATTTTTTGAAGGAAAATGAGAATGAATTCATTAAGACTATTAGTATCAAAAAGAATAGGAATACATTTTTCTTGTCTACATTATGACCAAATAAAAATCAGTCCTGTGAAGTTTTGTTCATGTTTTGAAGTTGGAGGATTTCTTGAGACTTGGGTAAAGGGGGGTGCAGGTGGGGAGGGATTCACCATATTTGTGTTCTCTTCCCTTTATACATTTTATTAACAGGACTTTTAAAAGGCTTGTACAGTCTTTCCAATGAAAACTGAAAGTGCTTTATTATGGAAGAATGTATTTGCAGGTAGTCATAATATTAAGAAAATCTTCTCACATGTGTGTAAACACATACTAAACTTTTGACCTTAAGAGCGGAATTCCTTCAAGAAAAATAAAATAGTGCACAAAATAACGTGTATAAAATTAAATAAAGGACTTTATTTACGTACCACATAAAGTAGCAAACTGTTGAATGAGTTTCAAGATACCATTTATTTTTTCTGCATGTAGTTTTAGCTTTAGAAAGAAAGCATTATAGAAACAAGTAATAGCAAGAAAATTAATGTATATTTTAATGATATGTTATTATTCCCTTTAAACCTTAATAGTAGTTAACTGTCCTTACTGTTTTAACATACATTTGGTTTAACAGATTGATCAGCATAACTGTTCTAATTTAGCTGATCAAGTTGTACTATATTTAAATCATCAACAGTATATCTTGAATGTGTTTAATGAGGTCAGTTCACAATACAAAAAGTTACATAGAACTTTACATCTTAATTTTCTCTGTCAATTTAAATGCAATGTGTAAGAAGTTTATTTTGTTATTGTGAAAAAAATTAAATGTAAAGGAAACCACCTTCTTCCATGCAGGTGTGTAATCTTGAAAAGGAAAAATGCTTCCATGTTGAAGCCAGATTTTCTGTAGTAAAACTTTTAAACATTATTTTAAAAGACATATGTATATAAATATATAAATATTCTTTGAAATGATACTAAGTCTCTGGTCCAGGACCATACCTTGTGTAAGGTGTGAGAGACCCTGACAGTGTCTGAAAATGGAATAAATGATGATGCCTTTAATTTAAAGTGGCCCACTAATTAACTCTAGATGCTCTATACATTGAGTACTCCATCTCTCCAAATACATTTCCATAATATGTTGAAAACATGCTAATAATATTTGTATGATGTTTATACTTCTGCCAAATATACTTAGATGAATTGTGTTTGTATCTTGCAGAAGAATCAGGTACAACTTTGACAGGCATGTGAAGTACAGAGGGGGGTATGTCTTGTGACCTATGTCATTGTTCTTGTAATCCAGTGTAAAGAAGTGCTAGCTGGAATGGGTGCTGAGGCCACTGCATTAATGTTGTTTGTTTGTTTGTTTAGAATTCTGTTGACAGAAGAAACTAATTAATAAATTAATATGTCATTTTAGAACTTAGTTCTAAAATTAGTATGAAGAGTATATAGGTTGTTAATCCCCACCAACTAGACTTTAAGCTTAACTCAGAGATTTTGGAAATCATTTTTGTTTGTGTCATTTGCTAGACATGGTTTTTAGTTATGTTGATTATATTTTCTATATGAACTCAATTTTAACATGATAACCTAATTAAATTTAATATTTCATTTAATTCACTTGGTAAAGCTATATTATAAAACATTTGGTTTTTTTCCCACTATTCACTCTTGATTCTGTGCATTTGTCAATTGTGACATCATTGTGGCTATATTGCAGTTTGACTTGGCAACATTAATATGTTTTAAAACTCAACAAAGAAGCATGGCAATACGCTCTTTGACTTAAGAATGGTATAAACATGGTATAAAATGGTAATAAAGCTTGGAAGCAGGGAGGAAAAAAATCTTATTTCTCCCCTTTTTTTGTGTGTGTCTGTAGGAACTGGTTCAGGGTTTTTTGCTTTTTGTTTTAAATGTAAATTGATAATCTTTTATAAGAAGTAAATAGAAGCATTATTGGGTGCCTTTGTTTGTAAACCAAAAAGTAATAAATGAATCCCTATATTTCCATTATAGTATTTATTGTATTTTTACAATAATTATCCTGGAAACTATACTGAAATTATTACTTGTCAGATAATGTGGTTAGAATTACAGGAAGCAGGCCTCATGTATACTACTTACCTTTTTTTAGGTACACTTATTACCTCTTGTATCCTAATGTTATTTGATTAAGTCTCTTGCAAGCATTTTAGGGGAAGCATACAACCAGATGACTACCTTTCATTAAAGTATTATTTTTATGTATTGTCTGGAATGAGGTGGTTTTTCTGTTTTCCAAAAACAGTCCCAGGAGACTGCCAGGGTCTCACATAAGCTCCAGCCACTCTCCTCCACATTGAATGATATCATTTTAATTTATAGGTACACTTGTAGTAATTTATCTATTGAGTAAGGATGAGGGAATCACTCCCTACTAGTAATAGAGATTAACTATAAAAGAGAAAGTATTGGGCTGGTTCGGGTGAGTGTAAATGGCCTTCCAAGAATGCTTTCCAGGCTGCCTCTAAGCCCTCACTTGAAACCATTAGGACTAATTCGCTGTACTCTGAAAAAAAACGCTCTAAACTTTTGCATGAGAAACTAGAGATTGGAAGGTATGCTATATAACTTGATATAGAAATGAGTTAAACTTATAGTCTCTGTGATAAAAGAAATATGAACTATTTTCTTATTGAATTAATGTTTTTATCTTAAAGCATTTTCTAGTCTTTTTTTTTTTGGTGGTGTGCTCTTCTGTTTCTGTTACTCTTAAGATTCCTAAGCTAATCATCTTTGTCAACTGAGCATAGTTGTGCATAATTGTTAAATAATTCCGTTGATTTTTCTTTATTAAAGAAAAGTTTGAGTAACATTAAGTTCGACGTGCTCCTTTTGCAAGTTGATGGCTCTAAAATACATTCATATAGAAAAACTTAAAGTGTTAAGTATATACTGAGTTCAGTATCTTTACTGTGGGCCTGAGCTCAGGGGAATAAGGCTATAACTGTCTTTCTTTCTTTCTTTCTTTCTTTCTTTCTTTCTTTCTTTCTTTCTTTCTTTCTTCTTTTTTGGTATGGGGGGGGTCACAGATCACAGACACTACCTATAATTTTATACAAGAAGAAGAGAGACAATGGAGTGGAGATTTTTCTGAATTCATTAAAATTTGCAATTATTCATAGTTATTCTCTTTGAAATATTTACCTTAATATTCTCAACTAGACGTTTAACTTCGTTTTCATGCTTCAGCTTAATGGAGTTGAATTAGGCAGAATTCCATTATTTTCTGCTAGTTGTACAAAAAAATCTAATACATTTTCATTCTCTGTCTCTCGTACGTAAATCTGTGGAGAACCCTTGAGATTTTGTGACCAACAACTAGAAAGTTTTAGGTTGAAACATATAAAAATGCTAATAGTTGATTGTCTTCGACCTATAAAGGTCTAAAACTTTCATGTGACTCATCTAGTAGTAGAGCTGCTTTTTTGGCTTTATTTTTTTAGCAGACATCTGAACCTAAACAAATAGTTGAATGTGGTCTTATTTAAAATAGTCATCCTGGGAGATTGTATATTTCATCAGTACTCAAGTTTTTGACATTAAACACCTAATTTTCTGCTTTATGGTGTGTCTTTCACAGGTTCTTTTTTTTTTTAAGATTTTATTTATTTATTTGACAGAGATAGAGAGAGATGAGATCACAAGTAGGCAGAGAGGCAGGCAGAGAGAGAGAGGAGGAAGCAGACTCCCTGCCGAGCAGGGAGCCCAGTGCGGGCCTCGATCCCAGGACCCTGGGATCATGACCCTGAGCCGAAGGCAGAGGCTTTAACCCACTGAGCCACCCAGGCACCCCTTTCACAGGTTCTTGTCATTTCTCCCAACTTGGGTCTTGGTTTCTTGAAAGGAAAACCAGCCGTGCACCTTTCATGTTGTAGAAATAACACTAGTGAACATTTGTTGAGCACTTGCTGTGTCAGGCAGTACTCTAAACATTTTACATATATACACTCATTTCTGCCTTTCAGCAATGCTTTGAGGAGGGTTCCTCTATCACCTGTGTTTTATAGATATGGTAACTAAAGTATATGATGGTAACAATTTATCCACGTTACACTGGTAGTGACAGAGCCAAGGTTTGAACTTAGGTAGTCTCACTCCAAAACCCCACTACACAAGTGCCCACCATAGTATACTGTCTTTCACTGTAGGCACACAAATGTTTCTGGACTATTTGGAGGAGTTGTCTGACATGCTGTTATACTAAATGTCTTTATTGGCTTTCTCATTTTGGAACCCAGCAATCGTCAGAATATTCAGAACTTATTATGGGTTTATATTGCAATTATCTGTTTATCTGTTTGTATCACTCACTCACTGTAAGCTTCTCAGTGGTCCAGACCTGAATATAACACACTACCTATCTTTTAGGATTTTCTGACTTAATGTAGGAAAGTAAACATGAGTTTCATTATAACATATGAAGAAAGAAAAGGACGAAATGCTAAAAGCATTGCTTAGTATTTCAGGGAAGAGCTTATATAAACATGACATTGAAGTTGTGATTATAAGTCTGATTGGGAGAATGCTGGGATAGGGGTGCATTCCAGCTATAGAGAAGAGATTTGTAAAGGCTGGATAGTGTGGAGCAGTGAGGAAATACTTTGATGCTATGGGGGTAAGACGATGAAAAATGAGGCAGTTGGAGGTCAACTGAGGGCCTTTAACATAGTTAGAATTAGCTGTATAGGCTGTGAAATACCTCTTGTCTAAAACAGTTTTCCTGGCCAAAGCACAACCAATTTCTTTTAACTATCAATAGATTTTGGACTTGAACTGACCCATTACATTTCTTTTCTAAATGAAATCAGTTTGAGAGGGAAAAAAAAAGAGTCTATTCGTATACTGTTACTAAGTATTTTTGAGAATACAAACCACAACAGAATTTAAACAGCTGGTCTCTGGTTTTCAGTTATTTGTGATTATCCATGTGGGATCCCTAGACCAGCAGGATCTGCATCTCCTGGGACCTCGAACAGAAACGCAGCTTTCCAAACCCATCGTAGACTTACTCAATCAGAAATGGGTGGGTCCAGCAATCTGATTTAACAGCCCCCCCCCCAAGTGGCTGTGTCATGGTGCACTGAAGGTAGAAAAGCACTAGGCTCTACAGTCCATCTTTGTGAGGTACCAGCAAGGTTCAGGCAGAGTGCTGTCCTAGGATCCGGGACAAGGCCTGAAAAGTCCCACTTGAAACTAAAAATCAGCTTATAAACACCAGCAAAACACACAGTAATAGATGGAAAAGGGCCTGGCCTGGCAGGAATAATGTGGAAATGTTTGAGAAGTCAGCTTTGTGTGGTGGAGTTATGGTTGGTTTGGCTTTTTGTCCCTATTCTCTGATATTTTCGAAGTTTTCTGCAGTGAGCCTGAGTTTTTTGTTTTTTGTTTTTCATCAAAGCAATTTTATTTTTAAAGTGATTTTACAGTGCATGGAATCTGGAAAAATAACAAAAATGTAAAAATGTGTCTTTTCTCCAGTAAAAGTCAAGGTCCATTCTTTCTGGATTTTTAACTCCAGGTCTTGAGGTGGAATTGTGTTTTACAATTAAGGAATGACAACTTACTAGGCAGTGGTAGCCCTGGAAATTGTCCAAGTCTTTGTTACATTTTTAGTACTTGGTAGATAGGTTTATTTCTTGCGCTTCTTAGTTTCTTACTTGGTCTTTCTCTGATGTCCTGCTGTCCATGATTGTATGTCCTTTGTGCAGCCAAGTAATCCCAACCCTCCAGCCAGCTTAGTTTCCCAGCGTAATTCTCATTAAAGTGTTTGTATTATACATTGGTTAATTGTGAGTTTACAGAGAATCAACTCCCACAGAGACCGTTCACCTCTTGGTTGGTAGACTAAGAAGGTGTTTCTTTTCCTTAGAGCTGAGTTCTAGAACCTGTGCCATGGGAAACTCTCTTAACTACTATAACGTGGTGCAGGCAATTGAAAGTACTGCTAGTTTTGCAATGTCTTATTTGAGGAAATCTAAAGTTATCAGGGTTCTCTTGCCTTAAACTTTATGAAAACAGGACCTGTCCTCATTAAACTGAAAAATACCTCCTTACTTTGTTTTCTGCATTTGATTGTGGGCTCTCCCATAGAATGGGGCCTATTTTTTATGTTACCTGGCACATAGAAATTACTCAGTAAACCTTCCAGCTAACTGATAACATGAAGTTTATCTTTTCTTCTGTTAGTCACAGGATTGTTCAGCTTCTTGCTCATGTACAAGATTTTGCAATTAAGGAGACTTTGCTGAAAAGGATGTGAAAGTTGTTTACACCAATAACTCTTTGTTTATTATTTATGTAAAGCCTAGAGATGCTAACAAGACAGTGCAAATACCCCAAGTTAGAAACTCCACAATTGACAAATTTTACCAAGTCTTTTATTCAACAAGACTGTTTATCCTCTACTACAAAATCATGCTTAAATACTATCTTCTAAACTCTCAGCAGGTCACAAAGTAATAACTCTGAGGACTATATTACCTCCGGAGTCTGTCTTTATCAAGATATTTATTCAAGGAAACCTAGTTGTCTGGATGGAAGGGCAAGTTGATTCATGGTGTTTGATGATTCCTAATGGTGAGCTTTAGATTAGAAAAGCTCTGGGTAAGCTTTATGAATGCTTATTAGCTCAGTAGTGCTAAAGCCATTGGGAGGGTGGACTGTGTGTACCATCTGCCAGCACCGTAGAATGGCCTAATGGAATATTTTGACCTGTCTATATCCTCTGCCTTCTTCCCCACTATGCCAGAATGCATCTTACAGGCCTGGGCCAACTTTTCAGTTGTTTTCCTCTGACATAAGAGGTGTGCTCAATGCGCTGTAAGAACTGCCCACCCTGCTCTGATGTCTTCAACCCTCAATTCCTTCATTGTATAATTTCAGTTTTGTTCTAACTTATCATGTTAAGAGCTCCCTCCTACCTCTCCTGTATTGTCAGATGCACTTTACCTGCAAGCACACTGTGTATATCCATACTGGTTAGCTTAACAAACCATCAAATTCTAAGTCATTACAGAGCAAGTGGACTATTTCTTGAAGAAATGTCAGTACTCAGGTTCTGGATAGGATTTAGCATGATTTTATCCAGGGATCCCCCTTGGTACTAGGGCAGACATACTAGCGTCATCTCAAAAAAACACACACAAAACCATCTGCCTTGGAGGAAAATAAGACAAAGGCAGAAAACAGAAACATGCAAAATCGTGATTCTTTTGCATTTTTCAGCAGGTTCCACTGCCATTTCTGTACAAATACACTGTTTTGTAAATGAATCCTCCCATGTCAGCATCTCTGACATACTATTCCATGGTAACTAGAATACACAGTACAAGTGCATAGTCACTTCTGAAATGTAGAAAATACTGTTACAACTTTTTCATGAAGACAGAGAAGCAAGGTCATATAGTGGAAAAAGCATTAATTGCATTAATTTAGCTGTGAGATGAGGTATGACAGCTGCCACCTCCCAGCTGTGCGTGGCCATGAGTGTGTCATTTCAGCCCCACCTTCCACATCTATAAAGTACCGACCTGGGAGTGTAGAAATAAAGTGAATATAAAATGTATGATTCATACGAAGTGTTCAGTAACTACTCCCTCAAAAGTCACCATAAACGTCCAAAGAATAAAACTGGAATAATTACAGAATGAATTCTGTTAATGCAATCCAATTTACATCCTCTGATTCTACACTGTGATTTTCCCATTGCCAATATTTCTGTCACATTTGTTTTATCATTAAATACAGATTCTGAACATTTTTTTATAAAAAAATAAACCAGCTCCCTTTTCCCCTGCAATATTAATATCACTTTCATTGAGCACCCCTCTCCACTGTGGCTCTTCTGCCACCAGTAGTTCTTGCTCACTGGGATGGAAAGAGGATCCTTCAAAATTTCCTTATCGAAGGACAAAATTCCCATTTCACCGAGGTCATTTCACCGAGGGCAAAATTCTTTGAAGATGGCCAGTTCCCAAATCATCCATTTCCATAGAATTTTTGTTAGCCACACTCCTTGACACAACTCACTCTCCTTCTCTACTCCAGTGATCTGTGTAGGCTGCCGGTTGTCAAGCGGTTTGTCTTCCTCCTGAGGTGAGAGATTTAGAGCATGTGATCTGGGCCTAATTTGTGTTCCAAGAACATTTTGGGAATTCTCCTCCTCTTGCTCATATTTGAGAGAGAAAACCTGAAAAGCAAAACTGTCTGGTTTTTCTAACTGTATAGTGTGGCTCCTAAAGTATTTCACATTCCATTAGCTCTGTAGTCCTTACACTGAAAAGTGAAAAGGCACAGGAAGATTGGTGGCCTGTAATTAGAAAAAACAGTTGTGAAACAAGCTCTGGAAATCATCCCACCCTCACATGTATGCATTTATAATCTTCCTATTGGAGCCTCCATCCTCAGAATGGAAAATCTTTGGAAGAGTCTCGCAAGTAGAAATTGCAGGGTACGTGTGTTTGGAAATTATTAAATCACAGGTTCTTAGCTCTAGATTTGAGTCTGCTTCGCCGGGCATCCCGTACAGCTTTCTCACCCTTTTTCATTTTCAAAGGAGAATGTACAACGTTTCCACATTTAGTTGTCAGAATATTGTTTTTTTGGCTTAATTTTTTTTTTGCAGTTTAAGCCAGTACATACACAAAATAAACCTAGTTACCTTCTACCCTTTTTTCCCCTGGCTAGAACTTCCTAGTTATTCCATTTGAGTTAAGTTTCTAATTCTCAGTCCTCACTTTGGAGTTCCCGCCCCCACCTTTGCCCCCAAAAGAAGGCATGGTATTCTTTTGCCCCTGCAGACCCCACTCTCCTCTCTGTTCTGCAGCTGCTCTTTGCCACTGTTTTCAATGCCTACAGTCTGGTTCCTCTCCAAAGCATGCTCTTCCAGCAGCTGAATGATTTTCCTAAGTCATAAGTCTGTTCATGTTCACCCCTATATGTAAAACCCGACGTGACTCCCCTTTTGTACACTGCCCCCAGGATCAAGTCCATACTTCATAACACAATTTCAACATTATGATCTGGACAACTTCACATCTCTCACATTCTTCCTATTCCTCATACCCAAACCACTTGCTGTTCTACCAAAATGCTAATCTCTCTCTCGCCTTGATCATGACATATCCTTCTACCTGCAAAATTTTGTCTGTTCTCACCATCTTTCATGTTTTAGTTTAGGCATCAAGTCTGAATCAGGAGTGCTTTCAACTGCAAATACCCAAAACCCCAAATTGCAGCTAATTTTTCTAATTTTTTGCTACCATTGATTTATTGTCACCATCACCATTTCTGGTATTATTTATAATAGTAAAATCAGTCTTCTAACCTGTGTTCTTAAGTGATCAATAGTTCTGATAAAACTCCATCCCACATTCCCATTCCCTGGTTCAAACCAGAGATCACAAACAGATATTATCTTTGTTATCACTGCCCATTGGTTAATAACTACTATCTGTGTTGAAAAAAATATTGAGACTCAAGACGCTCAGCAGAAGAGAATACCTTGCATGATCATTAGTGATGTCTTTCATGGGTGCAGAAAGCAAGTGTGGCATGTGTGCAATGCGTATGCCATCTTTTGCCAAACTTCTGCATCTCTAAGTGGCTTGGTGTTAAAAGTTCCACAGTTAGCTTGTCAGGATGGAAACGCACAATTCTAGAATAGGAGAGCGTTATGATTATTTTTCATATTAGCATTAATAAAGTGCATTATTCCACTTTATTTTTTTATTTTAAAGGTTTTATGTATGTATTTGACGAAGAGAGCACAAGTAGGGGTTGCAGCAGTCAGACGGAAAGGAAGAAGAAGGTTCCTTGCGGAACAGGGAGCCCAACACAGGGCTTGAACCTAGGACCCTGGGATCGAGACCTGAGGCAGACGCTTAACTGACTGAGCCACCCAGGCCCCCCAACATTATTCCACTTCAAATGATAAAGCAGCCTCACTTTTTTGGGATTAAACACAATTTAGTTGTATATTTATTATCTTTTGTTTGTATACACTACTGAATTCAGCTTTCTAGTGTCTCCACTTACCAGTCTGCTCTGAATTATTGGTACTCTACTTAACATGTGAGAACATTACAAGAGTATTTCCATTTACCTCCCTCCCATTCTAACTACCTTTGTGGAACTTTTTTCTTTTTACTTTTCCAACTGATACAAACTGCAGTACATTAACATTTTTGCTTCAAATAGTCAACTGTGTTTCTTGTAAGTGAACTTAAGAAAAAATGTAGTGAACATTTCTCGAGTTCTTTCTTCGTGTAGATCCATATTTCCAACTTACCGTTTTCCCTTGCCCTGAAAACAGGAACATTTCTGGTAGTGTAGGTCTGCTGGTGGAGAATTCTTAAGCTTTTGTTTATCTGGTAATGTCTTTATTTCATCTTTGTTTTAAAGGATATTTTCCCTGGAAAAAGAATTCTAGCTAAACCCATCTAGTAAACCCATCTAGTAAAATTTCATTCAGATATTATAACTTTCAGTTTTCTAATTGCATTTAGTTCTTTTTTTATAGTTTTCGTTTCTCTGCTAAGATTTCTTAAATCCATATTTTCCTTTAAATCTTCCATATATTTATAATAGCTCTTTTGAAGTCCTTGGCTATAAATTCCAATGCCTATGTCCTCTTGAGTCTGTGGGGGTTTTTTTGGAGGGGGGCCTTATGTTGTTGCTGCTGTTCCTGGTTTTCCTGCTCCTCCTCACGTCAGATATGCTCGCTGAGCCATGTGGATATGACGTCATTGATAGTCTGGATTTTGTTTTCTTCCTATAAAGAACATTGGTTTTTGTTATTTTAGGCAGTTAATTTATTGACAGAACAGATTAGCTTAATCCATTTGGGCCTTGGTGTAGCCCTTATTCAAAGGCTAGGGCAGACCTACTCCTGTGTACAGCCTTTCTGACCTCTTCACTCAGTGCCTGGGTGCCATTTTATTCTGGCTAGTCAGAACACAAATACCATGGATTGTACAACCTTCACATTCTCCACTTAGCTTACACAGACCCCAATGGATAACTCTTTTCTGACAGACCTGGCAGATTAGTATTTGGCCAAAAACCCAATGGGGTCCATATGCAAATTTCAGGAGCTATTGCCCTGAGGAGCTTCCTTCTTTCTAGTATCCTGAATTTCAGTTTCCAAGCACTTCAGCAGCTCCAGACTCCGATCTTTGCTTCTTTCACCTAGCAAGACTGTCCTTAATCCTAGACTTCCTAAGGCTCTGGAAGTCCCTCCTGAGAGAGAGCCAGGTGATCTTGGTACTGTTTCGGGCTATGTGACTAGGGAGGTGCCTGATACCAGGAAGAAACCTTTGTCCCCCTAAACCCAGCTGGGGCAACCAGCTCCCTGTCCCTGACATAGCCGTTGCTAAGTCCATCTGCACACTGTGTCTTCCAAGCAAGAGAATAACTCCAGTGGTGTCAGTGGAAAGGGTGGGATTGGATGGGCTTTAGTTCCTCTGTCATCTCCACTAACACTCCCTAGCCATTGCTTTGGTATTCTCTGATAGGGATTAATTTTTCTCAAATGTGTAAAAAGCTTAAATATAAGAATGCTTAAAAATAGTGCTATGTATCTTTATCTCTAAATTTAAAAATTAATGTGGCCACTTGGTTTCTTGGGAACAGACCCTGGGTCAGGGTTTCAGGTTCAGGCTGTTTACTAGGGATCAAGACCTGTGCAAAAGAGAGAGTGGCAGCAGGATTGGAAGAGGAGAAAATTAAACTGTGTTAGAGGCCTGATAAGGCTTCAGCTCTCTACTAGGGAGCTTAGGAGTCACTGCTGCCTGTTAGGTGTCTTGCATCAAGCCAACGTGACTGAGCCTAGATACCCCACCCCCCTTACTCAGTCACCAGATATGTGCCGCCCCAGTTAGGGCAGAACTTTGGGCCTGGCAACTCTTGAGCTGAGGCAGACCCTGAAGGAGCTGACCTCAGAGGCTGTCTGCTGACCACACTGCTTTTTGGTTTTTTAGGGTTTTTTTAAAGATTTTATTTATTTATTTGACAGATAGAGAGAGATCACAAGTAGGCAGAGAGGCAAGCAGAGAGAGGAGGAAGCAGGCTCCCCGCCAAGCCGGGAGCCTGATGTGCGCCTCGATCCCAGGACCCAGAGATCATGACCTGAGCCGAAGACAGAGGCTTTAACCCACTGAGCCACCCAGGTGCCCTGACCACACTGCTTCTGAGCAGCACTTCCTCCCTTGAAGGGGAATGTAGTGGTACATCTCCCATGTCTACCACAAAAAAGAAAAAAGGTACTTGCTATAGAAATGCAACCTTAAGACAAATACCCTCACTGATCTTCCTAACCTGGTTGTCACTCCTGAGCTCCATCTAGTTAGAAATTATGGAGCCAGCTAGATTCATCTTTTGAAATACCAAGAAGTAGTGAAGACTGGACTATCATGGACCCCCACTGAGGTAAAGTTGGGGTGGGGCCACTTGGCAGTCATCCATCCATCCATCTGTCCATCTCTCCATGTGTCTGCCCACCGATGTTCCCCATGCTAGGCTCTTGGTCAGGTGTTGGGAAGGTGCCTGTGGCTACAACTCCTCTGCCCTCAGGGAACTCAGAGACAGTGGGGGTGACATCTCGGAGAGCACAGCAGCCCTCCCTGTAAGCCAGGCAGATGACTGGACCTACAGCAAGCGGGCCTCAGCTAGTCAGTCGTTCCCACCACTTCTGGGCCCAGAAACCAGTGTCAGGCAAGGGGGAGGCATTGAGAAGTCAGCCCATGAAACCAAGGGCAGGGCTGAGCTGGCAATAGCTGCCAAAGGAAGAGTCAGGCCGGGGTATGGGATGAATGGGGTGGGCACAGGCCATGGCCTCTAGGGGAGACCCAAAGGCATGTGGGTAGAGGATGCAGCTGAGCTTTGAGGACCAGTGAAAGTGCAGTGAATCCAGATATGAAAGAGTGAGTAAACAGGCTGGGAAAATGTAGGAGTGGGGTGAGGTGAGGCATCAGTGGTGTCTGTGACCAGCAGGAGCGGCAGATTCAAGTGCAGAGAGAAGGTCCACTTCCTCTGGGCTGGGAGGGTACTGTTGCTCAATGTTCTTTCTCAGATGTGCTTACTTGGTGATTCCCTACTCTCTCCCTTATGCTCTGTTGACTTCCCACTGACCCAGGGCTGACCTTGGAGGCTGGGTTCAGGGGCTAACTGGGGAGCCTGTCCATTAGCATCTTCAAAGAGAGAAAGTCAAAGTGAATGACAAAGAAAGGGAGATTAGCCTTGAAGTGGGCACTTGCCAGGAGACTCTCACTTGGGGACCAGGACTCTTCCCTGAGGGCTTGGGCCACCAGAGCAGAGGAGGACACAGGACAATGACTGCCCTCACACCCACCCAGTGCAGGGAGATGCCCCAGATCTATTTTAGGCTACAGTCATTTCTCATTTTCCCTTCCCCCACCTCCTCCTCCTGTACCTCTGCTCAACTCTGGTCCTCATCACCCCAGTGACTTCAACACTCCCACTCCCTAGTAGATCCACTTCCTCCTCTCTGGCACTCCTTAGATTCATTCTAGGTAACAAGAATAATCTTTTGAAAGCACACAACTGATCAGTTCTCTCATCTTCTGGACACTGAAGTCTTCCCACTGCCTTAAAATATGATCTCTTCAATATAGTCTATAAAAGCATCCTTGATCTGGCTCCTGTTGGCTTCTCTGCCTTCCCTTCTCTCTCCCTGCCTTGCATTTTATACTCTGGATACTCTGGTAGCAGCAAGCTGCAGCCTCTGCTGCTTTGCTCATGCTGTTCCTTCTGTCTAGAATGTCATCCCTAACTTTAACTTTCCCTACTCATTGTTTAAGGCTCAATCCGGGTGTTCTTCTCGAAGACACACTTGTCTGATGTACCTGCCCCTTCTCTGTGATAGCTTTTGGCACAATTGCATTGTAGTTACTTATGCAAAAAGAATGTTCTAGCTGAGGCTAGAATGGGAGTCAGAATTGGTGAACTGGCACCTTCTTGGATTCTATTCACATGAGCTGATAAGCATGAGAGTGGTTTGGGAGGAAGCACCGAGTGTGGGATTGGAAAACAGGAAGATGGGAGATAAGAACACAGTGGGACTGTTTACAAGAGGCATTTATTCCCTGCCAAACCCCTTGAAATGTTGCTGAGTCTTGGTGGAGAGGTGAGTCACATACTCTGGGCTCAGACAATGCAAATTTGGGATCTTCTGGTGACAAAGTCCAATGCAAATGTGAGGTGAGGCCATTCTCTCCTCCTTGGCATGGAACCCAGTATCGTTTTGGCACCCTGAGGCCTGGAGGTTTGGGCAGCATCCTTGGCACCCATGTATGGATTGCACAGGTTGTGACTTGTGCATGGACACACAGAACAAAGGGCTGGGAGTAGGGCTCAAGTCCACCCAAAGCAAGGAGGAGCTTCCTCTATTTTGCATAGAAGGCTTTGTGGTCTTGTGGCGACCATATTGGAATAGCTATAGGTTTATCATTTACTGGTGTGGGGAAGCTCCCTTTTGGAGCTATAAGGATAGAGGCCGTTGACCAGGAAGGCCCTGGGCGAGCTGTGGGTGAGGATTAAGTGTTGGTGAAACTGATGGATTGGTTCAGGATTATATGTCAAACGCTGGGAATTTCAAGAAATATTTGAGGGACACTGCAGGGAATTAAAGTCTCTGAGTGAGTTAGTTGAATTCATGGACCCCCATTTATATTCGCAAACTACTGAGGACTGGGGGCATTGAGTTAATATTTTCAGTTTCCCCACACTGGAGCCCAAAATCTGAGGGCTGGATTATTCTTGTTCCTTTTTTGCTCCCTGCCCAAGTTCTGTTCCCCTTCCTGCTTCCATTCCGTAGCTCTCCTGGGCCCCATTCTGAATTGAGTGAGGGCCAAGAGAGCTGTGGGCTTAGAAACCTCACCCCATCCCTGCAGCCCTCTGTAGACCGTGTCCTGCCAGGTTGCTGAAAGAAGATGCTGTCTTCATTGCCTGCGAACTGTCTGGCCCTGGGTCCCTCTTCCTCCCTTCCATTTTCTCAGGACAGAGGAAAGGGTGATGCTGGGAAAAGAACAAAGGCCTTTAGAGTCAGAGAGATCTAGGTTCAAGGTCTGGCTCTGTCACTTGAGCCCCTCAGGCAACTCATTTACCTCTCTGAGTCTGTTTTCTCACCTGTAAAATAAGTCACTGTGAAGATGAATTGTGATCAGATATGTAACGTGTCCAGGACCACACCTGACTCAAAGTTAACTTGCTTAGTAAGTGTGAGCTAGCTCTTAGAATTGGTAGCAGGCAAGCCTGGGAGCACAAGCTCTGGTCTGTTCCTGCTTCCTACAGGCTCAGAGCAGAGATTCTGACAACCCCGTGGTGCCACCTTTACTCAACCCAAATATACACGAGCCATGTGGAATGCAGATTTTCTTTCCCGAGCTGCTATACCGGGTGTGGGATGTGAATTCAATTTGGCGAATGGTTTGAAGTGCCTGTTTGTGTTAGTACTTAGTCTGGAGTTTCAGAGGGAGGATGGCATCATTCTGGGGTCGGGACAGGTCCTCTGGGAATCTGAGCAAGAGGCCATGGGTGAGGGGAGGGAGGAGGGGTGAAAGCCTCCCGAGCACAGCTAGGAACGGTCTGAGCACACCCACCACAGCTTCTCCCTCCCAGAGCCCTACAGGGAGACCTATCCCTGCAGATGGGAAGGCATTCAGTGGCTCTGTGTCACCTGCAAGCAGGCCCCAATCCCCTAGTTTAGCCACGAGACCCTTTCCAGCTTAGCCCTCCTTTATCTTTCCACCTGCCTCTCTTACTCGAGCTTCCCTTTCCCAACCCTGACGATTGACGATCAGTTTCTCAATGGAGCTGCTACTGCTATTTCAGGCAGCGAGACTGTCCTGCACATTTGTGGACATCTGACCTCACTGGCCTTCACTCATTGAATTTCTATAGCCTCACCCCCTACCATTCATTGCCAAATGCCACACACACACCCTTTCCCAAGTACACCAGGCACTCTTTGCACTTGCTTGTTCCTCTGCCTGGAATGTCCCTCCTCACCACCCCCCCAAGCCCCTCAGGAACACCTATAACACCCATCTCAAGTGTCACATCTCTGGAAGCTCCTCCTAATTCCCCAAGGCCCAGTCACAGCTGTGGTCCCTCCCTATTACCCAGCAGGGATCACCACTATTAGATGGCTGTTTCTCGAGGTCGATTTTCTTCCTTACACTGCAGCTCCTGAAGGGCTGGACCACATCTTAGAAGCTTTTGTGTACTTCTTGCAGTCGCTAGCATCCCGCTTGAGATGCAAAAGCAACTTTGTGCCCGGGTCCTCAGGGAAAGCCTGCATCTTCCTCGGCAGGGGGCAGGGTGGGGATGGGGCTGCAGCTTGGCTTCCCCTGCCACCCAGTGGGGTGGTGGATCCAGCGCCCACCTCGGGGGCTATGGAAAGAGCAGCTGGGCGGGGCGGCCAGAGCCCTGGACTCCTGAGGCCCGCTCCCAGCAGGAGCCTGGGCAGCCATCGTGATATCGTCACTGGGACAACCACTGTTAAGGCAGCTATTTACACTGTAAGGAGCTTGCATTTCACACATACTATGTCACCCAAACCACATGGCAACCTTGTGACACAGAAGGTCTTAGTCTTATCTTATAGATGGATAAAGGGAGGTGAATAATACCAATAACAACATTAGCTACTACTACAAAAATAACATCTCTTCTTCTCCCACCTGCCGCTTTTCCCCAGCCGAAGGACTGAGTGGTTCACAGGTGCCAGGCAGCGGCCTGAGGGATTTACCAACATCGCGTCACAGACTCCCCAGTGGGGTTTCTCTGTCTCAGAGACAAGCCCTAAAACCATGTGCCTGCGCATTTCAAAGCACTGCTGTTCGATCGAAATGTAATGTGGGCTACATAAGTAATTTAAATTTTCTAGTAGCCACATTAAAAAAAAAAAGGAAAAGAGGTGAAATCTATTTTAATGAGGTATTTAACTCACCCGACATATCAAAAATAATATTCCAACGTCTAATCAATGTAAAAAATGTTAATGAGATATTTGATATTCCTTTATTTGTACTGAGTCTTTAAAAGCTGGCGTGTCGGTTATATTTCCAGTTTGGACCAGCCATACTTCAAGTGCTTTGTAGCCCTATGTGGCTAGTGGCTGCCATATTGGATAGTTCATATTGGATGGTTCTAAAGAAAAGAGTTTGGCTATCTAGGAAAGCCTTTGCTGACTGAAAGTCTCTAACCAGCTTGTGACCCTTGTAACCCTTAGCCTACCATCAGTGTCTGGACTACTTGTAAGAGGAGGTAGGGGATTGGAGGGTAGGTAGAACTGGGGAGTGGGAGTTTCTTTGAAAAGAATTGTTGGCATGCTCTGTGACTCCCTTCCCGTATCCTTGGTGGAGAGGAAGGAAGGAAGGAAGCCTTTCCTCTAATTTGAGCTACATCATGGAAGCTTCTATACAGTACACAGGCTGAAGCCAAAGAGTGAGGCTGGCTGGAATTGATCCTGATGTCAGAGCAAGGAGTGAGATTTGCAGAGTGAATAAGGTGAGTTGTGCATATGGCAAGGCAAGGGGCATGTTCTCCATGGGATATTTGTCACCTCATGGGAGCCACTGCATTGTACTCATGCCGGTACAGAGATGCTGCACGGAATGCACCAGAAGAGCAGGGACTGAGGGGCCAGTGATGAGCGGTCTGCCAGAGCTTGCGTCACCCACAGCACAGGATGGTGCAACAAGAAGGGTTTGGGAAACCCATAAAAGTACTCCATGAGAGAAAGAGTCCGTCATTTGGCCCCTGCCACCCAGGGGTTCCTGAGGCTACATTGCAACATTATCTATGGAAGGTCTTGGTCTTTTCCTCAAATCTCCTGCTCATACCTGCATATGATCTGGGAGATGCCCCCAAATGGCAGCTTCATACAGTGGAATGGAGTAAAGAAGAGGGAGGAGACTGACCATGAGCTTCTTTTCCTTCTTGTGTTTTCTCCAGTAGTACCATGGGCTATGGCAGGCAGAAACTGAAATTCCTAGAGGACACAGGACTAGGTGGCCTCAGCTGGGCCCTCATGCCTTACTTTTTGACAAGGCTTTTTCTTACTTCAGTGACATTCATGCCATGAATATTTACTGAACACTCAACAATGGTAGCTGCTTGGGGCACCTGGGTGGCTCAGTTGGTTAAGCATCTGCCTTCAGGTCAGGTCATGATCCCAGAGTCCTGGGATGGAGCCCCATGTTGGACTCCCTGCTCAATGGAGCCTCTGCTTCTTCCTCTGCCTCTGTCCCTGTGTGCTCATGCTCGCTCTCTCTTTCTTTCCAAAAAAAAAAAAAAAAAAATCTTTAACAAAGAATAGTAGTTGCTATTATCACTATGCTAAACTTTGTTATTTAGATTAACAATTATTCTAATAAATAACTGGTGGTAACACTATCAACTGTGATTAACTATGAGGTTACTGTTGAAGGCCCCATAATACAGGTAATCAGAGATCTCTGTGATATGCAAACTAAATCCAGCTCAAAGCAGCAAAAATGAAAAAAGTAGTGGAGTGGATCTTGTAAGTTAGAAATTTAGAAGTTATTGACCTCACAAACTGTTTAATCCAGAAACTGAGACATTATTTTTTCATCTTTTAGGTTTTTTTACCCTGCTTTTCTTTGTGTGAGAAGTCACAAACTCTCTTGCTAGAAATAACTTCTTCTGCCAAGCTAGGGAATATGGCTGTCCAGTGATCCAAACTTGCATCTTTCCAGCAGTATAATCAAAGGCAAGAGAACATTGTTCTCACTATTTTGAGCAGTGATGTTACTAGGACTCTGGTCTGACTGACTCAGGTGTCCATCCTTCAGAGCTGGGGATTAGGGAAAGATAAGGTGTGACAATTTACTATATCCAAAACACAAGGATTGGGGGCAAGATCCTTTGAGAATATTGGCAGAAATGAGATGGAGAAGCATGCCGAGAAGATGAAACCACAGTTACCACCATCCGCGCAGAGAAGAGGGTGTGACCAGTATTTCTTCCTTAAGGAACTCCTAACAACTTCTGTCAAATACCTCACTCAAGTTCAGATATATTATATATATTTAATTTTCATAATAATCTTGGCTGGATATCTCTTATTTGCTCCCCAGATCTGTTCTCCAACCTTCTCTTCCACCCTGCCTTCCACCTACTCTGTGCCCCAGGAGGCTGACTTATCTGGACTATATCAACAGTTCCTTTACCCTCTAATTGGATTTCCAGTTGAGGTTGGTCAATGGAGAGGGAAAAAGAAAGATGAGTTGGGATATTTATTTTCCAAATTCCCTTAATGCAAGATTACTTCAGATTTCCAAGATCTCTCCACCAAAGGTGGTATGGCTCTGAATACAGTAGCTCTGTCTTCGGGTTTCCACTCACCTTCAGGCTCAGGGGTGGTGACATCACCACTGTTCTAGCCCAAGATACTGTATGCATCCTTTTGTTTTCCTACTTCCTGCACATCTTCGTACACAGTTTCTTTATAAAATTTTCTTTTAAAGCCATTGTAATTTGAGTATACTATCTGTTACCTGACATAAAGCCTCTCTGCAAGGTAAATGAAATTGATCAGTTAGGATTGTCTTTAAGCCACATTGACTCCATATGGTCTCTGCTTTCTTTTCTAAGCATTCACAGACCATTCTCGCTCTCTTTTTTTTTTTAGATTTTATTCATTTATTTGACAGAGAGAGAGAGATCACAAGTAGGCAGAGAGGCAGGCAGAGGGAGAGGAGGAAGCAGGCTCCCTGCTGAGCAGTGAGCCCGATGCGGGGCTTGATCCCAGGACCCTGAGATCATGACCTGAGCTGAAGGCAGAGGCTTAACCCACTGAGCCACCCAGGCGCCCCCCATTCTCTTTATCTACTCCTTCTAGACTCTAGTAGGGAGTCAATGTCATGTTTGGCAGGCTGTAGTTTTGGGAACACTCTTGAGAAAATATGGCTGCATTTGCTGGTGTCAGTTCTTTAATACTTTCCCCTATGCTTTAAGGTGCTCTAGAGATTGGCCACTTCACCTTTTTAGTTTTTCAGTCGGAATAACCGGGTCATGGGCCTCCTGGGTGGCTCAATCAGCTAAGCATCCGACTCTTCATTTTGGCTCTGGTCGTGATCTCAGGGTTGAGAGATTGAGCCCCATATCGGGCCCCGCACTGGGTGTGGAGCCTGCTTAAGATTCTCTCGCTCCCTCTCCCTCTGCCCCCACCCCAGCCCATGCTCTGATACTCTATCATCTTCTTCTTCTTCTCCTTCCTCCTCTCCTTCTTTCTCTCCTTCTTTCTCTCCTCTTTCTTTTTCTTCTTTTTCTTCTTCTTCTTGTTCTTCTAAAGGTTTTATTTATTTATTTGACAGAGAGAGACAGAGAGAGGGAACACAAGCAGGGGGAGTGGGAGAGGAAGAGGCAGGCTTCCCGCACAGCAGGGGGTCCGATGTGGGGCTGGATCTCAGGACCCTGAGATCATGACCTGAGCTGAAGGCAGACACTTAATGACTAAACTACCCAGTCATCCCTGGTGCTCTATCTCTTAAAAAAAAAAATAATAACCCAGGTCATGCTGTGGTAACAATGTCCAACACTGAATGGCTATAGATTAAAACAGGTTGATTTCTTGTTCCTGCTAAGTGTCCATGATGAGTCGGCAGAGGGCTCTGCTCATAGTGAACACTCAGGGACCCAAAATGACACCAACAGATGGTGTTGGTCATTGTGCCAGAGGGAAAGAGAGTTCTGGAGCATCTTGCATGGACAATTAAATGGCCTGAAACTGAAACCAAACTGGTCACAAGGTTCCATACCTCCTGTAGCCCTCCAAAGGGGCCAGAAAGGCAGTCCTACTGATTGCCTAGGAGGTTCCTGATTTCAGGGGTATCTCTTATCTGTCCAATTGGGGTCTAAAACCTCTTGGGACAGAGTTGTTTTTGCATGGCTTCTTTTTAGCCTAAGTCTGGACCAAGATCATGTTCAGTAATACCCATCTGAGAGGTGGCTTGTCCAACCATGATTTTAAGAGTGAGTGACATTTGAAAACAAAAAGGTGTGCTAGATGTTATGCTACTACACCAGTGGTTGCTAAGTGGTGTGTGTGTATGTGTGTGTGTGTTTTAATGTCGATGGTAAATACTAGTTTTTCCAATAGTAAAATCTCATATGAAAAGTAAAAAAAACCATAAAGAAGGAAAGTATATCTTCTAGATGTTCCCATCCTGCCATTAGGTTTATTTCAAAGTAAGTATACAATTTGGTTGGGAACCAACAGGATGCATGACACATATTAGGCTAATTTTTGTGGAGTGAATGAGTATCATCATCTCCACATATTCATCTGGCATCCTATACCAGCTTTTTCTCATGTTGCCAGGCAACAGAGAACATATGTTCACTTTAAGCAGAGTGTAACATGCAGGAGCTGAGCTATGCACAATGCCAATAAGGTGAAATACTGTGGGTTCTTACTCTAGCACAAAAACAGTAGAATCTGGTCTAGACAGCTTTTCATTGTAAGAGGACAAAGGCATGGGTGGAGACAGGCCATGTCCACTATTTGCTGGCCTCTGCTGACCTCACCCCGTAACCTCAAATCTCCCTGGCTTCGCCAACCTGAGAGGGTAAGATATGGTTGAATCAACATTGAATCTCACATCTTGATTGTTGCGAGTCCCATCTGCTTACAAAAGAGCTCCAGGTGGTCTCAAAGTCACCCCTAGATATTTCTGCTTACCTGGATTCAGGCCGAATCCATTCATGCTATTCCATTCCTTGGTACAGATTGGTACTTGCAAACCATTCTGTCTCTGCTAATGGTGCTCTTGATTTGTTTGGTACACAGCTCTGTCAGGCACAGCTGTCCTCTGTTGGTGGTGCCCTAAGTCCTCAGTGGGGAGTCAGGGGTGATGTGACCACCCCCTCCAACTCTGAGTCACATTGGATCATCTGGCTCCTGAAACAGCACACAGGTCCTTCAGGAAGAGAGTGTCCTCAGCTTCTGACCTTGCCTTCTTCCCTCTCCACCCTTACCCTACCCCTCACCCTAAGCCAACTCTATATCCCTCTTCCCTACCTCTACCATTTCCTGTCCTCCATTCTCTACCCCTGGGAGGGGATGGCTCAAAATTTGTCCCTCAAACTGGCCCAGGGATCTGTCAGAATTTCCTTCCCCTCACCTTGGTCCTTGTCATGGTCAAATAAGTAGTGGGTGGTAGAGCCAGGTTTTAAATCCTGACCCATCTTTGCACTCACTTTCCCCTAAAAGCATACACTGAGACCCTGAGATAAAAATGAAATACAGAAATTATCTGTTTCAAGTCAAAACTCTTTAGTTCTCTTCCTTTCCCCAAATCTGTCCCTCTCCATGCATTCCTTGTCTTAGTAAATGGCATCATACCCCATCTAGCCTGCTCACGCTCCATCCTGCTCAGAAGTCCTACCAACGCTGCTTACAACATGGAGCTCAGACATATCCCGTCACCACATTGCCACTGTCCTCACCCTGATTCAAACCATTGTTATCCCTCTCCTGGTCGACCCGTCAAAGACCTCCTACCTGGTCCCATCGCTTCCAGGCTTAGGCCACTTCATTCTCCATAAAACAGACCCTTCATCATTGGCTCTCCTCCTGTTTGTTGATCACATTTCAAAATATTCATGTGCCTGTTTCACCCCACTCCATCCTGCACTCACTGACTTCCTTGACTTCCCCTGAAAGGCAGATAGAAGTCCCCTACTGTGGCACTGCGGACAAAACCTGCAGATATTTAATCATAAGCAAAGAAGAAAATGTTGCTTTTCTAAGAAGAAGACTGAATATTTCAGTGCAAACTTGCAGGGTGAATGTTCGTTCTCTTCTTGGGGAGACAATGAGGGGCAGGAAAAGATTAAGAAAACTGTCATACCCCCCTTCTATGGCTCAACACTCTCAATAATGCCTAGGATGGAAGGTGGGGGGGTCTTGGTGACTGGAGGGATGCAGGAGGTGTGGAGGGAACCCTTTCCCTGTCCACGGGAGAGCGGGATGGAACCAATTTGTAATTGCCACTGAGCTACTCCCTGGCTGGGAGATGCTTCAAAGCAGTGCTTTTCCAGGGTTGGGGGAAGCATGTGCCCCTCCCCCCAACCCCCCCCCGCCCCAGCTTCAAAACTTTTTGGAGAGTGCATGTGACCTAAGAGTACCATTGCTCCGATTTGATTTTTCATCAAAGTATTTGGTTTATAATTTCAAAGTACCCTAAAATAAGAAAGTATGGGATTTTTGCCTTTAGCAAAAGAAGAAAGAGATTAAAAATGCTAGAAAATTCCTGTTTTAAAGCAAAGAAGCCAGCATGTGCCACAGTGAAGGACTTGTCATATGTACTTTTCTTATTGTTTTAAAATTTTTTGACTTGAGATAGATAGTGTTGGCTAGGGGGCCAATTCTTACTAACATAAATGAAGATGCTTTTTGAAGGGATGTAACTCTCTCCTTTGTGAAGATTAGGATTAGACTGTGATTAACCAGGGCTGCACGGTACACAGCTTTAATGCCAGCTGTGGCCAGTGAGATGTGACACCTGGCGATGAAGGGGCCCAGGACAAGGCTGACTTAGAGCAGATAAAAGAAGTAAGAGGAGAGTGGAGTGGAATACAGTTGTGCTCACTCAGAAACTGCAGGAAAGAGATCAGGAACAAAAAATTTATATGATAAAAATGAATCTACTATGCTTATTTGAGTGTTAGAAACCTCATAGTCCAAAACAAATTTGGCTTAGTCCTTTATCTCCCAGAATTAATAGGAAAAGCACAGTCTATCATTTTATGTGCCTCTATGTGTGTGTGTGTGTGTGCGCGCACACAGTGTACATGCCTACATGCACAACTCCTGCCTAGTAATTTTTCAAGAGTCCTGGGGGTCTATGGATAACACCCCAATGAAGCCTCTTTGCAGGTGGATGCAACTCTTAGTTCTCTTTGCCTATGTCCTGTTGGATCCATTCAGAATCAGTGACCCCCTTGCAACAGAGGTCTTTGCTAAGATTCCTAAGCCCTGGTGCCAGGTGACCAGCCATTTCTGCCGGGAGTCTCTAGTAGCTTTTTACTACTCAGCCACCATCCCCTGCTTCTGCTAGTTATAGTACCCAATTTTCTAAGTTCCAGGGAGGAAGCATGTGACCAGCCAGTTAGAGTGCTACGTCTCATGGATTTAGTAATTGGCTTGGTAATTGGCATATATTCTATTAAAAAGCCAACACAATTTTTTTGGAGACAGCTGCTGGGGAACATTACGTAGATCCTGCCAATGACGGCAACAAAGAGAAGGAAATGCAATAATGAGAGATGGATAGAAACTGTGCTCATGATGTATCTTAGATTCCTGGATCAAGCCATACCTGAAGTTAGCTACCCATGTACTATTTAGTAAACAACCAATAGATCACCCAACTTCCTTTATCTTTCCCCCCCACTTAAGCCTGGTTTGCCTCTGTTTCCCATCGATAAAAATAGAAGGTATCTTAACAGATACTGAGTCCTCCTCCTCCTGGGAACTTTAAGTGAGGCAAAAGTCATGGCTGTTTTTTAATCCATCATCTCCCCTCTATCCTCCAACTCTCCAAGAATATCATTCCTTTGTGGTTTGGGTGTTCTCCCTATTTTCAGCCCTTGGAAGAATTTCCATTCTGGAACAATCGAGCTCGAGGTTCTATTTATGACTAGGCCTTTGAAAATAAACAGAAAAAAAGCCTGTTAGTTCTCCCATGGGGCAAAGAGTACTTAGATATCTTGGACACAAATGCTTGGCTGATCTTCCAGAAATGGGGAGGGGATTTACTTTTTCATTTGCTTATAGGTGGGGGAACAAACTAGAATAGGTATCTCAATAAATTACCTGCTAGTTAACTTTAACAGTATAATGCTAAGGAAGCAAAGTCCTAGTAACAGAGCACCTGACCACTGACTCACTTTCAGGTAGGTTTGAAATACCATAAGGACAAGACTGCAGAGCAAGACATGAGGCACTGACCCCGGGCTTCCTGACCAACTGCCATTGGAGAGGCTGGTGGCCAGACCTACACTCACACAGCTGATTGCAAATTCGGATGCCTCCCAAGGCCAGCTGGGTAACAAAACTGTTAACCTGGGGGAGGATGGAGCCACACAGGCAGCAGTGGGGACCTTCTGGAACAGGAGAAGACCGTGTCATAAACGGGCCGCCGATACTCAGCTCAGCCTATTGTCACCATGTGGGGAAACAGGCACAGTGTGGCTCGAGTTTAAAAGAAGCCCTACATTTTGCAAGTTCTAAGTGTTTGCTGCTAATTACATTTTTAAAAAAAGCAAACAGGACTGTCCAGCCAAACAAAATACACAAGCTGGCAAGATGCATCTTCTTCTGTTCCTTTGTTTAAGGTCCAAGATAAATAGTGTCTCTCAGAATAGTGTGTTCATCAGAAACCAGATTCTCCAAATGTCACAAGCTACTAGATGGGTGCCTGGCTTTGACCGCCATGGGCAATGGGTGTCTGGGTTGACCTGTTCTCCCTTTCCAGGTACTGGACTGCCTCTCCTTTGGGGATTTCTCACCCTCGATTACATATGGTTTGGGTGAGGCTGACTCAGCCCCTGAATGTGAAGGTCAGCCCATAGGTCTGGCCTGGCCAGGGACCTCATCCTCTTACCACATGGATGAGGGCAATAAGGCAATTCCTGGATTTCTTTTTCAAAAACTATCGGGAAAGAGAAGCTCTATTTCTTCTGACATTGCTAGCTAGCTACACGATTATGGATCTGGTGGGTTCCTGTGCCATCAATGGGAGAGGCTTGGAAAAGACCTGCACCATCACCAAGGAAAGCGGCAGATGGGGAGGCCGAAGGTGGGCAAGAGAGATAGACAGGGACCAAATGTGAGCTCCTGGCTCCAGCCGTACCAGAAACCATATCAACATCTGGACTTTGAGGAGGTTAGCAAAATTTTCTCCTTAATGTAGTTTTAGCTTGCATTCTGTCACAGTCACCAAAATAATAAGCTTGTTAAATATATAGTGTGTTACTGACTATGTAAGAGCACCTCGAATACAACAGAATCCTGGAAGCCCAGAGCCTCCACAGGGGCCCTGTGGCTGGGAGATGGGGCTCTGTGAATCTAGCAGAAAGGCTGTAGGGAGAAGGCCAGAAGAAGACACAGGGATGACAGATCCACCCTTTCTGCAGGGGTTAGTGTCAGGGGTTAGTGTCAAATGTGTGCTCGGGATGCAGTCCACGGTCAGCCTGGTTTGCTATCACACTTGTGTGCTGCAAGTGATTTCAACATAAATTAGCTCAAATGTGGTTGTTAAGTGGGGGGATGATGTCAGGGGCATGTGGAAGCTTCCCTGTTTCCCATGGGGTGCTCCCAGCCTGGCGAGAGCTGAAGTCCAAGTGCAGGAACACAGCTAATGACAATGAAGTCCTCCCTTGCCTCCTGTCACCTTAGTTGAGCCACAATCTCTGTCGTCACCGATCCTGGGCATGTTTCCTCATCTCCATGACTCAGAAGACTATAGCTTCTCTTACATTGCCTTCTGTCAAATGACCCTTTCCTCCTTTTTCTCCTTTTCAAGTCAAAGTCCTTTGTTTTCTGCAGAATATTTTTTTAATATATTAAAAGCTGAGCATTCTTTTGTAGACTTTGCTGGTATTTTTATTAAGATTGTTATTGCTTTGGTTAGTGCTCTGTTTGCAAACCTGTGTATGTGTTGAATTGTCTGCCTCAATCGTATTTTCCCATAAGTCTTATTATTTTTAGTGTGCAATTTTACAGAAAGTATTTTCTCCCTCCCTCAGGTACACACAGATCTCATTATTGTAGAAACAACGGCACTTTTTTTTTTAAAGAGAGTGATAGCAGCTGCCTTCGGCTCGGGTCATGATCCCAGGGTCATGGGATCGAGTCCCACATTGGGCTCCTTGCTCAGCGGGGAGCCTGCTTCTCTCTCTGCCTCTGCCTGCCACTCTGCCAGCTTGTGCTCTTTCCCTCTCTCTGACAAATAAATAAAAAATAAAATATTTAAATAAAATAAAATAAAATAAAATAAAGAGAGTGATAGATAGCCATAGATGTGCTGACCTTGGACCATGTTGTTTGAGTTCTCCTTCATCTGCTTGCTTTTATACGGTATTATCAAAGTCCGACCTGTCTTTTAATCATTTTGTTTGTTCAGTATTGAACTATAAAAAGGCTTATACCCAAATCTCGGGTCCTAATAGGGTGAACCTGGAAGGTTTTCTGGATCCCCAAATTTGATTTTCAAACCTGGAAGACCTCTCTGTGCCTCTCAGCATCCAGGAGGGGCCTTTAAGCAAAACCATGTGCACCAGCAACGCAGCATAAGCAGATGCTACACGCTGTAAAGGACGTGAGATGCAGGCAGCTGGAAAATTGAGCTACAAAAATAAACACCCACTTTCTGCAAATTGGGCAACTCTCATTAGCCCCGGGAAGCTCATTTTCATGGTTAAGTAGTTAAGCTGCTGATTAAAGGCACAGACCATTTAGGCACCTGCTTCTTCTTTCATTTTCCTTCTGTTTTAAACTTTGGCCAGGAGATGGCGCTCTTGAATGTAATTTGGAGTCCTCGATGTTGGTGCTCCAAGACCAACTCAACACTGGCAAATACTTCCTTCTTCTAATTTTTAAAAAAATTTTTTTTTAAGATTTTATTTATTTATTTGACACAGAGAGAGAGATCACAAGTAGGCAGAGAGGCAGGCAGAGAGAGAAGAGGAAGCAGGCTCCCTGCCGAGCAGGGAGCCCGATGTGGGACTCGATTCCAGGACGCTTAGATCATGACCTGAGCCGAAGGCAGAGGATTTAACCCACTCGGCCACCCAGGCACCCCTAAATACTTCCTTCTTAAACTGAGAAAATGACTTGGATCTTCCACCAAGGAGAAGAATGCAATTTTAAATCCAGCTAGAAGCCTGAGTGGCTAAGAACACAATAACACCAGCTGTCAAGTTTTCATTTGGATCTAAAAATTCAGTTAATGTTGATTAATGTGTGAGTGTGTTGGGGGGGGCAGGTGTAGCCCCAGTGCTGTGATATTAAACCAGGAAGTAATAATAGTTTGTAGAGAGGCTTGATTTCATGACACTGAGATCATGACCTGAGCCGAAAATAAGAGTCAGTTGCTTAACCGACTGAACCACCCAAGTGCCCCAGCTCCCATCTATATCTGAAAAGCAAGTTCTAGAATGTGGCAGTTGGAGGTCTGACTGAATCTTACATTGAGATGTGGGTCCAAGAGTGTTCTCCTAAAAGAGAATCGTAATATAGCTTGTCAGGTATGGGGTGTCCTGTGTGAGGGGCTCTGAATGCAGTATCTCTTTTAATTCTTACATCAAAAGGTGGTGACTCTTTTTTTTTTTTAGAGTTCGTTTATTTATTTGACAGAGAGCACAAGCAGGGGGCGCAGCAGAGGCAGAGAGAGGAACAGACTCTCTGATGAGCCAGAAGCCCAATGCGGGGCTCAATCCCAGGACCCCAAGATCATGACCTGAGCCAAAGGCAGACGCTTAACTGACTGAGCCACCCAAGTGCCCCAAGAGGTGGTGACTCTTATTATCCTCCTTTACAGATGAGGAAACAGGGGCTTATGTAAGCTAAATAACTTGCCCAAGGTTAAACAGCAAGGATTACAACTAGGAAATTATTCAGCTGGTTCCAGAATCCACACTTGTTACTATGCTGTTAACTGCTCCCCCACCCAGCCCAGAACTTCCACAGTCTCTTTTCTACTTCAGACTTTCTGAGGGCTTTCACGGTGCACAGCACAGGATCAACACTGGATCCTCTAGCCTTACACTCACGGTCTTTCATAAATCACTTTCAACCGAGAGCAGGTTAGAGAAACGGCGGTGATATTATCTAAGGCCGTGTCTAAATCAGTGACCACTGTTTTGGAGCACACGCTCAGGCTCCATGAATATTTATTCATAAATCACTTACGGATTTTCTTGTCAATGCACACATTAACTATTATTAGACCTTTATTTCTAATTTTAAAGAAATTCTAAGTAATGTCTGTAGTTCCTTCCCACCATCCGACGGGGGGTCTTGTTCATCCCTTGTTGTGCACACTCCTGTACACTCAGGAAACCACCAGCCTAAAGCGAGGCCAGCCAGGGCCTGAGTTCCTCTCCTGTTCGTGTTCAAGAGAGCTCAGGCCTTCAGCGGTACTAGGACTGGTGTACGTGTGCTGGACAGTCAGCCCGCCCTTTCCCTGGGCTTTGGAGGGAGTGAGTATTGAGATTATCTCGAACTTGGTGAGGCTGGAAACAGAACCAAGGCAAATACAGGAACTGAACGACGCTCATGGTTGGGGGAGGGCGGTCCAGGATGTGCAAAGCCCATTTGCTGTGGTATTGTCTCCCTTAAAGTGTGCTTGGACGGTGTGTCCATTTGCCAGGACTGCCGCAACAGAGGACCGTAAGTTGGGTGACTTAGATGCGAGTAACGTTTCCTCACAGTTCTGGAGGCTAGGCTAGTTCTAATCATGGTGTTGGCGGCGTTGGTTCTTTCCGAGGGTATGAGAGAGATCTTGTTCCGGGCCTCTTCTCTAGCTCCTGGGGCTTTCCTGCCAATCTCCGGTGTATCTTGGTTTGTAGAGGCTTCCCTGGGAGTTGCCTTCATCTTCACAGGGCAGTGGGTTTTTGGTGCATGCCTCTTCCAATGCTGTTCTTTTTATAAGGATGCCAGCCATGTTGGATTGGGGCCTCTTCTAACTCCAGTGTAACTTCATCTGAACTCATTACATCGGCAACCACTCTATTCCCACATAAGATCATATTCTGAGCTACTGGGGGTTCGGATTCCTACATATCTTCTTGGGAGGGGGGGAACACAGTTCAGCCATAGCAGATGGTCTCTGCTGAAGGTGGCTTCTATAATCCCCCTTCTCTAAGCTTATCTATGGCTGACCTTTCCCCTGCCAACCCATGTATACGTTCCTTACGTCAGGGCTTCAGAACCTCCTGGCACTATTGACATTTTGCACCACATCATTCTTTGTTGTTTGGAGGCTGTCTTGTGCACTGTCACTAGATGCCGGGAGCACTCCACCTTGCTGAGTGGTTGCAGTCAAACATGTCTCCAGACCTCCAGACATTGCCAAATGTCAAATGTCTCCCTGGGGGGTGGGGCAGATTCATCCCCATAGAGAGCCACTGCTTGGGATATGGTAACAGGTTGCCACGAGCTCCTGCTGCGCCTGGCCCTGAGACCTGTGGTGCTACTGCTGTTTCTGCCTCTAGGGGAGGCTAGCTTCCCTGCCTCCCTCCCCCCTCCCCTGCAATGGTGGCTCAGCAGCCCGTTCTTCCCTTCAGTTCTCCCCATTTCAGTGAAGTGTGGTGTTGATCCCACAGGCCTGAGTGGGGGGCTCAGGGGAGCAGAGGAGAAAACAGCTGCTCGTGTGAACTTACACAGGGAGTGTTAAGTGGTGAAAGTATGCTAGCGTGGGCAAAGTCACATGGGGCAGGAGGGCCTGCGGCCTTCTTCAGGGACAGGCGCAGTTCCTTGGGGAAAGTCAGAGAGGCCCTGCGGGGGGGCACGGTGGGGTGGTCCGCTGCGTGGCTGTACTGGTTTTATGATTGTGCAATAGCACTCACTGGGTGCCACGCTCAGTGCTATGCAGTTTCACAGACAGAATCTCCTGTCATCCTAGTATTAACTACAAGCTATTGCTACAATTAAGACTTCATTTTAGATATGAGAAAACTGACTCAGAGAGGTGAGGTAACTTGCCCCAGGTCACACAGCTAGTGAGAAGCAGAGTTAGGATTTGGGCCCCCGCCTGCTTGTTCTCCATTCCATGTCCTCTCAAAGGCCCACCTGAAGCCCACAAAGTGCAAGGTCCCAGAGGTGCATATCAGAGCTAGGCTGCCTGAAGGGGACCCTCAGGTGGGGACAGTTTCCCTGCCTGGATGGAGGAAATACATTAAGAGAGACAAGGCAAGATCTTTGATCTACTTCAGAGAGCCAAGTATTTCCAAGCAGCCTCCCTCGTTCTCAGGATGCCCCTGACATCCAGGGTTTCCGTGTTCATCACAAACCCGACCTCTTCACTGTAGCAGTTCCTTTCAGACCCATGCTGACGGTTTGGTTTACGTCTAGTTGGTGGCTATGTTTGCTCAAAAGTAGCCTCTTAATTTTACCCGAACTGTGTATGTATGTACTTGGGGGGGGGGCACTGGAATCGGCAAGGATGAGCAAACAGGTGAGCAGAAGCTGGAGGAGGCTCAAGGCCCCTCACCTGTGGCTAGTGTCCAGCCCTCCGCGTGTGTAGAAGGGAACTCCCTACAGCCATCCTGCGAGCACAAGGCATCCCCGTCCTGCCCTCACAGGCCTTCCTCCCACAGTCACCTGTTCCTTGACTCTCAAGTCGGCTTCCGTGTCAGAAACAGACAACGTGATGTCATAGAGGATCAAGGGACTAGGAGTCGGAAGGCACGGATGGGAGTCCCGGCTCTGCTGTGGACTGATTTTGGGGAAGCGGCTTCATCCCTCTGAGCCTCAGTGCTCTGAACTAGGTCGGGAAAGGACAGTATTGGGCATAGAGTAGGCACTTAAGTGGGGGAGATATCAAATACAGTGTTTACAACCTGTTTATCACAGGCTCTAGCATTCACAGCACATTCTTGCCACGTTCACGGGCATATCGTCCTGGGCTGAAAGAGGAGATGCCCACTGGGTTGGACTGGAGGACCTTTAGCGAGTAGAAAATGCAGGGACTTAGGCTTTATGAAGCTTCCTAGAGAAGCCAAAGGTGGGCTCTGCAAGGCGGGGATACCTGGAGTCGGGTATTGTTCTAGAAATATAATTAATAGGCCACACACCAGTGCGTCATTTCTTGGTCCAGACTCCGTGTTAGGCCCTGGGAGATGTGGTAATGAGTGAGGTCAACTTTCTCTGTCAAAGGGCTCACAGTCCAATGGGGGAGGGGAGGAAAAGAGAGCATTAACCTGCAGTGTCATTAGAACTCTAACAGGCCATTAGCAAACTGTTGCAGAGAGCTTCGTTGATTCTTCTGGAACCTCCTTCTCAGACATGACATGTGAGTTGGGTGGCGTTGTGTTTTCCAGACAGATAAGTGTCATTAAAAAAGACTCCATGGGGACCTGGGTGGGTCAGTCGGTTGAGCGTCTGCCTTCTGCTTAGGTCATGGTTTTGGGGTCCTGGGATTGAGCCCCACATTGGGCTTCCTGCCCAGCGGGGAGTCTGCTTCTTCCTCTGGCCTTCCTTGTGCTCTCTCTGTGTCTCAAATAAATAAATAAAATCTTTTTTTAAAAGATTTTATTTATTTATTTGACAGATAGAGATCACAAGTAGGCAGAGAGGCAGGCAGAGAGAGAAGGAAGCAGGCTCCGTGCTGAGCAGGGAGCCCAATGAGGGCCTCGATCCCAGGACCCGGAGATCATGACCTGAGCCCAAGGCAGAGGCTTTAACCCACTGAGTCACCCAGGCGCCCTATAAATAAAATCTTTAAGAAAAACAACAACAACCACCACAACAACCACAACAACAAAACCACTCCAGACAGGAAACATTTACAAAGGTACAGAAGCATATCTGAGAAATGTCCCTCAATTTCATGTGGCTGGAATACTGAATGGAATGATCACGGTTTAGGGCTGGAAACAGCTAACATTTATTGAGCACTTACCTTGGGCGAGGATTGTGCCAAGGGCGCTTTGCACGCATTGTCCAATTGGATCTCCTCCGTGCTGTTATGATTCCATTTTACAGAGGTGAAAGTGGGAAGCTTAGAAGGGATAAGTGATGTGCCTGCAACCATAGCGCTAGATGTTGGGAGAAACCGGGGCCATAGCTGGGTCAAACGGACTTCAATGCCAGACCTCAAAAAACCAGGCTCAGCCTCCCTCGTGGAGAGCCTTCCATGTGGTGCTAAGATGTTTGGACACTCTCGGGCAGACACACCAACCTCCATTGTCATATGGCTGTGATCCATGGCTCCCAGGCTGCACAGCTCAGGGAGTTGAGATGAGGACAGCAGCTGCAAGTCACATTTGCCTGCATGAGGCAGCCCAGGGAGCCCACACACGTGGCGTTTGCCCCACTGTCGCTGCTGGCTCCTTGCTCCTCAGTGTGCAGTGTGCCATGGGAACAATGGGCAGGAGGGCATGACGGACATTTCAGCTTTTATTGCCCTTGTATGGTAGCATGTTGGCCTTAGGATTCAGGATGTGTCCGCTGGCACGAGGGACCATCCGTGGAATAGACCCCATGCTGGGCTTTGATGTCTGCTCCCCTGCCCCCCTGGCTCACTGTCTCTGACTGGAACTTGTGCTCTTTCCCTTGAGGGTGAATTCCTTCTCCGAAGATTCCTGGGCTTCTCATGCAGATAGGTTCTCAGTAGACAGACCTTGTCCTACCTAGCTCCTAGGTTTGACTCCGAGAGCTACTGGATTGACCACAGCTTGGCCTCAAGCCAGGCCCTTTCAGCTGTGTTTGTCTCTGTGTCTGGGAATGCCCTCTGAGAAATGGGTTCATGTCTCACATTGAGTGCGTTTTCCATCAGCATTATTGTGAAGACCGATTCAATTTTACTGTATGAATCATCTTTATTTTTTTTTCATCTTTATTTTTTTTTAAAGATTTTATTTATTTATTTGACAGAGAGAGATCACAAGTAGGCAGAGAGGCAGGCAGAGAGAGAGGAGGAAGCAGGCTCCCCGCCGAGCAGGGAGCCGGATGCGGGCCTCAATCCCAGGACCCTGAGATCATGACCTGAACCAAAGGCAGAGGCTTTAACCCACTGAGCCACCCAGGCGCCCGAATCATCTTTATTTATTTGTTGTGTGAATAGTCTTGAGGCCGTGCATTCTCAACACAGGCAACAGCAGGTGAAAATTGGTTCTTTGTTACGTAGAAAGCACAGACATACACATAAACAGATACACAGTATATCTGTGGCAATAAAGTTTCACCGGAGGGTATTGGGGGAAAAAATGCCTACAAGGCAACTTGGGGGCAATAGGGAGAAAAGGTAGAGAAACGCTCTTAAGACCCTAAGATAGGGGTTCTAAAGATAAAAGGAATATTTATATCAATTACAAATACACTTTCTCTGTGATTATCTTTCTGTCCATGCTTATTAATACATTTCCATGCAACAAACATTAGTAAAACAAAATGAACGTTGAAGACTCTGGTAAAGACCGTTTCAGAATGTGTCTACAGAATGTGTCTACAAACATTTCGAGGAAGCCTCTTACGTAGGCTATGCTATATTTGGGGTATTTCCTATATTTGGAACTCTGTGTCCTTTTTTAGTGAAAACATAGAAATTCCCCAAATGGTTTTATTGGCTCTGGTTACCGTCATGGAATTTGGGCTGAAAGCCCTTCAGACATCTGCGATCAATTAGCTTTTGATTATTGGCTAATTAATGCATTTAAAATATATCCAAGAGATAGATATTACAGTTAAATATAATAATTAAATTAATATTATGATTGAACATATTTTAATCTCCCACCGTCCAGGGCACTCATGGAAGGAATATTCATTATTTAATTTTACATGCACAATTTACAAAGTTTTCACGTAAGCTCTATTTCCTGGTTGTGTACCTCATCTGACACTCCCAAGAGCCTTGTGAGGTAGGGATTATTATTATTTTACCACTTTGTTTTAGAGATAAGGAAAACGAGGCTCAATCAGCTTAAATAATTTCTTCAAGAGATTTAGCTGCCGATGATGTGTACGAGCCAACTCAGGCCGCCATAATAAAATCCCATAGACCGGGGCGGTGCAGGGAGAAAGAATCTTTTTCCTACTACCCTCTTGAGTTCTTTGAATGGGGCCTTATCAATTGGGCTGACAAAAGGCAGATCCGCAAGAGAAAAACAGATATATTAGCAAGTGGCTCACCCTTACACATGGGATCACTCAGAGATGAGTAACTCAAAGGGTTCATTAGAATTTGGCCTTACATAGCATCTTAGCAAAGAATGATACATTATTAGAGTGTGTCCAGACAAAGGAAAAGGACCTTGAGTCTCCAGGGACAGCAAACTAGTGGTAGATAAAGGCTGGTTAGTGAAGTTTGTTATGTAGATTTCTCTCCATTGTCAGGCTGATAAAGGTGGACCGGTGTCTCCAGTGATTTTTGTTTTTACTGGTAGGGAGGGGAAGGAGATTTACATCCCATTTTTAAGCAAGGAAAGCTTTTCTTTTATGTACTTCTCAATTGCCTTCTGCTCAAAACAATCCTATGCCTCCGTGGCATATTTTGGGCTGGGGTATTCTGTCCCCTACTAAAGTAGCTTAAACTGCAGGAATTTATTTTCTCAGTTCTGGAGGCCATAAGTCAGGGAGCAAGGTGCCAGGAGGGTTGGTGTCTGCTGAGGCCTCTCAACCTGGTTTACGGATGGCCACCTTTTTGCTGCGTCCTCATAGGGACTTTATTTTATGTGTGTGAAGGGAGAGAAAAACATCTCTCTGTCTCCTCTTTATAAGCTCAACATCCTCTCGGTTAGGGTCCCACCCTTACGACCTCATGTCAGCTTAATTACCTCATTAAGGGTCCTTTCTCCAAATAGTCATATTGGGCATTAGTCATCAACACATAATTTAGTGGGATGGGCAGGGGCACAATTTGGTCCATAACGTGGTGGCATCAGGGTTGGATTCCTCTCCTCTGACTCCCAAACCTGTCTCCTGGCCCCGTCACTTGATCCCTGCACATGCTAGAATCTGTGCCCTGAGCCAGACCACAGCACCAAACGTTGGGCAAGCAGGCAGCACTGACCCTGGTGAGTGCTAGAGGTGGGAGGAAGGCCTGCATCCTTGGCATCAGGGAGAGAAATCACAGGCACAAAGGCAAGCTTTCCCTCTCTGTGGTCGTTGCCCATCATTCAGGTGTTCATTATCTCTTGACTTGACTATTGGAAGAGTCCCCTGCCTATGTTTTCTGCCTCCAGCCTTGGCCCACTCTATTCCACCCTACCCCCCCTCCCCCAAACAGACAAGAGTCCCTTTCCTAAAATGCACCTCCTTACTGTGCTTAAAACTGTTCAGTGTTGGGGCACCTGGCTGACTCAGATGGTAGAGCATGCCATTCTTGATCTTGGTGTTGTGAGTTTGAACTCCACCATTGGGTATAGAGATTACTTAAAAATAAAATCTTAGGAAAAAAAAAAGTTCAGTGTTCTGCATATCTAGATACAGTCTAATTCCTTAACTCTGCATTTAAGAACCACCCTCATCTTGGCCAGAACCACACCTCTGACATCATCTGTCATGGCTCTCCTCAAATTGAATATTCCAGCTACACAGAACTCCCTTTTGTTCTCTCCAACACACTGTTCGAGAAAATGTCTATTCTTATTTCAAAACTCAGCTCACAGAACATCTCTTCTAGGCACCTTCCCCAGAACTCTTTCCTAAAGAAACCTGGCCACGCTTTTCTTCCGGAAGTACAATAATTTGGTTATAAGAAGCAGTTACCAGCTACGGGAATCGTCTCCATTTTGATCCCCCCTACTGGAATGCAGGCCTCACGTAGAACAGGGTTCAGCGAGTACTTGCAGAGCAAACAAGGATTTCTGGTGGCAGGTCCCTCACCCAAGTGGGTCTCTTCATTTTCGTCATTCCCCAGCAGCCAAGAAAGTCAGCTCGTTCTCACGTGGACCTGCAGCCCTGGCTATTCTCTGAGGGACCATCTCAAGGAACAAATTGACCCTTATGGATTTTCTGCAGTAATAGAAAATATCACCAGAAAAACGGGATTTCTCTTTATTCTTAGTAACCGGCACTTCATCCCCTCCTCTATTTGGAAAAAATTCTTCTATGCCCAATATGGCAGCCCAACTCCATGTCACTGCTAGAACTGGGGGTCTCTGAGGCTCATAAGAAATCGGTTCTCTAAGTTTTCCTACAGCAAGCCAAGGCATCTAGAAGGTCAAACACCAAGCTCTGGCAAAATCCCTTCAGTCAGAGTCCAGACTTGGCTCTTAACTTACCACCTGCTGCCAATTGTCTCTTGAACTAATTGGTTGGCTAACTGTTAGGGCTTTTTTTTTTTTTTTCCCCACTGACCAGCTGTTTAACTCAGTGGTCTATCAGTTCCTTCCCTACTTGAGATATACGGAATCTTTCACAGAAGACTTCACTGTCTGACTCAGACTTCTACCCTTCGTTCTCTCTCCTTCCCCTTCTCCTGGAGTACAACCACCTTCAGTGCCAACCCAAGGAGAGAAAGAATTCAGAGTATCCTTAAAACTCTGCTGCTTATTCTGGAAGGGAAGAATTATAGTAACAAAACTATCTTATCTTTAGTCAAACACACATATAACCTTGAAGACAATTAGGATGGCTCTTCATTTTAGGATCAAGAGATCGATTCCAGACTTTACAGAGCCCACAGGGGGTGAAGGTTCATGCATGGCTTCTCAATCCTGTCTGACTCACCCTGATCATTTTTCATTGGCATGATGCCTTTATAAGACTCTCAGAATTCTCCATAGGCTCATCCCTGTGATAATAAAGAGTAACATTGCCGAACCTTTTTTCCTGTTCTCGTTTCTACACTCTCCTCTACATTTTACACACTGATTTTATTCCACTTACCATCACACCACATGATCATCGCAACTGTTATAACTTAATATTTCACGAAGTGCATATAAATACATTTTAAATTATTTTCATTTTATTTACTAATTATATTATAGTAATGTTACATTATATGTAATCATAATATATAATATAATTAATATATATTATATAAATGTATATAATATAATTAATTATAGTATAATTATAATAATGTTATTTTTCACTCTTGTAGGTAACACTTTGATGGAAATCTTCACAAATACACATTTAAAAAATTCTTTGGACTTACCTCCTTAGGGTTAATTTTCAGTAATGGAACGACTGGGTTAAACAGGATGAATATCACCATGACTCTTTCAAGCTATTATTCTCTCGCTTTATATACACTGTGACATCTTTGTGGAGGTGTCTACTTTCGAGCAAGATCACCCACACTGAGGGCTATGATTCTCAATTTACCTTTACTAATTAAATAAGTATAAAATATTACTTTCAGTTCCATTCCAATTTTCACTTAAGTCATGGCCAGCACTTTAAAATACAACTTCTTAGTAAGGCATGGTCAATGAGGACTTTCTAAGCACCACTAACTAAACTGCTATTTCCAGGTTCTTTTAAATCCTATTCATTTTAACTTTGGCTCAATACTTCATTGACATCTGGAAATTTGACTTCCTACACCTGCTTCATGGGTGCCCTTCCCTGGCTCCCCTTAACCTTCTTCCCATCCTGGCCTACCCTGCTGTCTACGCAGGTCGGCATCTCTCTAAATTGTGCATCTGTTCTACCATGTGAGTTATGTCTAACTGCATTTCTTTCTCTAGAACCATGTTTTGACTCTTTGTTCCAAATGCTCAGGATTACTGTTCTGTTCCAACAGTGCTGTCAGAGCCCAAAATAGTTTGGAAATTTTCCTTTGGAAATTGTTCTCAAAGCCATTGGCATGTTCTTTTGAATATCCTTATTAGTGGCAAAACTTGGTATTTAGAAGGTAGATTTTTAAAATTTGTTTTGGAAGGAAACTAGTATCTTTTACATAACTTTCCATATCAGATGGATCCTGTCAGAAGCCGAAACCACCCCATTATTTCAGCAGAGAGATATAATATAAAGAAACTATTTCCCAGATAGAAGAGAGCTGGGCAGGCAAAAAGGGGACACTGGGGTATCACAAAGGTAGTAGTTGTAGGAAGCAACTGTTTCCCTTAGAGATGGGGGAACAGAGGGAAAATGTTGGGATTACTAAAGCTGAGAAATTTCTAGAAGGAGCGTGAGAGCTGGGACCTGGTCTGTGTGGAGGAGGCAGGCTCAAACGGGACGCAGTGCTCAGATCTTGGAGTCTGCAGGACAGGCTCCTTGGAGCTGGGATTCTGACCCCGCAGGAGGTGGAGCCAGCGGCGGGGGCTCAATGAGCTGGGTTCTGGGTGTGGAACCACCACTAACTGGAGTCACCTGTGCTGCTGGAAGCAGCAGCGGCGGCCGCCGTGGGGTGAAGAAATGTGGCTGGGGCAACGCTGATAGGAACCGGAAGCAAAGGGGAAAGCCTCCACCTCCTTCCGACCCTCATACGCCCTGTGGCGTCGTCGCCAGGCCGAGCCTAACCAGGAGCCAGCTGGAAGAGGGGCACGTCCTTCGCAGAGGCTCTGCCCCAGCATCAGAAGTAGACTGTGGAGGAGGGGAAGAACGGGGCCAGGACAGTGGCTCCGTCACCAGCGAGCCACCGGGGACCAAGCTCTGTAAGTACTGTCGGCTCCCAGGCCTCCTTTAGTTCTTGCGGCGCTCTGGTTTCCGAGGACCTCCTGCCCATGTGTGGATGAGGCGTGGAGGCCCGGAGAGAGGCTGTAGTAGTGACAGTAGCACGAGAACACACACTCCTCCCTGGGTGGTCTCTGCTTGGTCCGCTGCCTCTGCCGAAGGGAAGCTTTCTTGGGGGCTGACTAGGGGGGTGTCGCTGGGAGGATGGGAGGAAAGAAAGGAAGGAGCCTGGGGCATGGCATAAGGCTGTGCCACATGTGATAGGATTCTTCCCTGTGACCCACGCTCTACGTCTCTAGAAATTTCTACCCAACTCATGAAACGTTTGGAGTAAGTGGGTTTCTAATGGAAATGGTGGAATGGTCTGAACTTTGCCCTGTGAGAGACTCGACGACAACAAGGACAGCATCTGCAGGTACAGCACCGGATTTAGCAGAAATCTTATTGACGGTGGAAATTTCGGGAAGTTTTAGGACTTCACTAGGCTGTGTAATCAGTCTGTATCTTAAGACCTGGGAAGCTCTAACATATTTAAGTTATACCCATTTTATAGGCAGAGAATTTGAGGCTGAGAAAGGTTAGGTAACATGACCAAGATCACATAACTATTAAATTGTAAATTCTGGATTTGAACTCTCAGTTCTGATTCCCAAGATACTTCTTCTTTGAAACGGAATGGACAAAAGAAGCCACATGGTACTATTATCTGCCATTTTTTCAACATACACACCTGAAAACATGCTAAGTGCTTATTTTGTTTAATCTTCATAATTTCATGAGGTAGATACTATTAGGCCGATTTCACAGATAGAAAAACCGAGCCTGACAGGCTAAATAATATCCCCAATTCACAGCCAGCAGTAATTGGAGCTGGAACCCCCAAGTCCATGGGACTCCAAATTTTGGGCTCCCAACCAGTGCTCATTAGACTCTAAAGTTCCTGAGAATCACCTTGGTGGGGGTGAGGCACAGGGAGGTCACATTAAATGCAGAGTCCTATTCAGTAGCTCCGGGGTGGGGCCCAAAATACTGCGTTTCTAATAAGCTTCCCAGTGATGTTGATGCTACTGGTTGATGAACTTCACCTTGATTAGCAGGGTTCCAAGCAATGACATCATACTGCTTCCCTATCCTGCCAAAACGACCTCACTGTTTTCATTGTTGGCCTGCCACCAAGACCCCAGGAGGCCTCTTGATCAAACTCAGTTGTGATATGACACACACAGCCCGTCCTTCTTTCTTTTTCCTTCCTCTGAAATTTTTCATAGTAAAGTAAGTAACCAAACAAATCCATCATCTGGCAGGTCATTAAGGAAAACATGATTTTTGCCCCCATGTGATTCCATTCAATTAATGAAGCTGTCATTAAAGTCCATGAAAGTGTCAAGAAAATTAGTTTCAGGTGTTAGATTGTTTTGGTTCTAGAATAATTTCTATAGTTTTAATGAGGAATATTTGAAACATCATCACCCTTTTCCCCATTGGGGGCTTACAGCTCAGGAAACCCAAGAAGTCTGCCATATTGGGGATCAGTGGGATGTTTACAGGAAGCAATTCAAAACAGCTCATTGTTGTCTCCTCCTATTACCCTGAGATCTGCTCTTTGAGAGTTGAGAATGTTTTCAGAGCCTTAGCATTTCTTTAGGGATAGAGAAGCAAATGGAGCTTATGAAAAGTGCTGACAACTTCGTAAAGGGACCCAAAGAAGGCTAGCCAGGGATCTCGCACTAAATGTTGTCTGCCCAGAAAATGGAAAGCCTTCAGGAAGATTCATTTCCCCTCTCTAACATCGAATATTTATATCATAAACTCTGGCTTAAAAAAACAAACCAACACTTTTATTCCAAGAGGTACGTGGGGTGGGCTAATATTTAAAAATAGTGGACATGTTTTCCCCTTGCAGTCCCACATTTCCTAACATATTTGAAGTTAAACCTCAACATTTTCAGCAATTAGTGTTGGGTTGTAGCCAAAGGAATGATAATGAAAAGTATATAAATGTATATATATATTTATATATATATATATGTTTTTGGCTTTGGAGCTTTAAAGCTGAGTCTGTACTGTAGCAAAAATATGTAAGTTTGCTTTCCCTTCACATCAGGGAGTTAAGCTAGGAATATGTGAGCTGGAGCACTGAGGAAGCAATCAGGAAGGAGATGGTTAATTCCTGGTGGGGGTGTCTGAGAAGGAGTCTCGATTTGTTCCCCATCCACGGGCTGACATCCTAGGATAGGACAGGAAACAACAGAAACTAAGATGATGGTCCTGCTTGGCATTCAGAGTATTCCTTCCTCTGAGAGGCTTCTATGGACTTCTGTATCTTTTCTTTTTTTTTCCTGCATATGTTTATTTACTTATTTTTAAAAATATTTTTTATTTAAATTCAATTAATTAATATATAATGTATGATTGGTTTCAGATATAAAGGCCTGTGATTCATCAGTCTTATATAACACCCAGTGCTCATCACATCACCTGCCCTCCTTAATGTCCATTACTCAGTTACCCCAACCTTCAGCCCCCCTCCCCTCCAGCAGCCCTCAGTTCGTTTCCTATGATTAAGAGTCTCTTACGATTTTTTTTTTAAAGATTTTATTTATTCATTTGACACAGAGAGAGAGATTACAAGTAGGCAGAGAGGCAGGCAGAGAGAAAGGAGAGAGGAGGAAGCAGGCTCCCTGCTGAGCAGAGAGCCCGATGTGGGCCTTGATCCCAGGACCCTGGGATCATGACCTGAGCCGAAGGCAGCGGCTTTAACCCACTGAGCCACCCAGGCACCCAAGAGTCTCTTATGATTTGTCTTCCTCTCTGATTTCGTCTTTTTTTTTTTTTCTCTCTTCCCCTATGCTCCTCTGCCTTGTTTCTCAAATTACACATATCAGTGAGATCATAGGATAATTGTCTTTCTCTGATTGAATCATTTTGCTTCTATATCTTTTCAAACATCACCTTCTATTTTCCATGTTTTGTGTCAGTAGTTCAGTTTTTTTTTAAGTCATTTCTGTTGTTGAATAACATGCTCTAGTACGAATATGCCATAATATGTTCGTTCACTTGCTGATGGACCTTTGGGTTGTTTCCACTTTTTGCTAATATGAATAAAACTGTTAGGAATATTTGCATATAGCTCTTTTTAAAATACACTTTTCATTTTTTAAAAAGATTTTATTTATTATTATTATTTAAAGATTTTATTTATTCATTTGACACAGAGAGAGAGGTTACAAGTAGGCAGAGAGAGAGGAGAGAGGAGGAAGCAGGCTCCCCGCTGAGCAGAGAGCCGGATGTGGGCCTCCATCCCAGGACGCTGAGATCATGACCTGAGCTGAAGGCAGAGGCTTTAACCCACTGAGCCACCCAGGCGCCCAAGATTTTATTTATTATTTGACAGAGAGACACAGCGAGAGAGGGAACACAAGCAGGGGGAGTGGGAGAGGGAGAAGCAGGCTTCCCGCTGAGCAGGGAGCCCAATGCAGGGCTCCATCCCAGGACCTGGGATCATGATCTGAATCCAAAGGCAGACACTTAACTACTGAGACACCCAGGTGCCCCACTTTTCATTTTAGAATAGTTTTAGATTTATAGAAAAGTTGCACAGCTAGTACAGAGTTCTATATATCAATATCCAGTTTCTTCTATTATTAACTACTTATATTAGAATCAGGCACTCGTCTCATTTAATGAACCAATATTGACATGTCATTATCAACCCAAGTCTGTCCTTTATTTAGATTTCCTTCAGTTGTGCCTAGTGTCCTTTTACTGTTCAGCATCCCATCCAGGATACCAGGTCCATGAAGTCATCATGTCTCCTTAGACTCCTCCTGGCTGTGACAGTTTCTGAGACCTAACCTTGTTCTTTAGGACTTGGACAGTTTTGAGAAGTACTGATCAGACATGTGAAAAGTATCTCAATTAGGATGTGTCTGATATTTGTCTCATGATTAGACCAGGGTAGGGGTTTGGAAGAGGAAGGTCTTAGAGATAGAGCGCTATCTCATCACATCATATCAAATGTACTTATTACCAACATGTGCTCAATTTTTCAATATGTTTTCTGCATCTTTTGAGATCATCATAATTTTCCCCATATATTTTGTTAATGTGGTGGTTTACATTAATCAAGTTTCAGATGTTGAATCAACCTTGAATTCCTGGGACAAACTCCGCTTAGTCATAACGTATTCTCCTTTTTCTGTATTCCTGGATAGAATTTGCTGATATTTAGTTGAAGATATTGTGTCTGTGCTTATGAGTTATATTGTCTTATTTTTTGTACAGTATCTTTGTTGGTTTTGTATCAGAGCAATGCTGCCCACATAAAACAAGTTGAAAAGTGTTGTCTTCTATTTTCTGGAAGAATTTGTGTGAGGTTGACATCACATCTTCCTGAACAATCGATAGGTTTCACCAGTGAAGGCTCTGAGCTTAGAATTTTCCATGTTGGAAGCCTTTTAATTATGGATTCTATTTCATTAATAGATAAATAATCATTCATTTCTCTTTTTTCTTGAATCAGTTTTAGTCTGTTGTGTTTTATAAGTAATTTGTCCATTTTGTCTAAGCTATCAAATTTATTGGCATAAATATGTTCATAATATTTCTTCATTATATTTTGAATGTCAGTAAGCTTTCTACTGATATTCCCCACCTCCTATATTGGCAATTTGAATTTTCTCTCTTTCTGTTTCTTACCAGAGATAATTTTCCCTACTGTTTGTTCTCTATTTCATTTATTTCCGCTTTTATTTTTATTTTCCCTTCTTCTTCCTTTGGGTGTATTTTTTTTTTCTCTAGCTTCTTTAAGTAAAAGTTCCAATTTTTTATTTTTTATTTATTTTTTATTTTTTTAAAGATTTTATTTATTTATTTGACAGAGAGAGATTACAAATAGGCAGAGAGGCAGGCAGAGAGAGAGGAGGAAGCAGGCTCCCCGCTGAGCAGGGAGCCCGATGCGGGCCTCGATCCCAGGACCCTGAGATCATGACCTGAGCCGAAGGCAGAGGCTTTAACCCACTGAGCCACCCAGGCGCCCAAAAGTTCCAATTTTTTAAAATGGTAAGCCATTTTTTTCTATGTCAGCTATGAAAGTTATAAATTTCACTCTCAACACTGTTTTTGCTGCATTCTACACATTTTAATATGTTGTGTTTCCATTATTATTAATTTGAAACAACTTCTCAGTTTCTCTTGTGATTTCTTCTTTGACCAATGAATTATTTACAAATTTAAAAATTTGTTTAATTTCTAAATATTTCGGGGGATTTTCTAGATAGGCCTATGTTCCCTTCCTTCTAGCCTGCTGTGGCCGGTACTTTTCTTCCCTTGGAACAATGACAGTGAACATCAATTAGGGCATCAGCCTGATGAGTTTGCTCATGGAGTTGTCCTGAAACAACCCCTACTGAAAAAGCTCAGGCATCCTGGGAGCACTTCGGGGCAGAGAGGCAGTGTGAATGAGGTGTTGGGCAGAAGCTGACAGTCTCCGTTTTCTCCACCAGCCGGGGGAATGAGGAATAGAGAGCACAATTTAAAAAACCTATACTGGTAAAACAAAACAAAACAAAAAACAAACAAACAAAAAACCCCTATACTGGTCTGCAGCACCCTTATATTCGCTCCCAACCTTCACCCATATGCTTTTGGACTCCCCTAACTTGGCGATGTCATTCCCTTCCTATGTTAAAACCTGATGACCTTGAATCTGGTAAGGATTGGGCTTCTGGGACTGGCTCTGCATTTGGTCTGTCTCCCTATATTTATTCTGGCATCTCCAGTTTGGTAGGGAGAAAGGGGGCCAGCAGCACCCATTAGTTTTCCATCTTGCCTAAAATTGGAAGTTTCAACTTTTCTGCTAGTGTGTATGTATGTATGTATTTTTGTGTGCAATACAGGTATTTGTGTGTCTATGTACCTACATGTTTGTCTGATAGAGGTATATATATGCATATACAACTATTCATATGACAGGTATATATATATACATATATATATTCCATTAATATTTATTCATGCTATAGTCTGCTATTGTTTTTCACCTGTGCTAAGTCTGGAAGAGGTGGGCTGGCTCACTCTCTGTGGGGCCTGAGGCAAGAATACAATAAAGGCTTACATATCATATATCTGAATATTTAAAAGGTATAAAACAAGCCAATACTTTGTTAAACAGAATATATCCTATCCTCCTACCTTGACAATGACTTCTTCATAAGAACCTGGGAGGCCAAGTTCAAATTTAGAACTCTTGTATCCCCCAGAGTTCTGTATCAGAAGTAGTCGTATGGAGAAAGCTATTCCCTAACCCGGGCCTGCTCCCCTATCTTTCTGCCCCAGACTGGGGCGCACACTAGTTCATGCACTCAAGCATCATTTAACCACCCCCCTGCACAAAGCCACCTGTTGGCTGCACTTTGAGCATAGGTATGGACATTCTAACAGCACAGACCACCCTTGGGAGAATGGACAGGGGAAGAGGTCTGTGCAGGCCATTTAAGTGCCTTTAGGGACATTTTGGCAGGGAGTCCCAGGGTCTGAGACACCCAGATTGTCATCTGTAAGGAGTGGGGGCAAGAAGGGACGTCTTGTTGACCCTACAAACATTGCAACCAGTGGGGGAAAGGGCAGCTAGCAGAGGACAGTAAATATACATTGTAATAATACTGTAATGCTAAAAGTACTTCATGGAGGTATAAATCCTCCTGGAACATGTGTATTATCACTTTAAAATACCAGCTGCAAGTATTTTCCTTAGAATTTTTACATATTTATTTTTAAGCAAGGTTGACTTTTTTTGATATGTTATTTATTAAGTTTTGGTATTAAGCTTATGCTAGACTTACAAAGTGATTGGGGAAACTTTCCACTTAAATATTCTGAAAAAGTTTCAGTCATTTAGGTAGGGTTCTATGTTTCTTGATGGTTAGGTTACTTAGATCTTGCCTGTAAAATATGCAGGGCCTAATGTTCTTATTTATTTTACTTTCTAAAGTGGTAGATTTATGTCAAACTTTGCAAGTGTATTGTGTGGTTGTTAATGTATTCCAATAGTCTACTTTTTCTTGAGCCAATTTTTGGTCATTTCTATTGTGCTGGAAAAATCAGCCATTTGATCTCGATCTGAAAATTTATTGACAACATTTTATATGATATTTTATAATGATTTTTACTATTTTTTGCAACTATCGTTTTATCTTCTTTCTCATTCCTGATGTATTTATTTGTCTCGCACTTTTTCTGAGTCAAACACCCTAGAGTATTGGGCTTATCTGTCATTTCTGCTGGCACTTGTTTCATGATTCATTATTTTCAAGCATTTTATCTTTATTAATTCCCTCATATGTCTCTTACTTTGTTTTGTTCTCATCTTCTAAATTGAATGGTTGGCTCATTTGTGTTCAAATTTTCAAATGCAAATCTCAGGGAAAGAGCAGGTGCAGGATGGTGAATAGGTAATGAAGCCAAGGGTCAGAAGGAGGACAGGACATGAGGTAGAGGGGGGAGAGCCACATGAGGAGGAGCTATGACAAGCAGCATAGAATGTGCGAGGCTTGGTTGTCAGGGTGACATGTTATAAAACACTGCCATCAGGACACCCAGCCTCCGCAGGCTCTGCGTCCAACTCCTGTCTCCATTCGGGCCATGAGCGCATCACGAAGAGCTTGCCAAATACCCAACAGAAATCCAGAGCCACAATGTCTACTGCATTTGTGATCCAAGACTTTTAGTTAAAAAAGAAAGTCTTTTAGTGAAAAAGAAAAGCCAACAGGGACAAATATAGGGGTACTAAATTTTATTTTGTCACCGAAGGATATTAAATATACGTATACAACCATTTGTTATTAGCACAGTGATTACAACCAGATGTAGGATACTTTAACATACAATAGTAATCAACTCAAAGTCACAGAATAACAGTTTTATTCAATTTGCAATGTGGTTCTTCACAGAATTCCAGCCTGAGCATCACAAAGCAGAGTACAGAAGGGTGGGTTTGAAGCTGAGTAGAAATAGCTTAATAACCAGCTCATTTGCTAGGCAGGGGTAGACTCTTGGGGAGCCCTTCATGTTTCAGGGTTAGGTCCTTAAATTTCGGATCCTAGGAGAAAGTATGAAATGGTGTTTGAAGATTTATCACAGGGACTATAACTCAGCTTTGTTTTATCCCAATCCTTAACAATTAAGATAAACCTCCAGTGCCAAACACCAGGCCATGGCAAATGTCAATCCTGTCAGAAGGAAGATATGATCAGGTAGGTCACAGATTATTTCCACAAACAATTTTGTGAAGACAGCATTTGGACTGGCTAAAAACTAGCTAGAAACACAAGGAGACAAACCTGTAAGAATGAAAACCATCAGAGGCAGAACCAATAGGCCTTAATATGTTGGAATGATCAGATATAGACTTTAGAGTAGTGGGGATTAAAGTATTCAAGAGGAAAAATACAGTGTCTAGAATTAAAAATAATATTATGTTGTGTTGGTCACTATACAGTACATCATAAGTTTTTGCTGTAGTATTCCATGATCCACTGTTTGCGTGTAACACCCAGTGCTCCATGCAATCCATGCCCTCCTTAATATCCATCACCGGGCTCACGCATTTCCCTACCCGCCTCCCTTCTAAAACCCTCAGTTTGTTTCCTGGAGTCCATAGTCTCTCATGGTTCATCTCCCACTACGTTTTCTCCCCCTTCATTTTCCCCTTCCTTCTCCTAATGTCCTCCACGCTATTCCTTATGTTCCACAAATAAGTGGAACCACATGATAATTGACTCTCTCTGCTTGACTTATTTCACTTAGCATAATCTCCAGTTCCATCTATGTTGATGCAAAAATTGGGTATTCATATTTTCTGATGGCTAGTAATATTCCATTGTGTATATGGACCGCATCTACTTTATCCATGTGTCTGTTGAAGGGCATCTCAGCTCTTTCCGCAGTTTAGCTATTGTGGACATTGCTGCTATGAACACTGGGGTGGATATGGCCCTTCTTTTCGTTACATCTGTATCTTTGGGGTAGATACCCAGTAGTGCAATTGCTAGATCATAGGGTAGCTCTATTTTTAATTTTTTTAAAGATTTTATTTATTTATTTGACAGATCTCAAGTAGGCAGAGAGGCAGGCAGAGAGAGAGGGGGAAGCAGGCTCTCCACTGAGCAGAGAGCCCGATGCGGGACTTGATCCCAGGACCCTGGGATCATGACCTGAGCCGAAGACAGAGGCTTAACCCACTGAGCCACCCAGGTGCTCTATTTTCAAATTTTTGAGGAGCCTCCACACTGTTTTCCAAAGTGGCTGCACCAATTTGCATTCCCACCAACAGCTTAAGAGGGTTCCCCTTTCTCCAGAACTTCTCCAACATTTGTTGTTTCTTGCCATGTTGATTTTTGCCATTCTAACTCGTGTAAGGTGGTATCTCAATGTAGTTTTGATTTGAATTTCCCTGATGGCTAATGATGATGAACACTTTTTCATGTGTCTGTTAGTCATTCTAGAATTTAAGGAGAGAACTGAAAGCTGTTTTTTAAAAAGAATCAAATGAACATCCTAGATATCAAAACCAAAACTGAGAATGCAATTAATACATTAATACATTAGAAGACAGAGTGAAAGAAAGCACCCAGACTGAAACACACAGAGGCAGAGGTAGGAAAAACACAGAGTAGATGAGTAGAAGGGATAAAAGGATATAGGAATATCCTAGATCAATTTAATTTTTTATTATTAACATCCCAGTAAACAGAGGAGGAGTGGAGGGGTGGAAGGGAAGGGAGAGAGTGATGGAGAGAGGGAAGGAGGGAGAGATGAACAGAGAGGTAGAAGGAATGAGGAAGAAGCCATACTTGAAGAGACAGTGATTAAGAATTTTCAAAAGAGATGAGCAATGTGAACCTAGTCTTTTAAGACTCCCTTCAAATGTCTTGCAGGACAAATAAAAAGAATTTCACCATCTTTACTAGGATGTGTTTAGATATGGAAATCAAAGTCAAGGAAATAATCTTAAAATCAGCAATAGAACAAAGTCATTTCATCTTCAAAGTCACAATAAGAAGACCAACAACTAAGATATCAACAGAAAGAATGAAAGCCATTGGACAGTGGAGTAAGAACCTTGTAGTGCTAAACGAGAACTGTCAACCTTAGAATTTTATATCCATCAAAAACATCCTCAAGAATAAGTAGGAAACAAAGACTCTTTCAGATGAATCTAAATGGAGAAAATTCATAACCAGTAGACTGAACTACAGGGAGTCCTAAAGGGCAGAAGGAAATGACACCAGTTGGTCATGTAGGAAGGGATAAAGAGTAAAAAATAAGTAAATATAAGTAATATTTACTATATAAAACCATTTAAAACATTTACCATTTAAGTGTTTAAGTTAAACTTATAAATAAATTATAAGATGAAGAGCACATAAATGAGAGTTGAAATGTTTTATATTGTCCAAGAAGGTAAAAGTACCAATTAATATTGGATTGGATAAATTCATAAATCATGATGTATTCTCTAAGGCAGCTACTAAGAGAATTATAAAACAGCATTTGGCTCCCTAGCTAATAGAAAAGAATATTGAGCAATTAAAAATATTTCAAGAGAAAGTAGGAAAGGAGAATAAAGGGAGATAGAATATGTGGGACAAAGAGAAATAATAAAATGGTAAATTAAAACACCCCCCTATTGGTAATAAGAAAACAAATGGACTAAGCTCTCTGATTAAAAATCAAAGATTACTACAGTTGATTAAAAACTCAATTTCATGCTTTAGATGAGATGTTCATAAAACATAAGGGTATAGAAAACAAGAAAGGATTGAGGTCACATTCACAAGTACCAGGGCTTATAATTCAACATGTGTTTATGGGGGACACAGTTCAACCCACAACTATACCCAAAAAAACACATGAACATTGTGTACCTTGAGGTGTGTAAGAATATAGATAAGAGTAGCATTTGTCAGAACCCCAAACTGTAGTGCTATGTTATCAATAAATCATAGTGATATAATAATATAATAAAATGCTATATGATAATTTTTTAAAAGATTTTTATTACAGAGCAAGCATAAGCTGGGGGCCAGGGAAGAGGGAGAGGGAGAATCAGACTCCCTGCTGAGCAAGGAGCCTGTCATGGGGCTGATTCCAGAATTTGGGGTCACAACCTGAGCCAGAAGACAGCTGCTTAACTGACTAAGCCACCCAGGCACCCCTTAATGCTATATGATAATTAAAATGGATAAATTATAGCTATACACAACAATGTGTATCTCACAAACATAACATTAAGTTAAGGAAGCTAGATGTTGGGGCGCCTGGGTGGCTCAGTCGTTAAGCGTCTGCCTTCAGCTCAGGTCATGATCCTGGGGTCCTGGGGTCCAACCCTGTATCAGGCTCCCTGCTCTGTGAGGAGCCTGCTTCTCTCTCTCCCACTCCCCCTGCTTGCGTTCCCTGTCTCGCTGTATTTCTCTCTGTCAAATAAATAAATAAAATCTTAAAAAAAAAAGCAACTAGATATACAGAATACATACTATATGGAATCCCTTCACTAAAAGTTAAAAACAGGCATAAATACTCTACCATTTAGGGGATATATGTGAGATGTTTGAACCAAAAATAAATTCAAGAAAGTGATTACCATAAAAGTCAGGATAGTGGTTACCTTTGGAGGTAGGGAAGGGGTTGCAATGGGAAAGGGTTATGAGGAAGGTTCCTGGGTGTTGGCAGTGTTCTATTTCTTGACCAGGATGCTGGTCACAAAGTGTTGACTTTGTGATAAATCATTTGGTCATATACCCTTATTTCATTTACTTTTCTATATGTGTGTTTTATTTCTTATGTGCGTGTGCGCACACACACACACACACACACACACACTCATTTATAAAGAGAAAGAAAGAAAGGGAGAAAGAAGTGAATCCAGAAGTTTAGTGAATTTGAGGCCATCTGGGTTACATTTACAATCAAATGAGCCAAACCAAAGAAGTATAATTAAGAAAGAAGTATAATTATGTTTATTAGAAACAACATATTGTCCTCAATTCTGCTTACTAACCTGGACGGGTATGGCCCTGCCTGCAATATCTTCTGAATATAAAATTGTTAATTGAAATAATTGAAAATTTTAATTTATGCAATAATATGTTTTTGAGAACCCACAGTGTGCTGGACACTGATGTGCTTTTCCTCTGAGTTGAATTTTACGGAGTTCTGAGGAAATATGCACAATTTTGGTTTGAATAGCTGCTAGTCTCAGATTTCTTCACGGTGAGAATCTCTTCCCTCACACCACCCCCACCTTTGCCCACGCTCTAGTTGCAATGACTAAAACTTGTGAAATATTATGTATTAAAGCAGATAGGATGCACATATTCAAAAAATATCATGGCCATCTGAGATCAGGGTGAGAAAGTCTGTTGCAAATCTGTGGCAGCCTGAGTTGGGGAGTTGATGTGCATGTTCTCTGAATATTTAAGTTAGGTAAAGATTCTAAATCTCATTGCTTGAAAGCCATCCAAAACTCAAAGTGCCAGCCCCCCTGGCTCCTCCTTTAGGAATACAGATGTCATCAAATCGCAATAATGACAGCTATTAACACAGCACATGAAACTGAAAAGAAATTTAAGATGACATTTATTGTTTCTTAAACTTTTCGTATCTTCCATGCCTGGCTTGAAATTCATTGTGTATGATGTTGCCATCTTGCTTAATCACTTGTTTAGGACTAATTGACCTGTAGAAATTGCCAAAAGTGAATTTCCAGGAGCCTGGCTTGCCCAGTCTTAAGTAACCCATGTTTAGGTAGTGATGTGCCAAGACTTTAATCAGCTTGTCTTCATAGCCTTTCTCTCTTTCCAGAAGCCATGAGCTTCGGGAGGGCAGGGACCGTGTTGCCTTCCCTTGGCAATGTGTACTCAATACCCAGTACAGTATTAGACATGCAGCAAACACCAAATACTTATTGATTGACTTGCTGATTGAGAAAACAAATGAGCAAGTACTTGACAAAACACATGTTTCCCTAAAACGAGCAATGATATTCCAGAATGGTTCCATTTATGTTGTGTTTAACCCCCCTAACCCACCAAAAAGGGTCTGACTTTTGGACTTTCATGCATTCAATCAACTAATCTCTATTGAATGCTTATGTACTTTTGATGATAGGAGATAGGGAGAAATTTTTTTAAGTGGTAGGAAGTATTGGGGGCCGATTTTAAATAGAGTGATCAAGGAAGGGAGTAAGGTGAAGCAAGAGGAAAGAAGAAGGGAAGGAGGTGAGAGCTAAGTGTATATCTCACAAAACAGCATTTTAGGCAAAGAAAATAGCATGTACAGTGGCCCTGAGGCAGAAAATCCTGGGAGAATTCAAGGAAAAGCAAGAAGCTGTAGAGCTTGAGCAAAGCAAAAGGGGGAGAAAAATGAGAGGTGAGGTCAGAGGGGTTCCTGGTCCAAACTCTGTTGTATAAGCTATTGGTTTTTACTAACAGTGAGATAGAATCCATTGGATGAGCTTGAGCAGGGGATTGACCTGGCCTGTCTTGCTTCTTAACAAGCTCACTTTGATGGTTTTTTTTGGAAAAAGACATAAAGATCAAGAGCAGAAACACACGGAGTCAGAGTTAGTCTATGGAAAATTCTAACCATCAGGTAGACACAATTGTAAGTGGAGAATTCGGTTTTTACCAAGACCAAGTCAAAATAGGTCTCTCCTTTCAGGAATACATTTGATGATAGAGTGGATACTATAATTACACAATAGATGTTTTCTTCTTTTTTGATGAAAATATGTATTTGGTAATGCATGAATATGCTACTGTCACTGCCATTTGGAAAGGAGTTTTGGAATGTTTAAATAAAATAAGTGAGAAATTGTAGACTACTGTTTTGAATGTTTTTGAAGGGTAAAATTTGGCATCTTTATTTTTTTTTAAGATTTTTTTTATTTATTTGACAGAGAGAGAGAGAGAGATCACAAGTAGGCAGAGAGGCGGGCAGAGTGAAAGGGGGAAGCAGGCTCCCTGCTGAGCAGAGAGCCCGATTTGGGGCTCGATCCCAGGACCCTGAGATCATGACCTGAGCTGAAGGCAGAGGCTTAACCCTCTGAGCCACCCAGGCGCCCCCAATTTGGCATCTTTAAAGGCATTTTTAAAAAGAACTTACAGGAGATTTAGATGAAAATTAATGGAATATGAAGCAAAAACAATAAAGATGAACAATGAAATCAGTAGAAGTTATTTTAACACCGAGAAATGGATTGTAATAAAAATTTCAGATTATACTGAAAGCAGCAATTCATTAAGAGGACGAGATCAATTTAAAATAGAAGTTATACGGGCACCTTGGTGGCTCAGTGGATTGAGCATCTAACTCTTGGTTTCGGCTCAGGTCATAATCTCGGGGTCGTGGGATTGAGCCCGCATGGGGCTCTTTGATCAATGGGGAGTCTGCTTGGGATTCTCTGCCTCCCCTTCTGCTGCTCCTCCTGCTCATGTGCTCACTCTCATGCTCTCTCCCTCTCTCTCTCTTTCTCAAATAAATAAATAAAATCTTAAAAAAATAGAAGTTATAAAGTTGATCATCCCATAAATTTTAAAATCCAATTAATAAGTGATTAAATAAGCACTTTGCTAATTTCGCAAAAACCAAAACCAGTGATGTTAATGAAGATAACAGAAAAGTCAAGATATGCCAACACAATAAGATACCAATGAAAACTGGTTAAAGAGCATTGTATATTCAAAAAAGTATTGGAAAGAAAAGCTTGAAATGCTCTGAAATCTTACAGCTCATTTATGAAGGAAACCGGATGGAGATTTTCCCAAATTTGAAAACAACCCTAAAAACTTATATGACATTACCAATAACAAGTTGTAAAGCTGAAAGAAACTTCCTAAAATATCAGTACTAAAAATCTATTTTCACCAACCATGTTAGAGGAAAGACCTAATTGTCTTTTTATTCTTGGTGTAGAAAATGAAGAGTTGACCAAAGAGTATGCACCCTGAAATGGTAGGAGAAACTATGTCAGGTAGTTAATTAATCAAGATACTGCTTCTGGATTCACAAGTTTTGTTGACTTTTTAAAATTTGGATTTAGTTGTGATTTTTTTCCTCACTCTTGTTAAATTAAACAAGGAAGCCATTAGACTGAAGTAGCTCTCACGAGGTGGCAGACTACATAGCAACCCCAGATCTAAGCCTGTGCATATAAAATGCCTCAAGGTTATGAAATTGAAACCTAAGGACAATCGATCAGAAATGGCCAGCTAAGCTTTAAGCTATAGCCAATCAAATAATTTCCTTTCTATGTTTCCACCTTTTCTCTATATGTCTTTCTCCCAGCTCCTATCAGTGGGGTGCTTCTAACCTCTTCTGGTTTGGCACTGCCCAATGAAATTGATTTTTGCTCAAGTAAACTCTTAAAATTTTTGATATGTCTCAGTTATCTTTCAACATTTTAAGTAAATATTTACTTTCTGCCTAAATTTTTAATGCATTTTTTTAAAGAGGGACCCCCAGGTGATAGAAGCTTCAGGCTCCCAAAATCTGGATTCACTCTGACCAATAGATTGGTTTGTGTATTTTAAGATAGAAAAAAAAAATTTAGATGTCCCCAAAGAGAGACAGATACACAAATTTGGAATTCAAGGTAGAGGGTCAAGATGGAGAAATACATTTGTGAATGGAATGTTGTCCATATTCCGGTGTGTGGCTCCTTACCACACCACTAAGTAATTAACTTGATTCTCTGCAGTTGTTGACGGGGTATCCCACAAATTTAACTCACCTGTGACACTACCTGGAAATAGTGTCGGATTCCACAGGTTAATGGCTCAGTCCCATAAGACTGCCACCCTTCTCACTTCAGATGCCAAGCTCAAATCCAGGTGGTTGCCTGGGCTTCTGATCACCTTGCTTTAAACCAGAGGTTCCCACGACTGCCTTCTCGGGTTCCAGTGATTTGCTAGAGTGACTCACAGAACTCAGGAAACTCATTTACTTACTAGATTACTGGTTTATTGCAAAAGGTATTAAAGGATGCAAATGAACAGCCTGATGAAAAGCTAAATAGGGAGAGGTCCCAAACACAGGAGCTTCTGTCCAGTGGGGTTTGGTGCCTGCAGCATGAATGCATTCTGGTTCACCAACACGGAAGCTCTCTGAACATGTTTTTTGTGGAAGCTTTGTGACTTAGACGTGATTGACTAAGTCATTGGCCATTGATTCAATCTCTAGTCCCTCTCCCCGCCCCGGAGGTAGAGAGGTGGGACTGAGAGTTCCAACCCTCTAATAATTAGGTTGGTGCTCTAATAATTAGGTTGGTGCTCTAATAATTAGGTTGGTGCCCTAATAATTAGGAGGCAACTAGCCTTATTAACATAACAGCTGTAGAGATATCTCTACAGCTCTTGTTACTTAGGAAATTCAAAGGGTCCCGCTAGCTAGAGAACAAAGACCAAATATAGACATACCTCATTTTATTGCATTTGGTTTTATTGTGATTCATAGATGTTGCATTTTTTTACAAATTGAAGGCTTGAGGCAACCCTGCTTCAAGCAAACCTGTCAGTCCCATTTTCTAACAGCATTTGCTCACTTCATGTCTGTGTGACATTTGGGTACAAACTTTTAAAATTTTTTCATTATTATTTGTTGTGGTGATCTATAATCAGTGATTAAAACTTGATAAAATCTCAGATGATGGTTAGCAACTTTTAATTAAGTTATGTACATTTTTCTTAGGCATCATGCTTTCACACAATAGACTACAGTATAGTGGAAACATAAATTTTATAGGTACTGGAAACCAAAACATTTATATGACTTGCTTTATTCTGATATTTGCTTTATTGCAGTGGTCTGGAACCCAACCCGAAATATGTCGTAAGGTAGGCCCGTACATATTTCTTATTATAAAATCACTGTATCACACATATCTAAATGGTATTTAAAAACTTAAGACTCAGGGCCCTGTTATGACTTTCGTGGGCTTTAGGCAATTTTGCCTTTGTGAGCCTCTTCCTCCATTAAAAATATATATAATCATATAAAATTATATAATTATTAATGATTAATATAGTTAATACAATTAACATCTATAATCAATATACTTAACATGATAACATGTTAACAAAATAACGTGATAACATGATAACAAAATAATATAACAAAATAACATGATAAAAATAATAAATAATTACATTATTGTATATTTATATATTATTGTTTTCAAAATCTGACCTCTGTGCTTTGGAGCCAAAATACAACACAAACATGAAGTTTGGGATAAAAAAAGAACAATAGCTTTATTGCTTTGCTGGGCAAAGGAGGCTGCAGCGGGTTATGGCTTTCCAAAAACTGCAAGCCTATCTGGAGGAAGGGGTTGGGGGGTTTTATAGGAAAATCCAAGTTCTAGCTGGTTTGACAGGAATTGTGTACTTGCTGCCAGCCTCCTTTGTCTTGTCTTTAGGGTGGTACCAGGTTCCCGAAACAAAATGCTAGGAAGGGAGGAGGGGAGGTTTGGAGAAGAGAGGTAAAAGGTTACTTTAAAATCAAACTTTGCTGGACCATTAGTGCAGTTCTTTTTATTTTTGTTCAACTTTATGCTTTTAAGAGGTTTCATTATGATTATATGTTATATATATAACTATACAGTAGTAGCATATATTAAGATGACTAACATCTAGGCTGAATATATTATCATATTTACTTTTTCTTCTAATTTTAAAGTAAATTAAAATATTTTCATGGGCCCTGAAAAGTACTGCGTAATTGTTAAAGTAACCAGATTAGGCCCAAGATGGAGTCATCATGTTAAACCCCATATCAGCAAACCAAAATGTTAATAAATTTTTGTGCTGGCTCTCCCGGAGAAGGGAGCCCTAGGTCAACAAATCAACAGATTGGCTCAGCACAAGTTACCTGACCTGGCTCCAAATAAGGAAAGTAACCAACAAATGCAACTATAATTTTGTTGTTCTGGCTCACTTTGGTCTATAAAAATCTCTTGCCTTGTATGGATTTTTGGACATATTTTCTAGCTGCTGGATGATGCTGTCTGATTCATAAATGGCTGGAAAAAAAGCCTACTAGAATAATTATCTGTGGAAAATTTTCTTTTAACATAGCCAGTTTTGCATATCCTCTCCAGATCAATCACACATGGTGGTCTGCTTCCAGTTAGAGTGCCTCCAACTTCCCCATACCAATGACTTCAGTCAGGGGGTACCTGAAGCCTTCTTTCTTCTCACTGTAAAGTTTTCTTGTTCCCCTGCCTGCCTGCGACTCACTAGCTGTATAGCGAGTTCAAGTGTTGGTTCATTTCCACAAGGACAGGACCGTTAGAGGGGAGGAGGTCAATAAACTGGAGGTCAGGATAGTAGAAGGATCAAGTACGTGGAGGTTAAAGTCATCTAGCATTATGACAGGAAGAGGATTGGAGGGACAGACACTGAAGGACATTGGTCATGTGAGAGAGGACCCCAAATATTGAAGGAAGAGTGGGAGTCACCCAGGGTTCACAGATGATGGCAACAATGAAGGATGGTGGGTGATAAATCTGATGAAATGGGAGTCAGGGCTATGACTCATACCGAGGTAAGAGGTGATAATGGCAGGGAAGCAACAATGAGGAATTGGAAGGACCCCTCCCCATCAGGTTCAATGAAAGGAGGGATGTTGGAACTACTGCAGCGCCCTCAGGGAAGAGCCAGGTTTCAGTTAGAAGATGAAGGTGACCTATAGAGATTTGAATGTTTAGGGGACCTTGCTTACTACATCCATGAATTCCAGATAGTTGACCATTTTAGAAATTGGAGAGGGTTATGAGATGGTTATGAGAACATACAGAACATTTTGGGGATCTTGGGGTGGGGGATGGACTGGGGGATGTGGGCTTCCTGCAGTGACAACAAAAATGGAGACAAAGGACATACATATGGACGGTGAAGTTGTGGGTGTTAAGAGGGAAGGGATGGTTGGGGATCTTGTCAAAGAGGATTCTGAGCTCTGGTGATTCTTCTAGACTCCTTCTGCAGGTCTGGAGGCCTAAGGAAGATCAATTGTCCACTGAGCATGCAGAGCTCTGTTTAGACCCTAAGGATGGCGGTGTGGAAGGTTTGAGACAGAGTCTTACAAGTCGGAAGGGTTCCCATGTTGGCATAAAGATGGCGTTGTAAAGACTGCCTCAGCTGCCTCAAAAGTCCTGCCAAGCCCTCAACATGAACCAGATACAAAGGCGCTGAAATACGTGTTGAATGAATGAATGAATGAATGAATGAATGAATGAATGAATGAATGAGTTTCTTTTAGTAACTGGAATATTTAACATCCATGGCCTAAAGCATCTGCATTAGAATCACTTCTTGGATAGATACCTACCAGACTTCTACACAATTAAAAGAAAAACAAAATAAAGAATAGAGTCCGCCTGCCCTAAGAGAAAATTCCAGCCCTAGAATGAAGACAATTCTCACTCCTTCTAAAATTATGGTTTTCTAGATCTAATCATTTAAAGATCCAGATTGCATAGGACAAAGAACAGGTGATTATAGAATAAGGGAAAGGAAAAGAAGAGATAAACTTCGTTGGTGGTGTTGGGGTGGTCAAAGAAAGAATATGATGATTTTTGAACATCAATTTAAAGTAGGAGCCAGCACCGGGGAGAAGGGAAAGTATAATAGGTATTTCCTCTAAGTCATATGAGCCTGGGGTGAAGTCACGGTTACTGGCATCCAAGTACTAAAAATAAGAGAAAATTAAGTTATTTCACTTCTCTTAATTAGCCACCTTGCAGGATCACCCAGCATTTCCTAGGTCTCTCCTTGCACTAGCTGTCAGGAGTCATTTCCCACCACTGGCTCACGGGTGATGACCCTGCGAAAACCATCAGAGCACTTGTTGGTTTCTGGTTCTAGGCTTGCTTAGATGCCTTCTCTGCAGCAGCTTCTAGAAGAATTCACTTTCTGCTTCCCAGTGACAGACCCCTCAAGGCCACACTCAGAAAGTAACAGATTAAAGGGACCTTAAGGTGTTTTTAGTCTAATTCCTTACCTGATTGCAGAGGCTCTTCAGAAAATGGCATTCAACCTCAAAGTGACACAGCATTTACCACCTCAGAGGCAGCCCATTCCATTTTGGTCCTTTTCAATAAATAGAATGTTCAGGCTCATTGAACTGAAATCCCCATAGCTTCTTTAGCGGTATTACTGCCAAGATTTTGTAATCAGTTTAATAAGATCAGTGGCCATAGGGTTATATGCCATAGGATGTCTTTCTGGTGACCAGAATTCAGTCTCTGTTATGGAAACAGATTCAACCCTGGTGCAGTCTTACTAATCAATTTCCTTTTCTGTATGCATTATTTATCAGTGTTCTTCTAATGTCATCCTCTGATTACATTATTAATTCTTTTATGCAATCTAGCAAGCATAAAATTAATTACAGAATGCCTACTGTGTGTCAGGCACAGAGGTTATAGCCACATGGGTAAGTGAGTCAGATAAGGTTCCACTCCCCAAGACTTTATTGGCTATATGGATATAGAGCCAAGGAAAAAGGCTTTAGTTCAAAAGTGAGCTAAGTGCTATGTTATGGGAGTTATTAGAGTATGTTGGAGTTCGAACTGGGTCGCCTAATCTAATTTGAATTATAATACCAGAAATCAAGTGGCTGGTTTTTTAAAGTACGTGCTAGCCCAAAATGTAGTCTCCTCTCACCTTGGATAAATTTGTGTATGTCCCATGTTTCATCAAGCATTCATCGGCAGACCATCCCCAGGGGTGAAGCCTATGGATAGGGTAAACCTGGGGTTAAGCAGTCATGGATGGGATAAGTGGCTGGCAGGGGTGGAAGAGTAGAGAGGTGGGTCTTGGCCCTGGGTGCCTTTTATGGCTCTCAAATTCCAGGCTCACAGGTCTTTCCCTAGTGGTCAAAGTTCTCAGAATGACACAAGTTCCTGGGCCTCTGATGATACAACAAGAACATATTTTGTCCATTGGTTATTCAGTGAAGCAAGGTCAGAAGCATTAAGCAAAAATATTTCAAAAAAATATATCCATGTACAAGGATTCATCAATTTCCAAATTATGTGGGTATGTGTATGTGCACATGCACAAATCCAATATGCCTAGGTGAAGATGGAAACAGTTGGGAGGAAGGCATTTTGTTAAGACACTGTTACATATTTGAAGACAAAAGTGATCACTAAATATATTTCCCAGATGTCAAATCACACAAGTTAAGAGCCTCATTTCACTGATAGCATTCCTAGCCTCAGGTTATCTTCATAATTTTTACATTTTCTTCAACTTAATGAAATCTGCTCTGATTAAAAAACAAGATCTCCATAATTATGCTCCAAGTTATGGCAGAGGGGAAGAGATGGGTCTAATACAGAGATTTCTGGTGGGGAGGAATGTGGGCCAGACTTTAATCCCAGCTCCTCTCCGTCTTGTCCTATGATCTCCAGCAACTTCCTGAACCACTCCACAAATGTCCATGAAAAGAGTCCCCACGTCATGGGATTGGTGTGAGCCAACCATTCATTTCATTGACAGATACTTACTGAGCACCTGCTCTGAGGTTCCAAATCCTCAGGACTGGGATACGGCTGTGAAAAAGATGTGCAAAGAGCCCTGCTCTTGTGGAATGTATGCAACACAGGGGATGATCATAGACAATGAGTATAATTCACAAATGAATTATATAGAAGATGATAATTTCTAGAAAAAAATGAAAATATGATAGAGTAAGGCAGGCTTGGGAGGGCGGGATGGGCCTGCACGGGTCCCATGGTTAAACAGAGTGGTGCAGTTGGGTCTTGCTGAGAAGATGAGACCTGGAGAGGGTAAAGGAATTAACCTAAGTGGGTGGCCAGGAGAAGACCCTGTAGGCAGAAGACCCCATAGGCAGAAGGAACAATCAATGCAAAGGTCCCAAGGTAGGAAGTTTCTTGACATGTTTGAGGGTTAAGGAGGCCAGTATATCTAAAACAGAGATTAAAAAAAAAAAAGGATTGGGGCAAAGTGGGGGTTGTCACAGGATCGCATAACACCTTGTAGGTTGTTACAAGGATTTAGGGTTTTACTTTGAGCAAAATGGAGAACCACTACAAGACTTTGAACATTTGTTTTGAGCCTACAAGGGTTTCCTGGCCACTGTGTTGAAAATAAATATCTAGGAAGCAAGGGAAACTGGCTAGGAGGCAGTAATGGAGGTGAGAGATGATCATGACCTGGGGGTAATGGAAAGTGGTGAGAAGTGACAGGATTGAAGATAAATTCTGGAGGAGGGCCAGCATGATTTCTGATGGCTTGGATAGGGATCATGAGCATGTTTGTGGAGGTGAGTCTGGATCTCAGTTTGGATATGTTTAATTTGAGATGTCTGTTAGGCGTCAACATAGACATGTCAAGAGGCAGTTGGGTGTGACTCTGGAGTTTGAGAAGGGGTTCTGGGATAGAGAAATAGATTTGGGAGTGTCTAGGATGCCTGAGTGGCTCAGTGGGTTGAGCCTCTGCCCTCGGCTCAGGTCATGATCTCGGGGTCCTGGGATCGAGCCCCACATCGGGCTCCCTGCTCAGCAGGGAGCCTGCTTCCCCCTCTCTCTCTCTGTCAAATAAATAAAAACCTTAAAAAAAAGAAAAGATTTGGGAGTGTTTAGAAAGACTCAGTCCTTCTCCTGTGTTTCTCCCTTACTCTCCAGCATTGCTACCCTCAGAACACTTCTGACACGAGAGGTGGGTGGGTTCTCTCACAACAAGCAATTCTCTGCAACTCCAGCTGGGTGTCCTATAGCTGAACCCAACTCTGCTACTGTGTACCTGGACATAGCATCAGATCCCACAGGTTAAGTGTTCAGTCCTACTAGACTGCCCCCCGCCCATGCAATAAGATGCTAATCATAAGCCTAGGTCGTCACCTGTGCTTCTGATTTATAGCTTCAGCTATAAATCGGAGGTTCCTGTGACCCCCCTCTTCAGGTTCCATTAATTTGCTAGAGTGGCTCACAGAACTCAGGAAAGCAGTTGACTTACTGTTTGTTATAAAAGGATATGATAAAGGATGCAGATAAACAAACATCTGGGTGAGATGGAAGAGATGGGTGGGACAAGGTATGTGGGAAGGGGCACACACACCCTTTGCAGGCGTGCCTCTCTCCCTGCACCTCCATGTGTTTGCCCACCTGGAAGCTCGCCAAACCCCATACTTCAAGGATTTGTACGGACACTCCATCATATAGGCGTGATCCATCATTACCTCCATCTCCAGCCCCTCTCCCTTCTCTGGAGAGTGGGCTGTGGGATTGAACATTTCAAGCTTCTAATCATGGCTTGGTTTTTCTGGTGATCAGCACCCGTCCAGGAGCCCACCCAGAATTGTCTCATTAAACAAAAAACACTGCTATCACCCAGGAAATCCCAAAGGACTTAAGAGCTCTGTGTCAGGAACTGGAGTCAAAGACCAAGTTTTAGAACAAAAGATGTTCTTAGCACTTAGATGTTTGTAGTCACTTAGGCAATTCCAAGAGTTTTGGGAAATTCGTGCCAGGAACTGGCGTCAGAAATCAATATGTATATATTTTCTGTTATCTTACAGGGAGTCATCAGAGACCCACTAAAGGGAGGCAGGTTAATTCATTGGGATGGTAATTTGTATTTTCTGTCATTATATTTTCTCTCCACATCCCCACTCCTGTGACAAAAGAGGAAGCCAGGCTTTTGTTTCCTTTTGTCTCCAGGGAAGTTTCTTTGGCAATAGAAATGTCGATTGCATGAAGGCAACCCCTTGTCCTTTCTTTTGTTTTCAAAGCTTAGAGTTTCTGGAAAGGGCCTCCCAGAGAGGTGTGTGGAGTGGGCAACTTTTTGGAAATGGCTTGGTTCAGTGGTTCTTGTTCTCAGGGTCTTTCATGATGTCACAGTCAAGATGTCAGATGGGGCTGTACTCATCTGAAGGCTTGTCTGGAGCTGGAGGAGCTGATTCAAAGATGGTCCTTTCTCATAGATGGCAGGTTTGTGATTGCTGTAGTAGGACCCTCTCTGTAGGGCTGCCTACGTGTGCTTACAGCATGGTAACTGACTTCCTCCAGAGTAAGGAAACTTTAACTCCTTTTACGTTATAGTCTCAAAAGTCCCACACCATAACTTATGCTACATTCTGTTCATTAGAAGCAAGCCACTAAGTCCAGCACATACTGAATGGGACAGGAATGAAGCTTCACTTTTTGAAAAGAGAAGCATCAAAAAATTGGCAGTCATATTTTAAGACCAGCCCACAAGGCACTAGAGATCTTACAACCAAACCCAAACAGTTTCCTACCAGTAAGTAAACCAAAACTTCCCTTTATTTTTAAAGCCAAGTTGAGTTGAGATTTTTTTTTTATATTACTTATAGCCAAAAGTATTGTAATTAATGCAGAAGGTGTAAATTGAAGTAGCTGATCTGGGAGAGGATAGCAGTTTGCAAAGCTGAGGGGGGAGTTAGTTTCTTGGGAGTTGACAGGCTCTCCAAAAGGTAAGGGAAATGGCAGCTCCCAGGGAGACTGGCTCTTCCACACTGAGACTCCTGGTCTGCACAAAAGTCCATGGGCCCTGCACAAACGTCCTGGCACTGCATGACTCATGTCTTTTATTTTCTGTGTTCTGATGCTTTGACATCTGGGGCCCGGCTCATTCTGGAGGGACTGTTTCTCCCATGGTCAGCCAATTCTTAGAGAGAGTAAATAGCTTACCTTTGAGAGTATTTTTCAGATGCAAACTGACCAATCCAGAGCCCACATCCCAAATACCTTCTTTATCTGGCTCTCATCCTCTGAACCACTACCCACCTTCACTAATCACCCTATGGCCAGGTCCCAGACAACCAGGGACAACCCCTATGTATGAGACCCCACTGAAATAATTCAAACTAGCCAACCCCAAACCTGCCTACCATGCCTTGTCTGTTCCTTTCTGAAGAAAACACAATAAAGACTCTTGCACATAGCTCTGCCCCCATCCCTGTGCCTCCTAACCAACTCAGGCGCTTCTCTGTGTGGCCCCTGCATGGCATGGTAACACCTCCCCTTTTGGGAACTGTGAGTTACAAACTATCTATTCAATGGTAATCATCTCTTGATCTGTTGGCCTTGCTAAACCTCAGCTTTTCTATTAATACACTATATTTTAAATCAGACACACAATACATAAAACTTTCTACCTTCAAAGACAACATGGGTATAGATAAGGGGTATATCAGTTATGACCAGTAGTGTTCCTTCCTGGATATTCTGGACTATGTAAGATTCTAGGGGAAAATGGGGAACAGGGACTGGCCAGCCAGAGGCTGGGTAGAATCAGATTTAATATAATTTTAAGAAAATGCCAAGAAAATAGATAACACAATGCCTCTTAACCTGAGCATGGTGATTGTAAATGAAGACCTGCTATATTTAAGTTTTGGTTTTTGAAGAATCTGTGATAATCCTCAGAAGCAGTTATTACTAGTCATATGCTGATTTTAATTTTCAAAGTAACTTATAAAGATTTATTTTTAAAAATTTCTAGCCGCTACCATCTCCTGCCTTTGACCTCATGACACATTTAAACATTGGGATGTGTGAAAGCATTTGGCAACAATTTTTGTTACACAGATGGTGCATGCCTTACCTCATCTACAAAAGTTGCTGAGTATGTTGAGTCTTACTACTTGAAAAAAAAGTACAATTATTTTCATAAATTTAATCATGAGTCTACTTCACAGTCATTTCAATTTGGCCTTTTGGCAACCTATGGAATTTCTCTAAAATTCAAATCTCATCCATCTCTAGTACATAAAAGTCTTTCATTTTTAAAATTCGTATCTTTTTATTTCTTCCTGGATAGAAAGGTGATCTTCCTTCTAAGAAGCTTCTGTTAGCAGCCTTTGCCTAAGACTGTCATTCCCAGTAATGTTTTTTCCTTGGTAGTCACTTTAATGCCTTTTTTTGTTTTTGCATTATCTGTACCAGCCCTTTTTCTGAGTCCCTATCTCAAATCTGCCCCATCATTGTCCTCAATATATGACTACATGGCCTTCATCACTGATGATAAACAGAATACTCAGTTCTTCCCTTTCTTTTCCGTTCTTCCCTACTAGGTGTTTCTTTTCTATGTGTCTCCTATACTTTCACAGAGAACACTTCACTTTTGACACTTCTGACCACCAAATGTGTGGAGGTTTATCCCTATACCATGTAATTCTCCAGATACCAGTGGGGTGTTCTGTGATTTCACTCAATTCTGAAAGTATCTGTCTGGAGACAGTGTCAGATCCCACAGGTGGAGGACTCAGCCCCACAAGATGTTTCTACCCCACTTCAGGTGTCTATCACAACTAATAGATCTCCAGGTGCTCACAATTTCTGTCTGACTTGGCCACAGATTGAAGGCTGCCAGACAACTTTCTCAGGTTCAATTAATTTGCTAGGATGGTTCGCAAAACTTAAACATTTTCTTACATTTACCGGTTTACTAAAGAATATCATAAAGTCGACAGATGAACATCCCGATGAAGAATTACATAAGGTGAGGTCTGGGAGGGTTTTGAGCACAGGAGCTTCTGTCCCCATAGAGTTGGGGTGTGGATGGAGGTGTTTGCCTGGTATAGATGTGTTTGCCAGTCTGGAAGCTCCCTGAACCTCATTCTACTGGAATTTTATGGAAGCTTCTTCACATAGGCATGATCATTTATTAACTCCATTTTAGTCTCTCTCCCCTCGCTAGAGAATGGGAGGGGTGGAGCTGAAAATTCCAAGCTTCTAATCTTGGCTTGGTCTTTCTGGTGACCCGCTCCCATCCAGAAGCCATCCAGAAGCCCACCCAGAGCTGCTTCAATAGAATAAAAATGCCCCTAGTGCTCTTATCACTTAGAAAATCACAAGGGTTTCAGGATCTCTATGAATGGAACTGGGGGCAGAGACCAATATATATTTTCTGTTACCTTATAGAAGCTGACTGATATGAAGGAGTTTCCTCATTCATCCCCAGGTTCTAGATTCTCTGTATTTCTGTGTTAAATTCTCTTACTTTCCTTCAAATGTCAGAGGAAGTGGTTTCAGGAAAGTACTCTTCTCTTAAGCTAGATTACTCCTTTCAGCTTCTTGTAGGAAAACGGCCCCTGTATTTATCACCTCCCATGCATCTGTCCATCTAGCCATTCATCCACCCAACAACTAATTATTGAGCACCTGCTATTTTAGGGAATCAGAGATGCTTAGGACACTGTCCTTGTCTTTAAGGACTCTAAAAGAAGGCTAACCAATTAGAAATCCAACAATTACAAAAGGGTGTACCGGAAACCCTAGATAGCACAGAGGTGATGATGACTTACTATGGCGCAGGATGGTATTTCAATTTTTTATTACTCTGTAACCAGCCACACCAAAATTAAAACAATAATTTATGATTTTTCGTGATTCTATAATCTCAGCTTGGCTTGGCTGGGAAACTGTCCTGCTTTATGTGTTGCCTGCTGGAGGAGAAAGTCCATGACGGCTCCTTTACTTGCATGTCTAGTTATTCATTTGAGAGGACTGGAACAACTGGCTGCTGGCCAGGCATCTCTCATCTTCCAAGTGGCATCTCCACCTGCCTTGTTTGGATTTCCTCATAGCAGCGTAGCAGGCCTTCTTTTGGCAGATAGCTTCTAAGAGGGGGGCACAGAAAGTGCTAGTTCTCTTCAGGCCTGGGCGTGGAAGTCCTAGAATGTCACTTTCACTATACTGTATTGTCAAAACAGGTCACAAGTCCAGACCAAATTCGAGAGGAGGAGACGTAGATTTTACTTCGTGAAGTGTGGAAGCCATGCATGTAAATGGTAGGAAGACATTTGTGGTAGCCATCTTTGGAAATTACTAAGGAAACAAGGGCAGGGAAAGCATCATAAAAAAGTGATTAAATTGGCCAAGGAAAAACTGTCTAAGCATAAACTCCTTATTCTTTTGGCTTCTGAGAATAATGACTTCTTGTCCCTATCTCACTTTTATTGCTTTTACCAACTCCCTATCCTGTTGCTCAGAGAACCAAGCATGGTTCATGTCTGGCATAAAAATAATACATGGGGGCGCCTGGGTGGCTCAGTGGGTTAAAGCCTCTGCCTTAGGCTCAGGTCATGATCTCAGGGTCCTGGGATCAAGTCCCGCATCGGACTCCATGCTCAGCAGTGAGCCTGCTTCCTCCTCTCTCTCTCTGCCTCTCTGCCTACTTCTGATCTCTCTCTGTCAAATAAATAAAATTAAAAAAAAATAATACATGGAGAGTAGCTATTTGAGATGTGATAAAGAGTCTCTTATTCATACTGGGACCTTCTTTTGATTGTCCTGACCCTTGATTTGTCTCTCCACATTCCTGGCATTTCTTTTTACACCTTGTAACATGCCCCAGTCAATACCAAGTTATCAATAACTTGAAGAAGAGGTATGTCCCTTAGACAGGAACATGGAAACAGTGGCCTCTGGAAACCTAACTCTCTCTGTTCCTATAGGACCAGAAGTTCATTTCTGGAGCCTCAAACACTCTGGAAGTCATGTTGTGTCTATGCAGTGTGCATTCTGGGGAATTATTTATTTACTGTTCTCTCTCTGGATTTAGTGAACTTTTCTTGGAATTTCCATCTTTCTCAGCTGTTCTGAATGGACCTAAAGGTAGAGATTAAAGCCCTTACTTGGGTCAGAACCATAAAGCAGAAGTGGTGCTCCCCCTCTCCACCTGATTTTCAGGATCTGTATGGTGGTAGTGGCAGGCAAATCAAGAGGAGTGGCCCAAGTGGGAGATAAGAGACTTTGGTGAGAGCTCTCTGGCCAGCCACCTCTAGCCACCACTCTTTGCCAGAGTCACCTTATCTTCTTCCCAAACTGGGAGGATCTGCATTTTGCTTTCTTTTCTTTACAGGAGACTGTTGCTAAAGTCCAAGTGGAGATGGAGGGTCTGAACAAAGGCAATGCTTTGGTGAGGAATGGCCAGGCATTTCTGTCCAGGCCTACCCTCCACCTCACATGCACACACTTGGAGTCACTGATCTTGGGGCAAAGCAGCTCAGAGTTCTTCTTCGTTTGCACGATTGCTTGTTTTCCCCTTCTTCTGGATCCCTGCACTTCTTCAGGGCACTGACAGCTCTTCCTGGGAAGATCCTTTGCCTGGGAGCTGCCTTCTGTGATCATCACCATCTGAAACCATCCCTTCTAAGTTGGATTGGGCTGTATCTGGGAACATATAGCAACTTCAGAACCCAAATGCCACTGTAAACCATCTAAAGACAAATGGGATGACATGGATTGTTGTCTTTAATGAAACAGGAGTTAACTTGGAAATGAACACCATGAACTGTGAGCCCCAAAGGACTCCTCCCTGTCAGGGTCCAAGCTGGGTAGGATGTCACTGAAAGGACCAAACTTTCCTTATCTAGAGGGTCCAAATGTTATTTGTTTTTGTTTTTTTCCCCAAACATATTTGAAAACTAAATATTTCATAGAGATTTTGATAGCAAGGCTGAGAGAAAAATGGAAAAAAGAGTCATAATAACTTGAAGAGTTAGAAATTACTCTCGTGTACATTTTACAAAGGCATGGGGAGATGAAGACACTGGTCCATGTTGACACTGCCAACAATGGCAGAGATTTGAATTCAGGACTCTTTGGCCCCAGAGAGGCTCCGCTCCCTGATTAGGAGCCCACCAGCTATGGGTGAGCAAGTAGGAGCTCTAGGCAGGGCCAGCCTGCTGCTCTGCACAGGGTGCTCCCTCAGGCCTGCCCAGCAATCTATGCTCTGCTTTTTCTTTTCCTGATACAAACCCCAGTGACTTGGTCTGCCTTTCTTTCTTCTAGAGCTTCCATCACTGTCCCCTGGTTTTCTGCTCCCAATCTCAGATGCACAATGGCCTATGGTTTACCCAATTCCCTGCTTCCTCCCTGCTCTCCAAGGCAAGTACTTATTACTTATTTCTTTTGTGCTCTAAGGGTTTCCCTGCAGGCCTCTACAAGGACACAGAGAGGGGGTGACAGAAATAAGAGCTCTGGCAGACACTTCGCACTCCTGGCCTCAGGCATAGAGTACGTGACCCTTTTGTGAGATAGATAAGGAAGCCTTGGTGATCGTCAAACATCCATTTTTATTTCAGAAAGTGGAGCCCACTAGCTCCTACTCTTCCCACTGTCTCCCAGCTTAGGGATGAAAATGTTTCTGTCCATTAGGAAGCTTTTCTCCAGCCGAAAGATTGCAGCCTGGCTAGCCACTGGAGATTTCCTGGGTGGTTTGCCTCTCTGGAGTCTTCCAGACTGGCAATCGCTCAATTTCCTAGCTCTGCCATTCCCAACTTGTCCTCTGGGGGCACTGTCTTTGGGACTTGGCCCCAGTCCTTTGAGGCTTTGAGATTCAGTGAAGGGTCAGTGGCCCTTGATAAATTTAGATACTGGTGTCAAAGGTCATTGCAGCACACCAAAGTTTGAAGAAGTTGGTCCCATCCAGCCAGGTCACCGAGAGACTACATATTTTCTCAAAATTTAAAGCATTCAATTTCTTCCTGCCTAAGAAAAATCTCACAAGGGAGTCTGAGTCATAAACAAAGACAGGGACTGCTGTGGATTTATTTTCCTTTTTCTTTATTTTCAGTGGAGAGATGATACAGTTAGATTGGAATAGAATAGGTGATTGTCTCACCAGGTGATTCTTACGGGAAAGCAGAGATGGTGTAGCCTGAAAATAGTCTAGTATCAGCCACAGCTGTGGAGTGGGAGGGAAAGTCAGCATTCTCAGCGGGCAATGAAAGTCAGTTATTCATTACCACCAACACTTGACAGTACAGTGAACACGACATTATATTTATGCTACATAAAATAACGTGATACAATTTTTACAACCCAATTTAATGCAGTAGAGGGTATCGGTTTAATAAAGACAAGGACAATAGAATTAAAAATATCTATAGATTTACGTAACAAAGGCTGGTAAAAAGCGAGAATCATGCTAATTTGAGAGAAAATAGGTAGCACTGTCATAAAGTTTGTAAAATGGAGAGAAAGTGCCTCACTCTGAATCTCTGTGAGTTAAGTTGACAGGTGCTGATCTGGAAGAGGAAAAAAGCAAAAACCACACAGCCATCTCTTCTCAATTCCCAGGCTGAGCACAAGCTCCCTTCATTTATTCCTTCCTCTGACAGCAAAACAGAGTATCTGCTGTGAAAAACTGTAATGTTTTAACAACTATCTGACAAATAAGCAAACTTTCCTATGGTTGTGTAAGACTTTCAAAGCTAAATTTCACTCCACTTTGGTACCTTGCTTACCTTCTAGATACCCATGGCAACTGGCTGGAAGTGGTTAATATAAGTATAGAAATATCAGCACCAATTGCTCCTTGGACTCATGGAGAGCCATGGGCTCAGAGATGAGGGTGATTTCTAAGAACAAAAAAATGCGTGTGGTGTGGGGATGGATTTCAATTTTATGCCACCCACCACATGTTAGTGGAGCTTCCTCTGAGATTCCATGTCAGGGCTAGGCTTGGTGGAGAGGCAGAAGAGTCTATGACCTGGTCATGCCCTCAAAGAGCTCACTGTCTGTAGGAGATGCAAGTTGCTCTGATATGTTGGCTTTCTTTCAAGGGTTCAAGGTTGAGAGCAAATCCTAATGCTCTTTGTTCATTCTGCCTAAAGGTTTTTCTTAACCATGTTCCTACGACCAAGTTCATGGTTGTGTTGTCTCCTCAGGGCTCTTTTTCCTTTGTCCATCCGTCAATTCCCTTGAACTAGCCCTCTTCCTTTCTAGGATAGAAGCAAACCAATCACAGGCTCCCGTTAATCCTCACGGCTATGGAGTGGATTTGGGGGCATCAGATATCTAACCTATGTCAGGCCCCTGTCAAATCCTGAGCTGGCACTCAGAATTCTAGAGTCCCCCTGAGGTATTTTGGAGAGTGCTGCAGGGAGGAGAGAGGGAGAAGGGAGGCTGAAAGCTGGGCCGAGACCCTCCCCTGCCATAATAGTAGGTACAGTAAAGCTCCACTTCCATCTGTTTTACATGTCAACTCTATAGAAACTGTCAAATCCCTAAAAGGCTCAGCGAGGATGGAGGCTGAGAAGTGATGAAGGATTTGACCATTAGGGCATCTCTGTGTAATGGTTAATTTGATGTGTCAGTTTGACCGTGTCACAGGGTACCCAGATACTCCATTAAATATTATTCTGGATCTAGCTGTGAGGGTGTTTCAGGATGAGATAAGCACTTGAATTGGTAGACTAGGTAAAGCATATTGCCCTTCTCAATATGGGTGGACACCACCCAGTACACGGAGGGCCTGAAAAGAACAAAAACCAGGAGGAAGGAAGAGTTTGGTCTCTGCCTGATTATTAGGCCAGGCCATCAGTCTTCTCTTGCCCTTGTGCTGGGACTTTCAGCATTATCTTCTCTGGTTGGTTGTCAGGCCTTTGGGCTTGGACTGGAACTACGCTGTCAGCTTTCTTGAGCCACCATTGTGCAGATGGCAAGTTATGGGACTTTTCAGCCTCCATAATCACGTGAGCCAATTCCTTATAATAATTCTCTTTCTTCCTGTCTTTCTATGTCCTATTGATTCTATTGCCCTGGAGAACCTTGACTGATACATGGCCTTAGGTCAGTTTCAGAAGATGGGTGGGTACAGAAGCCAGGCTGAAATGAGTTGATGGGAAGTAAGGAAGTGGAAGTGGTAAGTATAAATGTATTTTTTCTAGAAGAGATATGAGGAAGTACCTTGGGGGGAGGGGAGGAAAGGTTTAGAGAGAATTTCCTTTGAGAATTCATGACCTTGAAGGTAGAGAGGAAGCTGTTCACAAGTTGAGAAGGAGACACAAGAAGTATGTGTGGAAAGGACAACCTGTGGCACACCATTCACAGGAAGTGGGTGGGGAAGGAGCCAAGGCCACACTGGGCTGGGTGAACTCAGGCAAGTCACTTATCCTCTGGATAAGTGGAGCCTCCTTGGCTCCACCTGTAACCTGGACATCACAGTGGCCACTCCACTGGCTTATAAGGATGAAATGAGATGGACTGTGTGAAGGCAGGTAGAACAGAACCTGGTACATAGGGGGCAGTCGCTCCTCTCTCCCTTCCTCAGCTGCCTGACACCATCCACTGTCTCCTGATTGCCACATCTCTGTCTGCACCTGCGGGTGGAGTCAGGTAGATCAAGGTTTAAACCATGACTGTATCATGTACCAGCTGTTTGACTTTTGGGCAGGTTATACCATCTACCCCAGGCTCAGTACTGACGTCTGTGAAATGGGAATAACATTTTTTTAAAAAGATTTTATTTATTTATTTCACAGAGTGAGAGAGATCACAAGGAGGCAGAGAGGCAGGCAGAGAGAGAGGAGGAAGCAGGCTCCCCGCTGAGCAGAGAGCCCGATGCGGGCCTCGATCCCAGGACCCTGAGATCATGACCTGAGCTGAAAGCAGAGGCTTTAACCCACTGAGCCACCCAGGCGCCCGGGAATAACATTTTTATTTCAGGATTATTTGTGAAGGTTAAATAAGACAGTATATATAAAGCACCCAACAAAGTGCCTAACTTACACAAGATATGGTTGAGAAAAACAGTTTAAGTGACTCAGTACAGGCTAAAGTTTTTATTCAGCTGATATGCATCAGGGAGCACCCAACAACCAGATGACTCTCTAGTCAAAGCAGGTTTTATAGGGTGAAGAGAAGAGAAGGGAGTGTGTCCTTGTGGCTTGGTACAGGTAGTCCCTTTCGTCACTAAGTGCTAAGAAGCCTGTGCTTGGAACTGTGCCTCTGGTTTAGGGTCCTTGGTGCAACCCTGGGACAGTTCTTTCAAGCACTATTTTTTAAACTTTGCACCTTGTCTGCTAGTTAAGGTTCAGGTGGGGAGGTGGTAGCAGGAAAAAAAAAAAAGAGGAAGGAGGAAAGGGAAAGGAACTAAGGCTGAAGCCAGGGAACCTGGGAGCCGCTGTCTTGTCTGTTTTAATTCTTTTATAATATTAAGTAAATGTGTTGAAGGAATGAGAAATGAATGCATGTCTGGCCTAGCAGTTATCTTAGTGCTTTTAACTGGGATATGGAGTTATCCAAGTGAAAATTCCTCTTACCCATGCTTGTTTTAAAAACTATACAAGACTATGTAGATATATATCTCCCAGTTTCCCCCCAAAATCTCTGCCCTACAGAATCACCATTTTTAAATATCAAACCAAAATTGGTCAAGATTCCCTCCTTGGTGATTGCAGGAATTCTGGTCTTCCATGGGGGTTTTTCTCAAGAGGGTCCCACCCCACCCCCCAGTATTTTTGAGTTTTCTTCTAGAATGTTTGTGTGAACCAGAACTATGTTTTGATCACTTGTCACCTCTGGCCTCTGGATCACCCTTTGCCACCTTATAACCTTTCTCCAGATTCTTCCCCCTCTTTCCTAGGACACAGCTAAGCTCAAGTCATACATTTCAACAAAACATAACAGTTTGATGGAAACAACGTCAACATACAGAAAACAAATCTCAAACACTGTTCTGGGCATCTCGGCCCCCAAGCCACCAAAAGACATGGCTCCCAAACAGAGGTCAGCCCTCTCCTTGGCTTCTTGCTGCCCACTGTTGCAGGCCTGGGTGGTGATCACCCCCTATGTAAACAGAATGCCTCCAGCGTTCATTCCTTGGCTTGATGTCTCCTTCCATCCTCAAGGCCAGCAATGGCCAGTTGAGTCTTCCTCACCTCTGACACTGACTTCCTTTTCTGACATGTCTCTTCTTTCCCTGTAAAATCCCTTGTAATTACATGGGCCCACCTAGACTATCTTGGGAAGATCTCGTATCGAGATTTTTTTAGCCCATCTGCAGCTTGCTTTTGCTGTGTAAGATCATATATGCCCTGGTTCTGCAGACTAGCCTGTGGACATCTTTGCTGCGGCTAGAGGATGGTGGAGCATTAACATGCTTGTCACAGACGAGTTCTCCTTTACTACTTGAGAAACAGGGAATACCTTTTGGTATTTAAACTTTAAAATAGTGGTTTGTTCTGAGGACATGTATAAATAACTTGCAATAATATGGAGACATTTTTGTTACTGGAATTCTTCATGGGAAGAGAGTTATATTTGTTTGGAAGAATTAAGGCAGTAAGGAGTGAGGAGGCCTGAGAGTGTGGGGGACACGGAAGGCAAGTCGGGTTTGGGTAGAGAAGCAAGATTCATAAAACATTTCAAGTAACAAAAGAGAGTCGTTATAGTGTGTTCTCTTTTGTTTTGTTTTTTTGTTTTTAAGATTTTATTTATTTATTTGAGAGAAAGTGAAAGAGAGAGCCAGAGAGGGGGGAGTGTTCGAGGGAGGGGCAGACTCCCCACTGAGCTGGAAGCCTGAGGAGGGACTGGATCCTGGGACTTGATCATGGGATTCCACTTTCATGACCAGAGCCAAAGGCAAGGAAGATGCTTAACTGACCGAACCACCCAGGTGCCCCACTATAGTGTGTTCTAAGGAAGTGGAGCTTGTTAACCTAAGGACCCTTTGCTTCCAGGATGGGGTAGTGGAGTCAGCATGGCAGCTGGAAAGTCGGAATGGAGCACAGCCACATAGTAGAAAAGAAAGAAAATTGAGATTCTCCAAGGAAAATCGAAGACGAAAGGGTTACAGGAATCGAGTATTGGTGGAAAAGGGAGAGAGAAGGAAAGAAAACAAGCAAATAAACTAAACAAAAGAAACAAAGGACCAAACCGCTGGCCAGAATGGACAATGGACATTTGGGATGTGAGAGCCACCTCCTTTTTTTGGGCTCTCCATTCAAGTCCACCTTCCTCACTAATGCCTTAGGCAAGCATGGTGTGAGGAGACGAGAAAAGATGCTGAGTTCTACAGCAGGGGTGATTCGTGGTAAAGGCGGGATATTAGGACAAGAGAACCAAGGGGCCTGAAGGATAGGGAACAGAGGGGCAGCTACATTTGGATGCAAGTGATTTAGATATTCACTGCACTGCCTCCGGTTACGGTTTGTACCAGACCCCTGTCTGGTTTCTTGGAGTGATTCACTTCGTCTGCCTACTGCCACGTCTCCAACCCTTGAGCGCTCTTTCCCCTCATTAAAATCTGGACACTATCTTCTCTAAATTCCTTTAAGATCCGAGATAGTCCTAATTTTTATTTGTTTATTTACTTTAACACCTATCTCTTCAACTAGTTTATAAAGTCAACAAAGGCATGTATACTGTTTTTTTTCACTACATAGCCAGAATCTAACCTTGAACATGGTAGTCAGAGAAGGACATGGTGTTTGTTGAATGAGTGAATGAGCAAACTTTGGCCAACCTCCTTCATTTCATTTTTTTTTTAAAGATTTTATTTATTTATTTGACAGAGAGAGAGAGAGATCACAAGTAGGCAGAGAGGCAGGCAGAGAGACAGGGAGAGGAGGAAGCAGGCTCCCCGCTGAGCAGAGAGCCCGATGCGGGCCTCGATCCCAGGACCCTGAGATCATGACCTGAGCCGAAAGCAGAGGCTTTAACCCACTGAGCCACCCAGGCGCCCCCTTCATTTCATTTTTGAGCCTCTTTTTTAAGTCCTAATAGGTTCTTCCCTTGTTCATTTCTGATACTCACCTCCTCTTGTCCATACCTGCTGCTTCTTTGTAAAGGGGGTTCCAAAGATAATGAAATGGGCCAAACCATGGTGAGTAGACATACCTACCAGAGTGAGCAGCAACTGGTGATAAGCGCCACCTCAAGCAAAGCAAAGCAGGAGGCACCAAGTGAGAAGATGGAGTCTAGTGCCTGAAACTCATGCTCCTGGTAGGGAATATGACCATGCACTGCTGTACAATTGGACAGGAGGAAATAGGTGGGGATGCTGGCAGGTGTTGAGACCGATGAGTTATTGCAGGGGATGCAAGTATCTGGAGGACTTGAAGCTTGGGGCCAAAACTAGAGCATATGTGTCTCTGTGGGTGTATGAATATATGTGTGCTCACACTTACCTACACAGGGAAAAAGAATAGAATCGGATGGAAAGAGGGTGGTGGCCACTCAAATAGAATAGCAGCCTTGTCCCAAGAAGTGGTCCCCTGAGTCATTGACTCTTGTAAGAACAAGATGGGTCTCTAAGTTGCAGATAGGCACCACATGGTTTCAACTATGGAATAGGTGTATGTAATGTGAAGAAGAAAGCCAGATAGGTTCTTCCTGCACTAAAGTTTGATACCTCCTCAACTCTGAACCAGTAAAACAACTTTAACTTCTCCCCACTCTCATCCCACCTGTACAGTTTATCTAGGTCCACTTGCTAAAGCACTGATAGCATCATGGCATTTTTGCTAAACTCCCCATGGCTCTGTATTTCCAGCAAAAGTAGAAACGTCTCACCCTGGCCTTCAAAGCCCCATCAGCCTCCACTCTCTCCCTAGTTTAACCAGATTACTCTGTTTCCATAATATATGTTGTCCTTTGCTGCCTTCATGCCTTTGATTTGGCTGTTTCCTTACTCCTGAAGACAGTCCCCATTTTTACTCCTGGAAAGTCAGCTCAGTGCTGCATGAAAAGACACATCTGGGCTTCAACTTTGGTTCGATCCTCTAATAGCTGTGGTTTTGGCTGATGCTGCCCTACGCCCCAGAGCCTCAATTTACTCGTCAGTGGAATGGGGATGGCAATACCTGTTTGGAAGGGCTGCTGGGACAATTAAGTGTGATGTCTCATGCTCCTTCCTGACACATCATTGGGTGCTCAAAACTGTTGCTCCCCCACTCCCCCAAACCATCTTGGTTGCCATCTCCTTCCAGCACCTCTCCGCCACCTTGACCTTGCTTCCCCTCAATCCCCGTGGACATGACTGTGACCTCTCTGTGGCGTTTGCATTTTCTGCACTTTATTAGGATTGCCTGTGTACTTGTTCCATCTCCCTGTTTAGATTTAGACTCTTGAGGACAAAGCCTGAAACCCTTTTTCTCAGTAGCTTCTGCCGAAGCGCAAACGAAACCGGCACAGTGACTGGCAGCTGTGCTCAAAGTATTTAATAAACATTTGTTGAATTTAATTGAAATGTCCGAAACAACCTGATCCCATTGTTATTCCGACAAAGATCAGTCTTAAGAGCCACCACCATCCCGGGCTGTCATGCATTATTCATGCCAAAGTCGCCTTCAGTGCTCTGGTTTCCTGGTCCTGCAGGCTGAGGAGGAGGCTGGGCACATTTACATTTCAGAAGATCAGTTCTCTCTCCCCATCAGCCTGTCCTGGCCCCAGTGAGCCTCGCTGTGCATTGCCAATCACCCAACCGAAGTTCTTGGGATTCTCTCTCACAGAAACTCTGGCGGGAACACCGGCCTTTCAATGCAACTCCAGCTTAAAATACATTCTTTGTTCTTTCACATCCTTAGTGTTTCTGTAAAGCAAAACTCTAGCACTAAGTGCAGACCCAGAGGAGAGAAATTGTTTTGTAAAAGAAGACACATTTGGCATGAAGAAAAAAATGTCTGGGGAAAGGAAGTATAGAAAATTTGGATGTGGGAAATAGCAGGACTTTCCGCGAGAAGACATTTCGAGAGCCCTCCTTTATTTTTATTTCTTAACTTGATGAAAATGTTGAGATTTATGCTGTCACCAGGTAGGTAGGCCTGTGATATTTATGTAGCTGATTTCGTGTACTTCGACAGGTGCACTACAATTCTGACAGTTAAAAACCCATTCTCTGCCTCTTCTCGCACCGAATGTTGATGTTATATTGGTGTGTTCTGGGAACATCCTGAAGCTACCCTCAGAGAACTAAGGATTTTCAGAGTCTTTTTAGAATAGAAAGCACACTTTGAATTGATTTACTTACAAAATGACATATTCCTGGAAGGACTGAACAGTCAACTAGAGATCATTTCAAGTTGAGTTGTGGGAAAACCCACAGTCTTTTTCCTCATACATATTATTCTTGCCCGATTCCTATTAGGCCCTCACTAATGAAGCCACCATATCTTTGCAGGTACTGTTCCCTCTGCTTAGAATGCTTTCCATGCAGTACTTATGGAGATAAGTCATCTTCGGCCAAGGTCAAATGTTAGCTTTCTAATTACCCCTGTTTTGGTTCCCACATAATTTGACACATCTCTTTTTAGTGCTGCTTTTTATATAGCTACAATTCTTTATCTCTATGCCTGCCTCTTTCTCTATATTGTGAATCCTTCAGTGGTGACAGAGATGATTTTCTTTCTTTTTTTTTTTTTTTAAAGATTTTATTTATTCATTTGACACAGAGAGAGAGATTACAAGTAGGCGGAGAGGCAGGCAGAGAGAGAGGAGAGAGGAGAAAGCAGGCTCCCCGCTGAGCAGAGAGCCCGATGTGGGCCTCGATCCCAGGACCCTGGGATCATGACCTGAGCCGAAGGCAGCGGCTTTAACCCACTGAGCCACCCAGGCGCCCGATGATTTTCTTTTCTGAGAACATTTGCCTGCTTCTCTTTGTATACCATGACATTCATGGAAAAGAAAACAAAACAAAATCCGCAGGTCAATCTCAAGGAATTGGCAGTTATGAATATAAACAGAACAGCTTAAAGTTCTGCTCTGCAGGGGTGCCTGGGTGGCTCAATTTGTTAAGTAAGAATCTGCCTTTGGCTCGGGTCATGATCCTGGAGTCCCGGGATCGAGCCCCTCATCAGGCTCCCTGCTCAGTGAGGAGTCTGCTTCTCCCTCTGCCTCTGCCTCTCCCTGCTTGTGTTCTCTCTCTCTCAAATAAATAAATAAAATCTTAAAAAAATTTGTTCTACAATGATTAGAATCATAGAAAACTATAAGAAAAAAAGTGAAATGGGTACTACAGAAGATTATAATGGTGAAACACAAGGTGGGTATAATCCAAACATACATAGTACCCAAAAACGAAGTGCCCAAAGAGATGTCAGGAATGCTTCCTACCCCCCCCCCAACCCTGCCATGGGCTTTACATAAACAGGGGATAAACACTGATCATATTCAGTCACTCCCTTCCACTCCTCTATTACTTATTCTTGGTTTTCTTAGAAACTACCCTTTTCCACTTACATTATTTCTACTTATCTTCAAAATAGGTGGTTGAGATAATAGTTATAGTTTATAGGCAATAATTGGTTTTGCTGCTCATTATTTATGTATATCTATAGCCAAAATGTCTCCTTTTAGCACCCGTTATTCTAGTTAACAGATATTTGGTTATATAGTTCCTAAACATTTTCAAGTCTTAGAATATCTTCCATGAGAAAATAATAGGTTGAATGGACATAGCCATCTGGTATCACTCTCTTTTCCTTTAGAAATTCTGAAAATAGAACTCATTGTCTTTTGATGCTACTGTAAGTTCTAATAGAGGAACTTGAAATTATTTTAATTGGGGCCCATTAAGATTTTTTTCTATAGGTAGTACCTCTTGAAGAGAGAAATGCGTAGCTGAGAGATGGTAGATCAATGTTTTAAAATATCTATGTCCCCCCAAAATCCCATGTCCCATCCAACTGATTTCAACCCCCACCTTACCACAAAAAGTGACTATTAAAATACCTAGCTCATAGACATAACACCAGAAGAAATTTCTTATGCACCAACAAGGAAACATAAATATATATTCTTATATCCTCTTTTTACAAACAGGTAGGAGGAGATGGAGTGAAGATAATTATTCGAATGTGGTTAAAATAAAAGCAGGATACGGAAGACACAAAAGGAGCTGATAAGCTCTCAGATTAAGCTAATGATCAATGAGAAGGCATGATGGAAGTAAGAAAATTTGAAAAAGCTGTAATTCCTTATCTGCCATAAAAGAAAGTCTAAACTTATGCTGAAATAGATACGCATAAATTGACGGTGATGTTACATGGAATATTTATGGAAGGTCTGAAGTTAATGATGAGTAATGCAAAAACAGAGTGTTTACCTTCTAAATCATACTAGAATAAAAAAATCTAATATTGCCCGTACATCAAAAATTCATAATATAAAAGGGCTCTCAAGGGAAAATGATGTTTAAAAGCATAAACTAGAACAACAGACCTGGTATTGTGATGGTCATCATGCTATCTATTTTGAAATAGTGGTTTGATAAATAACAGTTTATTGGTCCCTTAGAAGATGGTGAAATAAAGGAAATGATCTTTGTAACAAACGAGGGGTGATGAGAACAAGCATTTAAGATGTGAAGTTAAGTGAAAAGCTGATAAGTGCATTGGGATTGCAGCTATGAAATAAGTCTGGACAGGTGGAGGGCCATGTGGCAGGGTGGCAGTGTCGAAATTACAAGATTTATTTTCATTATTGTTTTTAATGAAAACTCTGAGTTTTTGCTTTTGTATTACCTTTTCTTGTGTTAAATAAAAAATTATAGTATCAGTGGTTGTAATCTATGAGACCATCCTAAGAACATATTTAGAAGGTTGAAAATCTCTTCCCACTGCCCTCCATTCTAATCCTCCTAAGATTAACAAGCTGTTGTGTATTTTTCCACAATTTCCTTTATGCTCAAATAGAAACACATATTTAGGACTTTTTTGGTTGGTGTTGGTTTGTTTTCATAAAAATGGAACTGTACTCTAAATGTACCTCTGCAAACTGCTTTTCATACTTAACAATACACCATGGGCAATTAGAGATAATTGATTTCAATCTTTTAAAGAGCCACATAATAATTTATGCTATGAATACATTACAGTTGAGTCAAGGACATTCCTTGTTCCTGGGCACTTAGGTTCTTCCCAGATTTTCTATAAAAAAAATCCCAGGTTTTCTATTGAAAAACCTTCCTATAAACCATGATACAATAAATCTCTTGGTAGATGTATCCTTATATATTGGGGCTTTTATTTCTGTTAGGTAGATTTTCCAAAGTTGAATTTCTAGACAGTTGGTTATATTGTCTATTTAAAAAGAAAGAACTTGGAGAAAAACATGTTTTTTTGTAAATTCATGCATATTTACTTTTGCCCTAGTTTTCTGAGATGATCATTCTTTGTAGGACTAGAGATTAAAGTTTGAATTTGGCTGCTTCTAGGCCCTATCCTGGTCCATTCTGGATGGAATCTTTCAGAAGATGGGGCCATATGAATTTTGAGGGAGAAAAGAAGGGCAATAGGAGAAGTCAGAGAAGAAGTGATCAGGGCCAAAGGAGAAGAGAATTTAAAGAAAGGTAAGTGGTCAACAGAGTTAAATGCTGCTGAGACACAGAGGAGGAACATCCTTTATATTGATGGAGAGAAAGGCTGTACATGAAACTTCACATGTATCTTCCCTGGGTACAAGGTAAGATGGTACTCCTTCCATTCCTTTGATGTTACCATGGCCATGTGACTTGTTCTGGTGAGTAAAAGGAGAGCAGAAGTGACATGTGAGACTATGAGGCAGAAGACTTTAAGGGTTGCTGTTCAATTTCCCATGTCTCTTTTTCCCCATCGCAGAGACTGGTGCTATTCTGGATATGGAGACTCTATAAACCAGAGTCTTTGAATGATGCCAGCATATGGCAGAGCCCCCTTACCTCCCAGCCAATGTGGGATGGACACATGTGGCTTAGGTGAGCTAGAAACTGGATTGTTTTAAGCCACTGAGGTTTTAGAGTTGTCACTACAGCATAACTTAGCCTATCCTGACTGATACCTAGAAAAAAGGTTCATTTGAGAAATACTGAAGTCTGATCTCAAGGGAGTAAAGAGTAATTAAATTGTAGCTCAGGGGGTTAAAGAGTGGGTGTGTAGTAAGGAAGTATAAGTAGCAACCGTTGAATTCCTCTCAAGGTTGTTTAGGGGCTAGAACCCAGGGCCAGTTAGTTAAATAAATGCTCTTTGGGGAAATCTAGGAATAATTCTAGAACACTTTTAAAATAAACTAGAAACATTAACTGTGTGAATAATGACAAAAACCAAGACGTACACTGTAGAATTCTTAATATATAGATTAAGATTCCAGCAGCTTATATGTATCTCAAAGCTTACTGAAGATATAAGAATATGACACAGTAAATTCCTCTGTGTAGTTCTAGAAAAAAAATTGTTTTTCTGGATGAAATATATTTCCTTGTATCAGCTAATAAGAATTATGTCAACATCCCTACAAAACCCTTATTCCTGTTCTCTTCTTATCTTTACTTCCAGGCGGTTGAAAGGGTATCCTTTACATTGGTGGTTTGGCACCACTGTCTGCTCTCTCTTGGCGAGCGGAGGAACATCAGGCTTGGGGAGGTGGAAGATGTGGAGGACCTAGACGACTCAGGATGGTGGATACAGTAAAGGCTCTGTTACTGATTGTGGCCAAGACAACTTGACATAGTCCATAACTGGAAAAGACCCATCAGAAATTCTGTGGGAGCAACAGAATAGAGGAAGCGTGTATGTGTGTGTGTGTGTGTGAGAGAGAGAGAGTACATGGGCGTGCATGCGTACCTATTTTGCTGAGGATGGTCCTTGAAGCAGTGGTCCCATGACTGGTAAAATCCAGCAATATCTTGAGAATCATTCAGCTGTAAACAGTCCAGAAGTAGAAAACAATGTTGGTAAGACCCTGGTTCCCAATAGATAAGACCAGAACTGTCTACTACACAAGATGAGAGTTTTTGAAACCACAAGTCACATGCCTTTAGGGGATTATGAAATTGATTTATAGGATCTTGACTCAAGTTTTTAAAAAATAAGATAAAATGGAATAGAAAAATCAGCATGCATCCCATATCTTAAAGGTAAGGTTTTGTTTTTATTTGTTTTTAAGTGAAACTTTTGTTTCAGCATGTGTGTGTATGTTCCTGGTTGTGATCAACAATGTATTTCTTATTGTGGGTTCTGGGTCAAAACAATTTGAAACCTCTGGTCTAGAGCCTACAGGGAGCCTAAATTTATTCTCTGAGGACAGGGGTGGACCAGCACGACACTGGAAAACCCAAAGTGGGTGATAGCAAGAGATGGGCAAAAAGTGGACATTGTTGAGGAAAGAGCTCCTTAGAGAGCTGACATCAGTGGTCCCACTGAGTGAACCGGGGTTTCCCAAGCATGCAGACAGGAGGTTTAAATGAGTGTGCACTAGCATGGCTGAACAGAGTTTGTTAGAGTTAATAAATGCTGAAATTGGTATACCATGTCAGCAGCAATTTGTATTAAATCCCTCTCCTTGATCTTGGATCAATTTCTTCCTGCATAATAAACCAGAAGGATAATCTGAGAGAAGCTGAAGGTCAAACCAAAGGAGTCGTGCTCAACAGAAGGGCCCGAGGTGAGGGGGATGAGAAGGTAGTGGGAACAGGACTGATAGTGAGGTGGGAAGCCTAGAGGATTGGGCAGGGACAGGGGCTCCCTGGCAGAGACTGGACGGTGTTGAAGACCTGTTTTAGGTGATTCTGCTGCTCAGTGTGAGGGCAGATCTGAGAGACAAAAGCACCCAAGAGGGATCAAATATCTTTTCCTTTGTTACACGAGTTTTGGGTTTTATTATTTTATTTTAGGATGACTGTACTTTTGACTCTTTCATTAAAAACCACTTTGAATTCTTTTCCTAAACCAGTGGGATGCAAGTGATAAATAAATGGAGATTGGTAAGACTGGAGCTCTTTTTTTTTTTTTTAAATTTTAGGTTCTATCCTCTTGTTTAGGTCCTACCCTGTGGCAAGTTCATAGGCTGTGGCTTTTTTCCTACCCACAGAAGTTTTAGAGAGCATCCAATGTGCCCAGTGATGGTAGTACTTGGGATCCACAGATCCTTTAAGTTGTCGTAACAATTTTTATTAAATCACTACCTTCTATCTTTTTAATTTTAGTTGCAGGCATAATTTTCTGACCTCTGAAGACTGTTGCAGCCATAGAACCAGAATCATCAGAATATTGAGATTCATTCTTTCTTTCTTTCTTTCTTTCTTTCTTTCTTTCTTTCTTTCTTTCTCTTCCTTCCTTCCTTCCTTCCTTCCTTCCTTCCTTCCTTCCTTCCTTCCTTCCTTCCTTCCTTCCTTCCTATTTTCAACAGTTTGGCTGTGCCTAGCATGCTGCAAATACCATCTCGCCATTCAGACTGAATGTGTAATTCTGGGTGTGGATAGTGTCCCCACCATTCAATTGCTGATCTAAAAAATTTCTAGGCTATTGTCAGTGATAGAGGGCAAAACACACGCTTGCTTGAACATTTATCTTTTTCTCTTTTGTTCACGGGAAGATTATAAGGACAAAAAGATCTTCATTGGGAGAGTAACATATTTTATTTAACCTAACACTGTTTAATAAATAGGAACACATTTAAGGCAAGTTACAACATAGAACAAGATTTTTTTTTAAATGTAAACATAAATCCTTACTAAAAAATTATTAACCTTTGTCACGATGTTAATTGCCTTTAGTCACTACTTAGCTACACTCTTTCATTTATTTCGTTGTTTATTTACTTATTTACTACTTGCAGAGAAAACCAGTCTGTAGAGATTTGCCCTTTGGCCCACTGGAGCCTCTAACCATCAGGGCCTGTCTCTGCACCTGTCAGTTTGCATCGCGGTGGCCTGTCCTCGTGCTTGCTTAGCTCAGATGAACTCTGAAACTCAGATTTTCCCCTACTATACCACACTGCTCATTTTTTAAAGGATCCATGCTCATCTTGCCTGATGAACATTTAAAACCTATAGGAAAAAAATAAAATCAATTTTAAAATCCAAACCTTCACCTAAGTGCTCTTTTTCCATTTTGTAAACATTCATGTATATATTTTGATAAAAGATAGAAAATATCAAAGGAAGAAAAAAAGCTGTATGCCTGTCCTGTCTATCCATGGCCCTGCCTCCTTCCCCCAAGGAGACACCAGAAATTTTCTTAAAGGAAGGTTTGGTTTGTCTTTGGAGACAGCAGAAGCGAACTTTAAAGATAACACAGTTTACGTGTGTGCTGGGATTCCTAATCACCCCTTCCTTGGCTGGCTTGAAAAATTAAACATGCCGTGTCCTATGTACAACCAGATGTGCATGGCTCCTCATCGCTCTGAACAGTTCCAGAACCTTAGTAATTTGAGTTTATCTCAAAAATTACTGAACTGCACGGTAAGAAATTAAACTAAAAATTACGTTCATCCATCACCTTTTATGAGCCATGGAAAACTACATGGGGAATAAATCCTTGCAAGCAAGACAGTTTCTGTTATAAGTGGTTCTTCTCACTTCAAATGCATTAATATTCAAAACCATAACCTGTCGCGTGCTCAGCTTTGTGTGAGAAGGGGAACAAATCAATCCCCTCCTTCTGTTTACTGTGTTGATTAACACTGTTCTCTCTCTGCCTGGAGTGTGGGAAGTAGTGCTCTTTCTCCCTTAAAGGGGTAGACACCCATGAAACCCAGAAAAGAGGGAGGGAATCAGCACTTACCGTGAGCCTACTGGGGTCCATGCTCCATGATCCTAACAGTTCCAAGAGGGTTTTGCGATCCTCACTTTCTGGCAGAGAAAATCAAGCTCGGAAAGTCCATGAAACTGATAAGCTAGCATGGCTAGTCAGTATGAGCCAGGTCTGAATCTGGCTCAGTCTGACTCCAGACACTTCTTGGATTCCTCCATGACACCTCTCAAAAAGCAATCAGAGGAAGCAAGAAAATGATGCCTCAAGCAACCGGAGTCTTTTGAGTGTCTCCAGGGTGGAGAATGGAGAGCTCTGAGTACAGTCAATGCCTAAAGACGGCTCCTCCACGCCACTCTCAGATGGCCCAGAAGTCCCGGCAAACTGTTCACGCTGTGTGTGATCATCTCACTTGTGAGTAGGAGGTGCCACGAGTGACTCGGGCCATGTGTCCCCACAAAGCCCTCATGAAGTATGGGAAGCTCTCATCTCATCTCTTTCTGAAGCAACTCATTCCTGCCTGGATGACATCGCTATTCCCTTGGTGTCTGGCCGTCAGCACCCCCTCCCCAACCTCCAGAGAGTTCTCAGAGTCAGAATAAATGTCTTTCAAGCAGAACCCCACTCTCTCGACCCTTTGCAGAAAGTCACCTTGCAGTGTCCCCACTTGGCGATCGTCTGAAGGGCACGGCTACCTCTTGGCTGCCCTCTGCTTGGCCCCTAGGCACAGACTGGTGCTCATGGGAAGAAACCAGAGGGCAGTTCTTCTCTGCAACTGTCCCAAGATGAAGCTGTTTAGGCAGCAGCCTCAGTTGGTGTCTATATTTCACGGCAGAGAATAGTCTCGAGCCTTCTCCATGGTCAAGATGCGCTCTTTGTAAACAACCAGAATGGAACTGTGTTCCTGGCCCATTATAAAGGGCCTCAGAAGCCTGGTCACCCACTGGCCCCACAAAACAGCAGGTCCCCATCCTGTGATGCCCTGGGACAGCTTTTGTAGAAAGTGTCCTATTGTGAACGGCACAGCCCAGCATCCCCTGATGGACTCAGAGTGACGGCTCCATACACTCCCTAACATCCCCTAGCTCCTCAGCCCCTGGCGTGTCCCCCACCTTGCCAGTTAACTTTCCTGCCTCTGCTCACCAGCAGCTCAGCCTTCCTGGAAAAGAAGCACGCCGTCACCCCAAATGATGCCAGAGACCTTGCATCTCGAGCTACACTTAGCAGTGCCCCAGTCCTCGTTGGGCAATTCCCCATCACGGTCCCGCGCCCTGGGACCCGCCTGATGCTCTTCCACTGGCCCTGAGGTCGATGATCATTCCTATTCTCTCTGCCTAACTCCAGTTCTTTTTCCCTTTTTAAAAGATTTTATTCTTCCATTCATGAGAGGCACAGAGAGAGAGGCAGAGGGAGACACAGGCTCCAGGACCCTAGGATCATGACCTGAGCTGCAGGCAGATGCCCAACCAACTGAGCCACCCAGGTGCCTCCTAACTCCATCTCTCGCAGCAGGCTTCTCTGAATGAATGATTCGGAGCTCTTGGAAGGTAGGGACCAAGATTTGTTGACATTTGTGGTAATAATATGTTGAATAAATGATGTAAATAAGCAGATAGGGTAATGTTTAACCTGGGGAACCTGGCGCATCTGTTAAGCAGCCAACTCTTGGTTTCAGCTCAGGTCAGAATCTCAAGGTTGTCAGATCAAGCCCCGTGTCCAGCTCCATACTCAGCAGAGAGTCTACTTGGGATTCTCTCTCTCCCTCTTCCTCTGCTCCTTCAGCTTGTGCTCTTTCTTTCTCTCTCTCTCTTTCTCCCTCAAATTAATAAATAAATCTTTTAAAAAACTGCTTAACCCCACAAACCAAGTCCTCTCTCCAGAGAATCCTAATCGAGGAGGAGGGAAGGAAACAAAGTTAAATTGGACACTAAGTGATTATTTTAAGCCCTGTGATCGGCATGGCCCCATCTGTTGTTTCACATAATGTCACTCAAGTCTGTGAGGCAGATACCATTCTTTCCACTTTTCAGGTACAACAAAGTAAGCAGTCCAGGTTCGCCTAACTCTGCAGCTCAAGGGCTTTTCTGTGCTTTGGTTATCTGACTTCCCACCTGCATTTCCACCTTCTGCCTTTCTCTCTTCATATTCTCTTAAGAACTCAGGGAGCTTACAAACCACTGATGTTGGTGGAAGCTCTTTGGGAGGGGGCAACATTCGAATTGGTCTCAGCAGACAGCGAGATGAAGAAATCCCCCAAACTTTCATAGTCTCTGATGATATTGGTAAAGAAGGCAGGAGGGGGCCATGCCACATATTAGTTTGAACATACTTGATTTTAATTGCAAGTGACAGATACCCAACTTCAAACAGAGAAAGGAAATTGTGTGTCGAGTACCTAGGAAATCCGAGGCCATTTGTGGGGTGTTTGCATATGGAGCTCCAACAACGTCATTAGCAGGTGGCCCTGCTCCTCTCTCTGTCTAGGTTTTCCTCCCCTCCCCATCCACGTGGGCTTTCTCGTTAGGCAAACCATCTCTACCTGGCGGCCGCCTCTAATCTCTAGGCTATGCTGTCCCCTGGACCCTTACTGCCTTGCACTCCCATCCCCCAACCTCTGGTCTTTGTCTGAGCTGCTTCAGAGCACAGTCCATACCTTTATCTATATTCCCCAGGCTGGATCCAATGATCACTCCCTGAACAGATGAATGATTACAGCCCGCTGGTCCTCTTCAAGTCCAGATTGGCCAAGTTCCCTGCTAGGGGTTATGGGAAGGCAGTAAGAACAAATCTGAGAGGAAGTTTCTCTTTGTGTATCTTCCTACTTAGTTTTTAATTCTAGCACTGTTGGCCTTTGTTGTCCAGTTATTTTTGACAGATCTCTTCCTCCTTTAACCTCCAATCAAGGGTTGGCAGGAGTGGGGCTGGGGGAGAGCTAGGGGTGGCTGATGGGGAGGGACTGCTAATATTTGCAGCAATTTTTAGAGGAGAAGCAAATGTTCTAAAATTAGATTGTGGTGATGATTGCACAAGTCTGTGAATCAACTAAAAAGCAGTGAATTGTATGCTTTAAATGGGCAAATTGTATGGTATGTGAATTATGTCTCAATAAAGTGGTTTTAAAAAAAGATTTCGAGGGGAAAAAAATCCAGAAAAGGGTAACATTACAACATAGAATAAACCGAAAGCCTGTTATGTATTACCTTTCCCCACATTTACTCAAACTATACTTACTATGTTATTTTTTTCCCAAAGATTTTATTTATGTATTTGTCAGAGAGAGAGAGAGAGCACAAGCAGGCAGAGTGGCAGGCAGAGGTAGAAGGAGAAACAGGCTCCCTGCTGAGCAAGGAGCCTGATGTGGGACTCAATCCCAGGACCCTGGGATCATGACCTGAGCCGAAGACAGCCTCTTAACCAACTGAGCCACCCAGGCGTCCCGTATACTTACTATGTTATTGATAAGACTATCTACAGTTACCACGTTTCTATAATTTTGTATAGGAAAGAAAAGGCAGAGACGTGTGTCTGTTTTCTACATGGTGATCTCCTCAGTGCCTGGAACAGTGCCTCGTATATAGTAGGTGTGGCAAGTTGCAGAGAATGGGCATAAACTCTTTGTAGCTCCTCTCCTCCCATAAGTCTGGCCACATGACTTGATTTGGTCAGAGAGACATTAGTGTACGTGATGTAAGTATGCTTTAAAAACAAAAGTATGGCTTTAGAACAATAAGGGTGTCCCTGGGACACAGCCTTGAGATAGTGATGTGGTGCTGAGACCATCTGGACGGTGTACACAACTGAACCCACTTAAAGCCTCCTTTAAACTCTTAAGATTTGGCGGCAGGTGTAGAATCCACACATCTTGCTCCCACTCAAGAAAAGCCCCGTATGTAAGTTCCTTGCATGTTTAACCTGCTGCCCACCAGTCTGGAGTGGCCCGCCTGTGTCTCTGGTCTCTTTGGGTCCTCATCTCTGAAGGTGGGAGTGGGGGTGGTGTCCAGATTATACTTGGGAAGTTCCCCAGGAGCTTAGAAACACCGTGTGGATGACTCTGAATCTCATACGGGCAGCCTGACAACTTCCTCCATTCCACTGGAAAGATGAGAATGAGGCTATTCTCCATATGCTCCCGGACAACAGGAATTAAGCTGCTGGTCTTGCCACTGCTTTTCCTAAGAGGTTCTGAGAGTTGAGATTAAGCGATGGGACTCGGGATGGCACCAGATGGTTCTAGAACACAATGCACCACGGGCATTTCTGCAGAAGCCTCAGGACCACCTCCCTAAGCGAAGAGAAGAGAGAAGAGCAGAGAGATGTCCCTCATTTCTGGCCCTTTCAATATGGCTGACACACCGCGTATCATGCTGTAGCTGGCAAGCCGAAGCCACTTTTTCTTATTGTCCCAGACCCACAACAAAGTATTCAAACCTGACATTCTCATATTCATTTTCCTGATCCTGTGCTTCAGCTTTTGGTTTCTTCTTGTCTCTTAAATGAACCATTTGGGCTCCCTCTTTGGGCCACAGGCCTCACCTTTCCACTCAGAACTTGAAACTATTCTTTCTTTGGGTTTTGGTGTCCCCCCACCCCCTCCCCCAGAAAAACTTCATATAGGAGGAGGGTGGCTAATTCACCTCAATTTTCCTAGTTTTAAAATGGGAAGTCTTGATTCCCAGAAAGGCCTGCAGTCCTGGACAGACCATCCTGGTTTGTCCTCCCGTGTAAGAGAGCTCCAGAAAAGCCAGATGGCCCAGCTGATCCCCGCCCCCATGCCCACAGGCAGCTAGGGAGGCCTACCGCGACGCACCGCTCCTCTGCGAGATGAGGGATAACAAGAGCATATGTCACTTAGGGTGGCTGTGAGAAGTCAGCAAGATGCAGCATGCAGAATGCCTACCACTATATAGTAAGTCGTCAGTCAATATTTATTATTGTCATTGTTGTTATTATTATTTACAAACATCTGAGAAGAGCTAAATTAGCATAATCCTGCAGGAGAATTTAGAAAGTGGTAAAGAACCAATGAAAACTGATACTACATAGAGAAAATGAATAAGATGAGAACTTTGGAGCCAGGGAGGGGCCTCATCTTTACACCCAAATTAATAACCAAATTAATAGTATTGGACACGAATTAAATATTATTCACATAGCTTTTGGAAAGAGTGCCTGTCCCGTATGGAAGATCCTCCAAGGAGTGTTCGAGAAAGGGGGCTGATGACAACCCAACACTCTTGCATGCAGTAAACTGCTGGAGGGAATTTATGAAAAATGTCCCACATATACTTTGCCTTGGGCAGCAAACAACTATTGCGCACCAACTGATTCAGAATCTCTGAGAGCGGATTCCCAGAAAGCCACATTTCTAACACACTGCCGAAGTGATTCTTTTGTGCCCTGAAGCTGGAGAAGCCCACATGAGGACTTTGTCTTCCGGTAGGTGGGAACCGTACCTTGTTCCCTCCATCCCCCATCCCCCACTCAGGTCCTGGGCCCAGAAGGTGCTCCCAGATCTGTCTTATTTATCAGACTGCCTTTTGGTTTTTGAGGTTAAGGATCTGGTTTGCTCTGAGAGTGTTTCTCCAGAATGAGACACCAACACATGTTCTAGTCACTGAGCTGTTTATTTAAACTAGTTTCTTACCCTGATCGTAATGATCAGGGCTGAAAATGCTCTGAAAATCAACACATTTCATGAGGAGAGAAACCCGTATAGTCTGTGCAGGCAAGAGACTTCGAAGAGCACTTTAAGAATAATTGCCCTGGCCTGCCACGGAAGGTACACTCTCCTCTCCAATTAATGCCGTCTGGCTATCCACTGCCAAACAAAGCCCCTCCCAGGAATGCCCGGCTCTGGAAGGAGGACAAGTAATCTAATTCTCCACGACATTTCCATCTCCATTTTAATATGGAAAATCTTGATGAAATGGATTCTACAAGAACAGATTTTCATTATTGAAAAGCCATGTCAGAATAAATTAGCATGAAGAGGAAGCAGGAAAACACTAGATTGGATTATTCAGAACAATTTGATTATCCGCCCATTGTCAGAGTTGTTTCCTATGCATTTAGGAGGTGTTAGAGACCCTAAGCATTGCTCTTTCTGCTAGTGAAAAAGTTACATTATCCGTCTTGTCTGAGGTGTTTATTTGAATGCTTTCCCTGCTCTTTCCAGGTCGTTCAGTTATTTTGCATCTCAGGTGGATAACAGCAGTGAGCAGAGCAGTGGTTTGAAGAGGGATCTACCCTTTGTAGCTACGGCTCCGCCTATGAACCATCACACTGAGCATACATGTGGTGGGACTCTACCTGGAGAATATTGTCAAAGGAGAGGGAAGAGCAAAATGGATACAGATGGGCGAATTTGGGGGTTGTGGGCCAGCCGCAAGCTGTTCCTTCGGTGGGTGAGCCAGGGGATGGCCCCAGAGACAGCTGGGGGCCTGGGAAGACAGCTAGGGAAGAGGGAGATGGCTCACGAGCTAACGTCGGTGTGGCTGGGGCTCACAGATAAACACCGGCCTCCCAGGCCTTTCTCCTAGGGCCGCACAGGCAAGGTCTCCCTCTTTCTTCCCTCCCCACTAACTTCCATGCCTCCCTCAGGCTCCTAGGGAGTTCCCAAGTATAATCTGAAGCCCCCAACACTACCACCTTCTGTAAGCAGAGGACCCAAAGAGACTAGAGAAAGACTGCCACTCCAGACTGCTGGGCAGCGGGTTAAACAGGGAGGGGAACTTGTATACTGGGCTTGTCTTGAGAGGCAGCAGAACGCGTGGATTCCACACCTGCTGCCAGACCTTAAAAATTCATATGGAGGCTTTAAGTGGATTCAGTCCCGTATACTGTCCAGATGATCTCAGCACCACATCACTATCTCCGAGTTGTGTCCCTGGAGCCACCTCTGGGAGTGGGGAAGGCAAGCAGAATGCACATTCCAAGGACAGGGAGGGGGTAGGGAGGCTCGGATGGACAGGGTCCAGCACATGGGTCAACAGCGGTCATGTCTTCTCCATGAGCTCCCCCAACACCAGTATTTCTCAAATACCTGCTATATTCCAGGCTGGGTGTTAGTCCCCTCTATAGTCATTATCTATGTGTAACCAGGTATTAGAGAATATACGCGTGAAAGGGGAAAAGGAGCCAAGTGTTTCCTCTTTGCTTTATGACTCTCTGTGTTTGTGTCCAAATTCCTGGCTCAAGTTCAGGGATTATGTCTTGTTCATCCAGCAACTACCTCAGTGCTTTGCACTTTCTAGGCACATCCAGCAACTACCTCAGTGCTTTGCACTTGCTGGGCACAAACATGCAAGGAGTGAATAAGCAAGTGGACAGTGGCCTGTGGCATTGGTTTCCCTGTTCCCATTTTATAGATGAGGAGACTGAGGCCCAGAGCTTAAAGCATGTGCTTGTGGGTCACACAGCTAAGATGAGGACTGCAGAGCCTCACCCTACCTTTGTCTTTTGGCTAAATCCCATGATGGGTGGGACTGGAGGCCAAGGCTCCATGCCCTCCCTGTTCTATTTCACAAGTCTATGGCCCCCATACCCCTCCCTCTAGCAGGGGCACTACTTGGAGAAATGCCTGCTTTTTTACTTTCCTTCACCAAGGCGACTCATTTGAGCCCCATCTCTAACTGGTAGCTTTTCTCAAATGACAATCTGGGCCTCCTCGTTGTCCAGTAACCCTTCTCTCCTGAGGTTCTTCTGGTCTGAAGGCTTTGCTGGGGCTCGGCTGAACATGGCTCACCCCTGCTGCCACTGCTCCCCGCTGTGGGACCCACGGCTCCAAACACCTGGGCCCCCAGCATCTACAGTGTGGCACTGGGACCTCGGCTCTATCTGGTCTCTGAAAGGCCAGAGCTCCAGTGGTCTCTGGCATGGTTTTTCTGGCTGCCTAAGACTGTGTTCAGAGAACCATGATGGGTTTATGAAGTGAGAGATGGGGGCAGGGTGGGACACGATGCTGGAGAGGCTACTAGGCTCATATCATGAAGAATTTTAAGTATCATATTAATTTCTTCTACGATCTCTGAAGGGAATGAACTCACTGGATACCATTACCAAATTTCCTAACTCACTGTCTATTGGCTGGACATAAAGCTTCTTCTCCAAATGGAATCATGCTATCTAACTCCTAATCAATCATGATACCTTTTCCTCCCAGGAACCCAGACAGAGAACTGACATTCTTCTCAATACAGTCTTTTAGGCAGTTACTAATGCACTGGGTGAAATCTATTTGTCATCCTGATTCTAGGCTCGCCCACCATTTCTGTAAGTGGAGAAGATTCTGTCATCCAGATAACCCCAATCTACCCGCCCTGCTCCCTCTGTTCCTTGGTCCAGATATCTCTGTCCAAACAACCCTTGGGTTACTCAAGCATCCCACCCTGCTCCCATTCCCCCAGTCTTACCCCAAGGCACAGACCCACACCCACTCTAAGAGCAACAGCATCTGTGGCTTGCTCAGTGGCCCCAGGCAATGGCAAAGCTCTGGGTTGGACACAGACTTTCCTGCTAAGCTCTCTCAGACTTCCACTAATCAGGGGTCTAATTTTGCTTCCTCCATCAATATCAAATGGGAAGGCCCGTTTTCTAAAGTTGTGGACAGGCGCAGCACGAAGTCAGTGGGCACTACATAGCCACCATTAAACGAAAGCATATCATTCTGCCCCAAAGTTCCATCAGGGCTCCCCAGCAGTTCCAGTTCCCTTTGTTAGGGGAGAGAGAGAGAGAGGATGTGGGGCTTGGAGCCTCTCCCAGGACAGCTGGGAGCTGAGCCCCCAGATGACTGACAGCCCCAAAAGGCGATGTGGGCTTCCCATCGCTGCCTGTCTTTCCTGGGCATGGGGCTGCGGGACCCCGACTCTGTTACCCATCAGAGCAAATGCAGACTGTTGTCACCCGTGAGCAGAGGCCAGGATGTGAGGAATTTTAAAGCAGAGTGTATTCAGTCCCAATTAAATCCCATTTTACAAATTCCGTCCGAGTCCTCAGCAGGAGGAAGCCCATTAAATGTTGTCACACGAAGCCAGCCTAGGTGGCAGTGCAGGGCTGTGTGGCTGCGGCCCGGGTTCCTGGGGAAGGCCGCCAGAGCAGAGTTCTGGGCTTTTCTCAGCGACGGCAGAAGGATTTATGTGGTATCACTAAGTACCAGAAAGACAAGGTTATTTCTAAGCAGGTATCAGAAAATAAAACGACAGGCATGAAATGGGAAAAATAATCTTTGAAGAGAGGCGTTCGAGCGACCCAGGGGCTCACAAATCAAAAGAGAGAAGGTTTTTTTTGCTTTGTCTCTGGTTCTTTAAAGAAGGCCAATTCGCTCCAGTCAGGGATACCCAGTGAACACTATGGGCTTTCTAATGGCTCGTGATTAAAACAATTTTTAAAAGAACATTGCAGATAAAGCTTCCTGGGGTGTCTTTTAGGTCTTGAATGGGCCACTGGAGGGTGAGCCCGTTCTTCACTCAACAGCAGCCTAGAACTGGAAATCAGTAGGATGTCCTGATGTTCGGATGTCCTTCCCCGAGTCACCTTTTTACCCCCTCAGGCCTCCTCCTGGAAGCCCAAGATCGGGTACGGAAACGAATTCTTACTCCTTACTCCTGACTTGGAGTCAGCCCTGAATGCACCCTTGAGTTGTTGCCGGGCCTTTCTGCCCTCTCAAGGAGTGGCCTCCCTCACATCCCCGCTGAGGACTCAGGCAGCTTTAAATCCAAGAAACCAGCTCCTGCCCCTCCTCCTTGGGCCTTGCTCCACCTCCATCAGTTCTCTGGCGCCAAAGGGACCTCCTGTGCCCGGGGCCTTGTCAGACTCCAGTCTACCATTGGGAATGCACCATAACGGGTGGAGAAGGGGGTGGGGTGCGGAGACCATTACCATTTCACTCCTGCACCTAAGGTTCCTCTGTGACACCCCTGTGGGGGGGAAGGCGGGGCACAGAGACTGAGTAGGGCAAGGGGGGGATGGGCAGAGGGAGGAAGAGTGCTGACCTTCTGCTCTCTCCCTCCCTTTTATCCTCCCTCCCTTTTTCCTTTCTTTCTTTGTACTTCCTTTTAAAAGTCTAATTAGGTGAGAGTAAAATAAGTGATTTTTGATGCTTTCCATGACTTTGCAACTAGAGTTTACAAATTAAATATTTCAAAGACCGTTCTTTGCTCTTCCTCCTCCTCCTCCTCTGCCTTAAGAACTTTTCCTGCAAGTTAGACCTCTGACCCCTGGCTGGTGATAGGATCCTTGAACTTGAACCCAAGGCAGGTGCTTTATCTCATACTTTGATTGCCAACATAATTTTCCATTTATTTTAAAGTAACAGAAGTTTTATTGAAACAGGGAAGCAAGTGATGGCTTCCCACCCCACTTCAGAAACAATCTTGGTTTGATTAGTCATTCAGTTCCCATAGATTTACTGTTGGCAAAAGGACACTCTAATTGTAAAGAAAGAAAATAGAAAAACTGTCTTTTCTGCAATGTTTCTTTCTGGAACCAGTGAAGGCCCAGGTAGAACTCTGGGAGTTAAATGAGAACAGTGTAATAGCCTTTCATCTTTATGTAGATTTAAAAGACAAGGGGGGAAAGTGCATTTATTAGAGGAAAGCTGAACACTTGTTTCCTCCACATTTGTGTTTTGTGTTCAAACAGGAAATCTGGGCTTCCCTCAGCTGGCAGACTTTCTGGAGACCTTCCAGCCCAGGTACGTGAATACAGAAATTCTCAACAGGACTGAGCCAGCAAGATTCAGTCTGAGGGCAAAGCCCAGGATGGTTGGAAGCCAGGAGCTGGCCCAGGTTGAGAAAGGCAGGCATGTCAGACCAATGGCAGAAATAAACTATCCAAGGAAAGAATGGAAGTCAGAGAACAGTCAGAAACTGGGGAAGAGGGAGGCATTAGTAGGCTTAAAGAGTGAGATCAGGCGGTGAAATGCCTGTAAGGGTCAAGCTGGGAACTGAAATGAAAGAGTAGGATGCAATAGAGAGTGGTGGGGACTGTGTCCAACAAGAAGCTAAGTGCCCCTGTCTGAAGGATCCTCAGATCCAGTGATCGTGGCCATGAAGGGAGGCAGGCCTAACCAGATCTTCCCATTTTTAAAGAAAAGCACACAATCTTGATTTTTTACTTGAAATATCCCAGCTTAAAACATCGGACAAGTCAACAAAATATGGATAGGTTGGGGTTATATGACAAAGTCTCTGGCCTGTGTAAAATCACATGTCAAGGCAAAATTTAAATGGAGAAATGAGAGAAGCAGACACAAAGCAGGCTCAGATGGGCATAGCTAGGGCTCCGGGAAGGAGTGAGGTCAGAGGGAAAAGGGCCAGCTTTATGGGAGGGGCACAGAGCATGGCCACAGGCTCTCTGTACTGCCGGGGGCTCCATGCTGCCAGCGCTTCTCTGCTTCTTAAGGACAGAGCAACCCCAGCATGGCTGTCACACCAGCCTAAAATCCCCTATGGTATCTGCACCCCTAGACTCTGGCACCATCTCCTCCCGCTCTCTCCTCCTTTCTCTTATTCCAGCCACCAGGGCCTCTGTGTTCCTTGGAGGCATGAAGGACACCCCTCCCGTAGGGCGTCTGCGTGGCTCTTCCTTCTGCTTAGAACACTCTTCCCTCCGACCTCCACATGGCTGATTCCCCACCTCCTTCCAGCCTTTACTCAATGTCATCTTCTGACCTCTCTATGCAAAAGTTCAACCTACAAGTGCATCTGGCTAACTTCTCAGTGCTCATTTTCTTTTGTCCAAATCAATTACTACCTTCCAAATACCATGCAATTTACTTATTATTTATTGTGTCTCACGCAACTAGAATGTAAGCTCCTCCGAGGTGAAGATTTTTATTTGTTTTGTTCATTGATGTACTGCTGGAACACAGTTGTTCCCATTAGGAGGCACTCAATAAATATTTATGGAAAGCAAGTGTGAATTCATATTTCTTCCTACTGTCATGTAGCTCTGGAGATGTGATTTCAAGGAGCTTCTCTTCCCTTCCATATTTCATTCCTGCTCTGTCTTTCCTAGCACTCAACTCTACAAATGTTTTTTGAGCCACCATGCTGCGCCAAGCCTCAGACTGAGCTCTGAGAGCTCAGGGACAAGGAGAAACAGTGTCCACCCTTGAGGAGCTTATCATCTAAGAGAAGATGCATGGTAAGTAATTTTTTTTAAGATTTTATTTATTTATTTGAAAGAGAGTGCACGCGGGAGAGAGCGCAGGAGCTGGGTGGAAAGAGGGAAGGGCAGAGGGAGAGGGAAAAGCAGACTCCCCACTGAGCAGGGAGCCCAACAATCCCAGGACCCTGGGACCATGACCTGAGCTGAAGGCAGATGGTTAACCCACTTTGCCACCCAGGGGCCCCCATGGTAAGTACCATTACAGGGTACGTCCAAGGTGCTGTGGAGACACGGACGAGGACCACTGGCACTGGCCTTCAGAGAGGTACAGGATTTGTGGAAAAAGAGGGCATCACAGCATCAAGGGAGGTGGGGCCAGGCAAGGAATAAGAGCAAGTCAATGGGAAAGATGGAAGGATACTATGAACTTAATTTTGTGGAGTATTTAAAATGAAGTAACTTACAGGGCATTGGCTGATGTCCCTGTGGAAATATGTGTACTGATACTTTGATGCTTCTTTGACTTTGCAATTAAAGTTAGCAAATTAAATATTTCAAACGCTCTTCTTTGCTCTTCCTCTATCTCCTCTGTCGTGAGAACTTTTGTCTGCAAGTTAGACCTTTGACCCCTGGCTGGTGGTAGGATCCTTGGACTTGAACTGCAAGGCCTATGCTTAATCTCATACTTTGATTGCCAACTTAATTTTCTACTTATTTTATAGAAACAGAAGTTTTATTGACATAGGGAAGCAAGGGATGTGAACAAAACATTATTTCTTTTTTTTTACCTGTTAAAATTTTTATTGGGATTTTTTTCATACATTATAATATTAGTTTCAGGTGTACAATATAGTGGTTCAACAATTCTGTTCTTCACCCAGTCCTCATCACCTTCAACCCCTCCCCCCAACTTCTGGTAACCAGTTCTCCCCCCCCCCACCGCCCAAGTTTTTATTTAAATTCCAGTATAGTTAGCATACTATAGCATACTATAGCATACAGTATAATACTGATTTCGGGTATACAATTTAGTGATTCAACACTTCCATACCTCACCCAGTGCTCATCACAACAGGTACACTCCTTAATCCCCATCATGTATTTTAACCCCCCCCCCATCTCTCCTCTGGTTACTATCAGTTTGTTCTCTACAGTTAAGCTTCTATTTCTTGGTTTGCTTCTCTCTTTTCTCTCCCATGCTCATTTGTTTTTTCAAACTTCACATATCAATGAAATTGTATGGTATATGTCTTTCTTGACTTACTTCACTTTGTATAATACTCTTAAGCTCCATCCTTGTCATCTCAAATGGCAAGCTTTCATTCTTTTTTATGGCTGAGTAATAGTCCGTTGTATATATGTACTGCCTCTTTATCGTTTTTCTTTCTTTTTTCAGTGAACAAAACATTATTTCTATATGTTACTTGTACTGTGACAGCTTTAAAAAAACAATGAACCCTTATATACACACTAAGTACGTTCTTTTACCACAGTTATCAAGGATTCTGACTTCATTGTATCAAAACCCTGAAGGTCTTTTTTTTTTCTTCTTGAAATTGACTTAACTATTCAGCAGGTGCTCTCAATCCCTTTCAGTGGAATGTGTGAGTTTGCCTTTCTACAGTTTCCTGGGTTTTTCTTAAATGGCAGGAATGAAAAATTAGACTATCATGTGGAGTGGGGATGGTTCTGGAAGTGGGAGGATCCCTCTGACTTCTAATCTCTCAAACTCCCTGTATAAATGGAAATGATTATCCCCTTGACTCCTGAAGCAGAGTGAGGCATGTTATCTTGCAAAAGGGATTTCAAATGTTCTAAATGTGACTCGAACCAATGTAAGAATAGTACTTCTCAGGAACAACTTGAGCTCCTAAATTGGCATCTTTAAAAAAGCCTCCTGTAACAAATCCAGACTCATGCTGAGTACAGCCTTTTAACCCAAAACCTTAAATAAAGATTTGGAAATGGATTCATTTTTTTCACCTATATTAAGCAAATATTTAATGAGTGCCTCATTGTATAGGCAAGCATTCTACTAGGTACTCAGTATATGGAATTAATAAGATATAGCTCTTTATAAGTAAGTGTTTAGTTTATAAATCAGGTAGCTACAGATTCACATATAATGTATATTTCCATATACATAGTATATATACGATCAAAATTGTTGCATTATAAACAAAGAAAATCATGTGGACATAGATGAATGTACAAAGCTTAAAAACAAACTTTTACATTTTTTTTAAAACAGAAAACTCATTATACACAGAAATTCTGAGAAAATATCTGAAGTGAACCATATTTTTGTAAACATGGGGTAAATATGAAGAATTTTTAACCCCACATTCTACAGGAAGACATGTGAAAGCACGTCATAGAAAGTAAATAAAAACAAAAAAGGGCTTCGAAGTGTTGGAGAAAAACTCACGCTAGTTATAATTAACACAGAAGTTATTGTTTTTCCTCCTCAATCCAATACTGGAGCCAAGAGCCACAATACTCCAGGGGAAGAAGTTATTTTATAGTAGGAGTTTTTCTACTGGCTGTTTACATGATATACACATAAGTAAACTAGCCAAGAGGTACCTCAAAAGCTAGAATTAATCTGCAGTCGGTGGCAACTGTAATTCTTTGCAGACAGAACTTTGAACAACTGTAGAGAGTGAGCCAGCAAGCAGTGGACTGACTCCGGTACCAAGGTGTGGCTAGTGTCCTTGAAAGTATATAGAATCAGCCTGGGGTCAGGGAACAGGACAGAGGCAGGAGTGACTAAAAGGGTTCTGGTCCCACACCAGATTCTAAGACATCTTCAATTATAAAATACCACCAATTTACAAACAGCTCAGGGAAAATAAACACTACATTAAAGGATACACATTTTTACATTTCTATTCATCTTTATCTGTATAATTATGCACTACTTTCCTTTTTCAGTAAAATAATCAGATCTTGACTCTAAGCTGTCTTCAAACATAGAGTTCAAATTTCTTTCTGTTTTTGTTGTTGTTGTTTGGTTTTTTTTGCCAATAGCAGCTATCTTTACCATCACGTGATATACTGATTTTTCACAAATTGTGTTTTGACTTCTTTGGCAATTTTACTACCTTCAGGATTGGCACTATAATTTTGAATCATATATATATATATATATAAAAGAAAACTCCACCTGCATTTCTTATTTGGCTACCATAGTCTTCCCCCCTGCCCCCCACTGAATTACCAAAATTAAACTGGTATTGTTGAGTAGAGAGACTTAAGCCAGGTGCACCAAAAGGCTTTTTCTTGTACCCAAGATGTACAGCTTAAATAAGCTCCCTCATGACTAAGCAGTAACTGAAAACCCCTTTTCTGAACATGCATGAAGGATACCACCAAGATGTGCTTGATACGCATTATTTGTCATTCAAGACAAAGCACAACTTGACATCTGATTTCTATGAGCCACTCTACTGCATTCTTCCTTCTAAAGCAGAAACTATTTTGCATCTACTGTGTGCCAGGTATTGGGCTGATCCGCTCTAACCACCAATTTCATTTACTCTTTACAATGCTGCTGAAAGATATCATTATTCTCTTTCTGCATTGGGAGAAATGGAGGGTCAAGCAGTTATATCATTTCTTTGAAGTCACATAGACAGTAAGAGTTTAAACATGGATTTGATTGATTCTGAAGTCCATGAGGTCAAAGAAGTCTTCAGTTGTGGTTTTCTCTCCGCAATCATATGAAGAATGGGTCCTGGGAACTCTCCAAGTGAGTACCGTGCCCCTGACAACCATTCTATACTGCCTTCTCTACCCTAATGTGTCTTGATCAGTCCACCCCACCCCAGCCCTGACACAGGAACCAGCTGACCCAGTGCCTTGTCCCTCTACTTTTCTTTGGCCTCGGGGGTGGATTTTCCATCCGTGAAGGTCCTTGGAGTCTTTCCTGACTGTACCCTCTCCCAATCATTTGTTTTTTCCTCCTTTATAACCAAGTACATTTTTTATCTACTCTTATGGCATTTATATCCTAGCTTGCATTATAGAATTGTCTTATTTTCTTCCCACAGTTTGGCCATGAGACCAGTGCACATGGCTTTGCAGACCCTTCAAAGAGGGTGAGAAGTACCAGCGGCATGACCAGTCTTTCTTCCTAGACACAACATTCAAGTCACATGAGGGACTGGATGTCTAGTCTACTCCTGACACTTCCTTCCACAGCTGCTATGGCTTGTTAATTGGTGTACTTCCAGATAACACTACCCCAGTTAATACCCAGAACTATGGACCAAAAGAATTCAAAAGAATTTTTAGGAAATCTTCTGTATAACAAAAAAACAATACAAGATATATGCCACAGATATACTGTAATTTATATGTGTAACTTATACTTGTAACTTATATTTTGTGACACCAAGCTGGTGCTTTACCCTGCCTCTCTGAACATCTTGGTTCTAGAATTACATGAAGGGAAAGGAAAATGATCTTTTCTAGCTAAATTTACACTAATCAAAAGAGAAGCAGTATTAAGCCTCAAACCAAAATAGAAAGCAAAAAAATGACTCCAGACCTTAGATAAGGAGATGCTTGTGTTTGAGATGGCTTCTAGCCAAATGAATTAAAGGGAGCAGAGGAAGGCTTGAAAGCTTCTGTCAGGTGGGTTGGCTTAGCTAGCATGAAATCTTCTTAAAGTCCCAACCCTTCCCACATTTCTACCTCAAGCATTTCAGCCTGTGCCCTTCAAGGTGACAGAACATCAAAGCTGTCCCTTTGCTGTTTACTATCCTTTTTCTGTGTATATTGACGCACCTTTTATCACTTCCACAAACCACTATTCAGTCCTGATGCTCCAATATGTCAAAGTCAAGTTTATCATAAAAAAATCATACAACTACCATTGATACCATGACCCATGTTAGTAGCTATTTCTAGGGAAGCATTAAGGTCAAAAGAATGGATATGAGAGGTCACCTCCTAGCTTCGGAACATCTTCAAATGCATGGAAGTCGGCAGTAAGGAAGCCTGTTTAAATTAGTTTCGATACCTACATGACCAGATTTACCTTGACACAACACTAACTTGCCCCACCCCCCCAACCCCCCAGCTTTTGTTGCTCTTGTTCTAGTTAAGGAAATTAGCCTTCTCTGGAACGCATTTAGAAAATGTTAATGTCCTCTTCTGGTTCATGGCTCTAGCCCTTCTCACATTCTCCATTTTCTGGGAAGTCTTACTCTGGAGATCTCACTGCACTCTCCTCCCCTAAACAGGTTCTATTTTAGGAAATACAGTTTTTCAACAAAGATATAGTCAGGATATGGACTCTGACAGTCTCTGCCAAGTGCAGTCATCTCATTAAGCCTCGACAGAGCTGGAGAATGTGGCACTCTAAAATTTCCATTTAAAATTAAAACTCCAAAAATATTTCAGGTAAGAGGAGGTGGCTTTTTGTTTTGTGCAATAGCGCCTTATGAAAAACTATTTATACTGGGACCGTTTTGCCATGGACCAAACATGGACCTGTTTGCCATATTTTATTGAAGTAGATTTTTGTTTCTTTCTCTCAGCAGCAGACTTTGCCCTTTTGGAAATGTTATATGATATTCAGAATAATTTACATCAGAGAAAAATGTCTTGTTTGAAGAACCTTGAGTGGCTTCTCATTTCAGAATATGTCTGCCTGTCTATTCCTAAAAGCTCAAAGGAATCTGGCCACAGCTCTATCCAGAACTCCATCCAGAGGAGGCTACAACTTTAAATATTCATTTATTCAGTCAGTTAGTCAGCAAATATTTCTGGAGCACCTACTTTGTGCCAGACTCTGTTCATGATGCTGGGGATAATGGGTGAACAAGGACAGAAAAGGTCTATGACCTCTTGGATCTTATACTTTGGTGGAAAGGAATAGAAGTTAAATAAATGAAAGCATCTCAGAGAGTCATAAATTCTCTACAGGAAATAAAGCAAGTTAACAGAAAGAAGGTGACTTGTGGAGGCAGGAGAAGAGAGGCCTCTCTGAGGAGGTGATGCTTGAACCAAAACCTGAATTAACTTAACAAACTAGATTTGAGTAAGGGGAGAAGATTATAGACCGACGGAAGAGCCCTGAGATGGGAACAAGCGTGGAACTTTCCAGGTGCAGAAAGAATGTGTGTGTGCTTCAAGATGGAACAAAGTGGGGAATGCCTGGGTAGGAAGTTAGAAAGGTGGTCAGGGACCAAACCGGGGGCGGGGGGGGGGGGCTCTTGAAGGCTAGGGAAGGTACTGCACTTTACTCCAGGGACATTGCTAAGCCATTGCCTGGCTGCCTCAGGGGAGTGATAATATCTGATTTATACACCACCAGTCTACACCAGCCCTGAAACAACTTTTTTGCAGCATTTTATTTAGAACCCTGAGATCACCTCTTCTGACCACATCTACATCCCTCCCAACCTTGGTTGAGCCCCTAAGTTCAAACCCCTGTAGTCACTAATCCTTTTCTGAGCCTTTATCTCCCAGTCTCCCACCCTGTTCACTTAAAATGTCTCTACCCTGTCTCCCAGAACCCCCCATGCCAGAATAAACATTCCATCCTCATTATTTACCCCCTTCACCTTTTTGTCTTAACTGTAAGACAAGACAGTACGTGAAGGTGGTGCTTTGCTGCGTTCCTCCTGAGCATTACTAGCTTGTTCTCCCGACGCATGAAGTGGAAAGTGGCATCCTCTTTCCCCCCCACACCTGCTTTCACCCACTGCTGCCTCATTCTTGCCTTCCTTGATGGGGCTCTATTCTGGTTTACAACAGATCTCTCCGGTAATTTCTTCCAAGTCATCTTTGTTAAGTTCATTTTCCTCTGCCTGCCCCTTAGGTTTTGGGGTGCTTGGGACTCTTTCCTTTACACACTTTTCCTGGGTTGTCTAATCTTCCCTCCATGGAATCAGTCCTCATCTATAACCTGACTCTCCAATCCATGTTTCTAGTTCAGAGTTCTTCCTTGAGTTCTAGACTCTTAAATTGAACTGCCTCCCGGAGCCCTCCACTTGAGTATACCACAGGCACTTTAAACTCACCATGTCAAGGCTGAACTTATTAACCTCTCCTACCATCCAAACAGCTCCTCTTCAACACTTTCTAACTCCATTGCATGGTGTTACCTAGTTGTCTAAACGAGAAACCTGGGAGTCACCTGGACTCCTCATTTCCCTTGACTTGCAGTCGGTCTCCAAATTCTATCACTTTTACCTAAAACTTCTCATATTTCCATTGCCTTGTTCAGGTTCACATCACCTATTCTCTGATGGTACAGACTGACAAGTATCCTTGCTTCTAGGCTTTCAAATTTTCTACAAAGTCACCAAGAGTGATCTTTCTTAAAACTGGAGCACACATTGGTTGTTCTTACCTGCTCAACAAACATTCACCCTCACTGTGGTGACCATATACTTATGTGGAGGAACCCCCTTCCCTCATCCCTTCTAAGGCCCTGATTCGGGTTCAAGGGGGTGGAGCATGAGAGCATCCTGGTCAGTCAGTGCACTGAGGGCGCCTGGGTGGCTCAGTGGGTTAAAGTCTCTGCCTTCAGCTCAGGTCATGATCTCAGGGTCCTGGGATTGTGTCCCGCATCCGGCTCTCTGCTCGGCAGGGAACCTGCTTCCTCCTCTCTCTGCCTGCCTCTCTGCCTATTTGTGATCTCTCTCTCTCTCTCTCTCTCTCTCTCTCTCTCTCTCTCTCTCTCTCTGTCAAATAAATAAACAAAATTAAAAAAAAAATCAGTGCACTGAGCCCCTGCCACAGTGATTGGTTCAGAGAGGACATGTGAGCAAATTGGTCTAGAGGAAGGAGTCTTGGGTCTTGCTTGAGTGAGAACCATGGGGAAGAAAAGCTCTGGTTCTACTAGATTTTACTCTGGATAAACATATGCTTGGAATTACCACCTCAGAGATCTAGAGAATGAAACCAACACTTAAGAGAGTAGAACCAAAAGATGAAGGAAGCCCATGTCAGGATTTGATGGAAGCCGCATTTACCCTTGAGCTTTTTAGTCATGTGACTAATAAATTCATGTTTTTGATTAAATTTGTTTGAGTCAAGGTCTTTTTCCTCCCCTTAATCGTTTGCTACTAATAATCCAGAGAGACTCATGTCATTCATTACTCAACTTCATGGTTTCCTAGTAGTCTTCAGGATGAGGTTCAAAGTTCCTAGCCTGTGTTAAAAATCTTTATGATCTAGCACCCGCTTACCTTTCCAGCTCCATCTTCTGCTACTGCCCACCTTTCTCTTAGGTTCCTATCACATGGAGCTTCTTGTCAGTCTCAGAATGTGCCACCTTTTCATTCACCATCAGGCACTGCACTCATGATTTCCTCTCTCTAGAACAAGCTCCACTCTGCCTCTCTACTTCCCCTTATTTTTTCTTCAACATTGAAATCAGACATATTCTCCCATTCGAAATTTTCCCTGATTCCCTTTTCTTAGTCTAGATTAAAAAACTTCCTCATGGGCGCCTGGGTGGCTCAGTGGGTTAAAGCCTCTGCTTTCAGCTCAGGTCATGATCTCGGGGTCCTGGGATCGAGGCCCACATCGGGCTCCCTGCTCAGTGGGGAGCCTGCTTCCCCCTCTCTCTGCCTGCTTCTCTGCCTCTTTGTGATCTCTCTCCCTCTGTGAAATAAATAAAATAAAATCTTTAAAAAAAAAAAAACTTCCTCATGCCCTCTGACATTATGGGTAAACCTCAGTATTAGCATTTATCCAGTTGGGTTATAATTTTCTATGTTGTTGTTTGTATCTCCCCCATATGATAAACTCCTTGAAGACAAGATCCATGAGTCTTTATATCCTTAAGGGCCTGGTATTATGCTTGACACACATTAAGATCATCAATGACACTTGAACCAATAAATGCCTTTCAGTGTTATTTACTTATTTATAGGCAGTGAATTATAAGCTCGTTGAAGGAGGAACAATATTTCACTCTTATTTGTATCACTCATAGCATGAATTGGGCTTCATTAGGCACTTAGTAAATACTTGTTTAAAAAAAAAAAACAGTTGGAGGGGCACCTGGGTGGCTCAGTCGGGTAAGCAGTTGCCTTTGGCTCAGGTCATAATCTCGGGGTCCTGGGATCAAGCCCCACATCAGGCTTTCTGCTGAGTGGGGAGTCTGCTTCTCCCTCTCCCTCTGACCCTCCTCCCTGCTTGTGTTCTCTCTGTCTCAAATAAATAGATAAAATCTTAAAAAAAAAATAGATGGATGAGGCACCTGGGTGGCTCAGTGGGTTAAAGCCTCTGCCTTCGGCTCAGGTCATGATCTCAGGGTCCTGGGATGGAGGCCTGTATCGGGCTCTCTGCTCAGCGGGGAGCCTGCTTCCTCCTCTCTCTCTGCCTGCCTCTCTGCCTACTTGTGATCTCTCTCTCTCTGTCAGATAAATAAATAAAATCTTTAAAAAAGAATAGATGGAGAAAACATGTGCCATCGGACTATGCCACTACTCTCTCCTTGCTGTTCTCATCCACCAGCTTCTCTGTCTCCCCAGCACGCACGGTAGGCTTCAGCTCTTCATATCATTCCTGACGTTAACAATCATTTTGTTATTGGCAACATCTATGGTGAAGACACAGTCAACAGCGGGCCTCAGACATTGAGGAGGTGAGGACAGCGTCTCACCTGCCATGAATTTCTCCATCCCATGTTAGTTACCAACTCCTATGTGATACCCTAGTCTAGGTCTTGTCATCACCAATAGCTACACCTCCTCTGAAAATCTGAATTCCATTTCTCCCGTAACTTCTGGCCAACCTTCTAAAACTCACACTAAAATTCTCCATCCTCATTTAGACTTTCAATCCATTTTTCATTCTTTATTACTCCCTCATGTCCTCATATTCCTCCCTATCCACCACATAGTCCATCATTAACAGTCCCTGTGAGTTTAGATTGTCCCAGACAAGTGCTAAGTGCTGGGGATAGAGCAGGAAAAAAAACACAATCCGATTCTGTACTCCTAGAATTTATAGTCTAGTGGGGGAATAGATATTAAATACATGAGGAAACATACAGATGTGTGATTAAAAATTATGAGAAGTGCTTGGAAGGGAAAGTACAGGAGACAATGAGTTTTCATAACAGGACCATCTAATCTAATCTCTGGGGACAGGGAGAGCCTCTCTGGAAAATGCTAAAAAAAATTTCCTCTTTTAAAAAGGGGGAAAGTTATTTCTGCAGTTTAAATGTTAATTTTTAATTAAAAAAAATCCACTCAACTTTTACCTAGAAAAAGCACTGACAGTTGCCTTCCATTAATGCCAGTACTTCCAATCTTTCCCCACACCATTCCGGGCATGTCACCCTTCCTAAGCTCTTTCCTATTGTCTATATTTCCTCTCTCTCCTCCTGCCTTAGGATGCTTCTGGAGATGCCAGCAAAATGATGGAAGCAGAGAAGTGCTGGAAACCCTGGAAGAGTTGTTACCTTGCCTGCTATGTGCCCCACACAGGCATAATGTCTCATATTTGCTAATTAAAATAAAAACCAACATCTTAGATTTTGCAGTAAAAGCAGTACGTTGGCTTCCTGGCTTTCTCCCTCCAAGACTACCCGGAAGCTGTATTACTTATCCTTCACCAGTAGGTGGCTCAAGCCTTCCCCCAGAATCTGGGAACCTGGCCCTATGCAAGGGTTATCTTCATTTGACCTGTCCAGTCATACTGTGACGGTTTAATATCTGAGTCACTAAGTTTTCCTTCCTCCGGGGCAAGGGCATATGCTGTGTTTATTACATAATTCTGTGTTCCTCTTCCGTGGTTATGAAGCCCGTCATACCGCTCCAGGGAAATAAATCATCTCTTTGTAGTGGGCTGAAACAAATTACAACAGCTCCCTCATCAGGGCAGACCCTCTGCTGAGAGCTGACTCTCTAAGAATTTCCTGAGCCCTGTGAGGTGCCATATCTTGCTTCCCACTCATTGGCCAGTAGCCATCCATATTTTGCCTCAAACTTTCCTCTAGGCACCTAACTCTACTGGAGACAAGAGCAAAATGACCAGAACAGATAAGAAGGCCACTGGAAGAATAGGAGAAAATTCTTAGCTTTCCTAGACTTCAGAGGTTGAAGAATGAAGATCTTTGAACTGGTTAATGCACATACTTGAATAGGGATGCTTTGAAAGGCACTTGGGAGATCAGCTAACAAGGTGACTGGGAGAGAAAGAACGACAGAACAGCACAGGGAGCAAGAAAACTAGGAACTATCTCAAATTTGAGGCACTGGGAGTGCAAGGAATTACAACTGGCCTGCCACAGTCTCAGATAGCTCGTCCCCCATTTGAAGAGCACCCCTCTTTGTGTTGCAATCTTGTGGCCTGTATTTCTTGATGCAAGTTTTCCTAGGACCACCTGTGGTGGATGTGATGGGTGGACGATGAACTGGGTGGGAAGCAGTCCAAGTCAGACAGAGCTGTGGGAAGGGCTCCGTACTTACTGAGGTGAGGGATGAACTAGACACATGCCACATGGTGGGGGAAGGGAGGAGGATGGATTGAAAAGATCCTGAGAAAGTCGAACTGGAAGGACTTGTAAATGGCCCATATTTGGAGGGAAAAGGAAAAGGAGAAGCTCATGATAAGACTCAGGTTTCTGACTGAAACAGTCTGTTTTCACTGGTAGGGACCGAGGTGGACAAAGGTAGACAGTGGTCAGCCCCGGAGGGGTTCTGGGGAAGGAAGAGAGCCTGACAGCCATGTGTGGGATTGGGACAGGGATGGCAGAGTGGGGCGCACCTCCCGACAGCTGCAAGCCTTCACAATCAGAACTTCTAGCCCATATTATTGAACCACGAGGCACTCTCTCTCACTGTGCATGAACCCAGCGTCAGCCCACCTTGCCATATAATGGCTCCTGGAAGTCATTAGCAATTAAATTTAGTTCTGAAGATGAAAGCTGTGTGCTTCCTCTTACAGGCCTAGAGGCTTAGGAGCACCATCGACGGGTAAGAAAGCTCTGGTCCTTGCTCAGTGCCCGCTTAGCAAACTCTCTGCCACCTAGACCAGTTTCCTCACTCCCACCTTGAGACTCCATCTTTTCTCTGAGCCTCCGAGGGCTCCGGGCCCACTGGTCTCAGCAAACCCCCATCTAAAGGGGAGTGTTGCACCTCCTGACCCGGGCTTTTCCCCTGCCCATGGCCTTCACATGAGCCAAGCAGCACCCAGCTTCCCCTAACCGAAGTGAAGTGTGTCCCCTTTGCCCCCGCTTCCCACCCCTTACAAAACTGTGTGGACAAACGGCCCTACTCCCTGAAACCTCGAGCCTGAGTCTTGGGAGGCTGAGTGACAAGCACGGCCCATGGAGGGAGACAATAGCGGTATTGACCTGCTGGAGGGAGGCAGGCCTGTCCACATGCTCCAAGGAGAGCTCGCAGACAGGCCGTTCCTCTCACACAATTGCTGCCTGTTTCCCATGTTTCACAAGAGAAGAGGACCACATTCCAGACAAGAGGACTATTTATTTTCCCACCGAAGGTGACACGTGGCATCCAAAGGTCGAGCCCAGGCTGGAGCCATGTTTGCCCGACTAAGCCTTGCCTTTTCCCAGAGGCCCTGATTGTTCTGACGGCCTCCCCAGCTGTGTCCTCTGCGCTGGGAATGTTTCCTCAACTGCTCTGTACAAACACCCATACTGGCTACTCAGTCTCCCAGGGTTGTTTACCAACCAAAGTCAAGGAATAAGCACCCACTCTGGTGGGGGTGGGGGGGGTCTTGGTGGCTCTGCCACCAATAGGTAGAGAGGGGGGTACAAAGGTGAGTTGCCCAGGCTTCTCTTTCTCCACAAATCTGCAAAACAAGTAGAATTTAGACTACACAGAGGTCTTCAAACCATGATTCAAACCCTTCAAAAGAAATTCTGCATGGCTGTGCCTCCTTCGCTTTTCCAATGGCATGAAAAATTTATAGTAAAAACAATAACAATAATAATAACTTCTATTTGAAAAACACCTAACATCTGATAAGACACTTCTGCGAATATTATTTCATGGAATTCTCAGTACAATCTGAGATCCCTTTGAGTGACTGCTCGGATGGGAGTCTTGGCTCCACTACTTTACTGGTGGTGCAGCCTTGGTCAAGGTGCTCAAGCAGGCAGACAAGTGGGCATGTCAGCGTCTCATCTTTAAAATGAAGCTGCTATTCGTGGCTCCGTTACACATTGGCAGTGAGGGTTAAATGAATTAATGCATGTGAAGTGGTTTGAATTGTATTTGTCATGTACGTAACACACAATACCTGCTGGTTTTTGTTATGGTGGTAGTGGTTGTTATTTTAGTAACCATATGGATGATGAATTGGATGAAAATAAGGTTAGAAGCAGTGATACCAGTTCAGACAGGGGTTAGGAGAGGCTAACTGCAGGCTTTTCTTCTTCCTTGTTTTTCTCCTTTCTTCCTCCTTGCATTCATGTGCCCTCATATCTTCCTCCTTTCTCTTTCTTGGTAGGAGGAGTGTGAATAGGAAAGGGGAAGAGTTAGGGCAAATTTGGTGTCCACTGGTTGGAGCCAGGGCAGGGCTGGACCCCAGGCTCTGGGAAGAACCAAAAGGACCATCCAAGCCCAAGGCCATGCAGGGGCAGTGAGGATTAACTGAGCTAAGTTATTCACAGAACCTACTACAGTGCCTGGTATTGTAGCAAATATGAATAAATGATGAACTGATGGGGGTGGAGAGGGGAAGGAAGAGAGAAAGATGATGAAGAAGAGAAGGCGAATGGGGACATGGATCCTCAGCAGCCCCTGGAAGGGACAGCTTACGGATATAAAGACAGCTATGTACCCACTGTGGTAGCATAGGATGGCTTTCTGCTCCCTAAATCCATGCAAAGCTTTGGAGTAAGCTAATAGCACTTGTGAGGTCTCTCCAGCACATTGTAAAGATCTCTTGGTTCTCCCATGTCAGCATATTTCACTTGTACACTTAAATATGAGTGTGCAGTCGGAGAGCATGTACTTCTGAAAAGAAAAAGAACTACCCTAGGAATGTGTGTGTGTGTGTGTGTGTGTGTGTGTGCGCGCGCGCAAGCGTGCGTGTGCAGTGAGGGGTGGGGAGTACAAAGATTTGGCTCTTGCCAGGAAACTGTTCACTTAATAAGCATTAGTGGTGCACCTGTTGGCTTGTGCCCAAGCTTTGAAGGGAAGGCTGAGACCTAACCCAGGGAGAGGATGGCACATCAGGCCCTGTGACATCAGGCCCAAAGGGTATGCAAAGGAAGGAGCACTAGGAGGAAAAAGAGGTAATGAGCTATTGGGGAAGTAGAATCTACAGAATTTAGGAGCTAACTGAAGGCAGGGAGTGAGGGGCACTGTTACCTGGGTTTCTACCAGCAGCGGTTCTGCCCGGAACCCGATTTGCTGAAGGGCTGGGGGGCTCAGGCTACAGAACACAGCCAGGCTCTTGCTGCATCAGCTGGATGGGAGCAAAGTGAAATGGGAGCTGGCTTATCCCCAAGACCAGATGCAGAGAAGCTGGTTGTATGTTCCTACATGTCTCTCCCCACCCATCCCACCTTTGGCACTCGGGCTCATTCATCCTGGATGAACCCTCTTTGTCCCACTTTCTTAGCTCAGACACAGAGCTGTCTTCTTTCATTTATCTCCAGTGCATATCTATAACCTCACAGGGTTGGCTCAGTTCTCTGGCTGGGTTTCTGGGAACCTGTTTTCTTCTCTATCTTGCTGGCCAGTGCCAGTAACAGCTCCTGATCCACTCCCTCCTATAGCCACAGATACCTAATTTAAAAAAACAAAAAACAAAAAACCTCCACCAGCTTAAGTTCCTGTTAGTTCTTTCTGCTTCAAATCTTCCTTTTCTGATCAATAATCTCACGTTAGATGTCAGCCACCTGGGCATCCCCCGTCTTCCCATCCCCTGGGCCATTTCCATCTTTCAATAGATACAGACAAATGAGTCCCACCCTGTCCCATAGATGGGGAGGAGGAGCACAGTATCCACTACCATCTCCAGTTTCCCACCTTGCCTGGATTCTTGATCCCTACTCTGTAACTTACTTCCTCTGTCCCGTTCTTGCTCCATTTCATGCATCTCCTGGTAGCCTTCATAGCTCCCCAGGTTACTATAAAGACTTACTGAGGCTCCTAAGGCTTCTTCCAGAGTAGACGTTCCTAGAGGTTTTGGGGTAGCAGGTAAATTTGAAGACACCATATTGCAGATCACAACCTACGACCATGTCTTATTTGTTGACATCTAGATGACTAAGGAGGTTTTGTGCCCTGGGAAGTCTCTTGCTGGACACTTTCCATCAGGCCTTGCCATTATCTCTGCTCCCAGTCTCGAGAACCTTCTCATCCCCTCCTGTGCTACAGGCTCCATCCAACCACCAAATTCCAACTGATTTCATGCTCAGGACACTTGAGCTCTCCACCCTCTGCACACAAAGCCTGGACTCCCTTTGCGTATTTCAAACTCATTGCCGAACGTCGCCATCTTTCACCTACTTCATCCAAAGGCACCCAAGGAAACTCTGCAATAGCATTTTCCCCTTTAACCCACCAAATCCATTCCTCTCTCAGAGGGACCCCGCGGGTACTAGGTTTTGTTTGCTTTTCCTCTTCCATCTGCTTTCCCAGCTTCCCCTTCTTACTTTCTGGAGCATTTCTCTACACCACCCAACCCTTGGGATGACCAGTAGGCTGTCTGGATTTGACTTCATTTTCTTGCCTCCCTTACTTTAACTACACACGCCACAGCCAAGGCTAGAAACCACACCGCGCCTGGGTCTTGTGTCACACACTTGCTCTCTGGAGGGGGCCGGTGACGGTTCTTTGGAAGGTTCTAGGCAGCGAGAGGGTTTTCTCGGTGAGGGGCCCCATACCAACCTGTGCAGGGGGGCTGGAGGCAGAGAACCTGGGACTATCTTCTAATATTAGAGTGTCAGCATCAAGGGGACACAGGGAAGACCAGGAAATCCGTAATGGGTGTGGAGTCTAGTTGACTTGAGGCTCGGGGCGGGGGAGCTGCCTGAAGGTGACATTGAGGGAAACACAAGCGAAGTGGATTTGGCGACAAAAGTTCCCCTTAAGGCGCGGTAAGGCTGGGAAGCCTGTGGAACAACCAAGGGCAAAAGGCCTTAAGGCAGGCAGCTGGAAAAGCAGGTCTGCAGCGCCTGGAGAAAAACAGGGAAAGTGGGAGCAGGGGTCAGAAAGTAGTGCTATGGCCAGAAGAGCTGCCCGCCCGGAGAGGCGCGATCTCCCCGCGGAGGCCCCGTGGCGCCCCGGCCGGCAGTCGGGCAGCCCTCCCGCTCCGCCGGCTCAGGCGGCAGATAATGCGCTCCGGTGTTCAAGGGCAATCAGACTCAGCAAAGCGTGAAATCAGTTTTTTCCAACTAACTCACTCTGGGCGGAAGGAACAGTTCCTGTCTTCAGAGAGAGAGGAGTAACCTGTCACTCCCCGAAGCGATTTACCTGTTCCCGCGGAAGCAGACATTCTTTTTTTTTTTTTTTTAAAGATTTTATTTATTCATTTGACACAGAGAGAGAGATTACAAGTAGGCAGAGAGGCAGGCAGAGAGACAGGGAGAGGAGGAAGCAGGCTCCCTGCTAAGCAGAGAGCCCGACGTGGGCCTCGATCCCAGGACCCTGAGATCATGACCTGAGCTGAAGGCAGCGGCTTTAACCCACTGAGCCACCCAGGCGCCCGGAAGCAGACATTCTTTTAAAGATCGGGGGGCACCTGCGCCCAACCGGGAACGGCCCAAGTGTCGGGGCCGCGCCGCCGACTCCGTTCCCGGCTTCAGGGCGGACGACTTGGGAGCTGAAAGCAGCTATTGCATCGGCAGCCTGGGGCTGCTTGGAGCCAAGAACTAGATTTCATTCATTTGTTCATTTGGTCTACGTTTGTTTAAGCGCTTTCTATGCATCGGGCCCGGGGTCCCACTGTTTTCTAGAAGAGCGGAAAAATACAGGGTGGTGGTGGGTGTGTAGGCTCTGGGTCAGACTCCTGGGTTTGAGTCCTCGCTCTCTACTTAAGAGCTGTTGACTTGAAAAAACTTGCCTCCCTTCTATGTGCCTTGGTTTCCAGGTTTGTAAAATGAGATATAGGAATTTTGTCTACTTCATAAAAGCATTGTTGAGACATGTAGAAGCTCTCAGAATCATTCCTGGAACGCTGCAAATGCTCCGTAAATGTTCGTAGATACTGTGTCAGGAGACTAACGCCCAAGGCGGTGGTATTGGGAGGCGGGGCCTTGGGAGGCAACTAGGTCATGAGGGGGGGAGCCATCTTGAGTGGAATTAGTGCCCTTGTAAAAGCAGCTCAGGAAAAGCCCTGGCTCCTTCTGCTGCGTGAGGCTGTTAATTCAGAGACAGCCACCTGTGAAGAAGCAGGCCCTCCTCAGGCATGGAAGCCGTCAACACCACAAGCTTGGACTTCCCAGGCTCCAGAACTGTGAGACACTGATGTTCGTTGTTGTAAGCCATCCACTTTATGGTATTTTGTTTTGGTAGCTGAAACGGACTAAGGCTGCATAGAAAAGTAAAATCATTTCCTGACCGTGGTACATGCCATGTTGAGGGACTGAGGCACTGGATTCCATGACAGAATTAAAGGAGTGTCTGGAAGAGCACATGGATGGGGGGGGGGCTGTATCGAGTCTTGAAGAATGATCTCAAAAGCTTATGTGTTCAGAGAGCTGGAAATGGTTCAACAGTGCTAGAGCCAAGGTTCATGCCTGGAAAGAGGCAGGTAGTAGCAGAGGAAAGGTTGGCAGGAGCAGACCGTGGGGGCCTTGAATGCCATGCCAAGACACATTTGTTTTTCGGTAATGTGTTGTAGAGATGATTCTGGCATTGTTTCTGGGAACTAAAACGCCCTGCCATCATTCATTTGCCTTGGCAATGTCCTTTCGTCCGGAAGGTAGAATTATAGTTTGTTTATTTTTAACAAAATTGATCTTTTTTTTCCAAACCTCCCATCTTGTTGCCACTCCAACAGCTGTGCTATGGTTCCAAAGCCTGAGCCTGTGGGAGCTGGGGTGTAATCACTGTTTTTCCTCATGGATTGACTGAAGTATTGGTCTGTGAGGCAGGAGTTCAGGGTCAGATTAAAAGGCATTTGTCCTTATTAGGTCCACCTGTTCTGAATATTTACAAAGCTGGGGAAAAACCAAGTGGCCAGGGGGCCAGTGAGCCAGTGGACAAATCCACGCTGGTCTTAGCTTGGGGGAAAAATCCTCCTGGTAGAGGTGAGCTCGAGTCTGAATATGCACCCCCTCCCAGGAGGCTTCCCAGGCGTAGAGGTGGTCTTGAAGGGGCACTTCTAAGTGTCCTCCTCAGGCTCCTTTCCATTTTCACCTGGCATTTCCTCCTTGCCCGGGGGGGCGTGTTCCAAAAAGCAACACAATTTGGAGAATCACATGCAGTGTATTAGGAAATACATAGGCTTTTAGCTGCAAAACACCGGGGCTCCGTCTCAGTTCCGAGCCTTTATCCCTTCATCCATAAAATGACCATCATGGTGCTGCTTACCTCTCGGGGGGTGGCTGAGAGAGTTAAGTGAGGTCACATGTGAAGGCTCTGAGAGCTATTCACAGCACAGACAGGGCAATTAGTCTCGTCATTTGCTCTGATCCCTCCCTCCCACCACTGTCACACCTTCCAAGTGCCCATGACCCACAGAGTCAGGCTCATGGAATTCATATTTGCACAAAACCGAGGCACTGCACCGGGGGCACAGGCTCCATTAGAAATGTGGGTAACAGGGCGCCTGGGTGGCTCAGTGGGTTAAAGCCTCTGCCTTCGGCTTAGGTCATGATCTCAGGATCCTAGGATCGAGGCCCTGCTCATCGGGGAGCCTGCTTCCTCCTCTCTCTCTGCCTGCCTCTCTGCCTACTTGTGATCCCTCTCTATTTGTCAAATAAATTTTTTAAAAATGTGGGTAACAGCTCAGATTTGGGTCTCAGCGTGACCCTGGGCAGGGGAGAGAGGATGGTGCCTCCTCCAAGTTCTTGTGAAGATTAAGCAAAGCGATTCCTCTAACGTGTTTTTCTTGGATCTCAGCATATAGTGAACACCCAATAAATGGCGTGTGCTGGGCCAGCAGGAAGGGCATCGAAGGGGGGAACACAGTGGTACGGAGAGCCAATAGAGATGTAGAATGGTTGAGCCTAAGAGAAAGCCTGAGGACAAAAGCGCAGGGAGAAACCCTGTGTATTGCCTCATTAGGTAGCAACTCTCTCTACCTCCATCCACCTCAGAGAACAGGAAGCCATAGCATTCATCCTCCGACCTGGGTCTTTTTTTTTTTTTTAAGCTAAGATTTTGTTTATTTGACAGAGAAGGAGAGAGCACAAGCAGGGGGAGCAACAGGCAGGGGAGGGAGAAGCAGGCTCCCAGCCAAGCAAGGAGCCCAATGTGGGGCTGTATCCAGGACCCTGGGATCATGACCTGAGCCGAAAGCAGAAACTTAACTGACTGAGCCACCCAGGCACCCCTGAGGGGTCACTTTTGAGAGTGGAAAAGGGAGTTCTTACATATTATCGAATTATACCAGGATGGCAGGCCAAAGTGGGAGTCCACATCAGGTCAGGCTGCTCTGTGTGGTCCCCGCATGGAGTCATTTCTCAAATATATCGTCACTACCCCTCGGATTCATTAATGGCAATCACATAATTAGAAAAGGCACTTGCCAAAATCTTTTTTCTTCTGAAAAGTTTTTTGGATCCAAACGTCTGATATTTACAGACAGAAGGTGTGGATTGATGAGAAGGCGGTGGTCAGGGTGTGCAGTTGCCAGATGAAAGGCAGGAAGTTCAGTGAAGGCTGAATTTTAGATGAGCTACAAATAATTTTTAGTGGACATACTTATTGTACAAATGGTTGATTTCTGACATTCACACGTAGCTGGGCATCCAGTATTTTTATTTGCTACATCTGGCGTTCCTACCAAGATGGACCATGTGATCCTATGGTTGTATTATTAAATAAGACGAGACTATCTGGTGAAAACGTTCTGTTGGCCAGGCAAAGTGCTAGATGTCAGAGTGGTGTTCAAGTGAACAAGACACAGTTTCTGCCACAAATTCATGGGCCACGGAGGGAGAAGTTAAGGGAGGTCATGTTTGAAGGCTCTGAGGGTCGGTCACAGCACAGGGTGAACAAAGGAATAAAGCTGACTTTTAACTGAGCACCTATTGGGATCTGGACTCATTCTCCAGTATTTCATGTGAACATGTCAATAAAGCCTTACTATTGAGTTATTCTCATTTTACAGATGGGAGAGTGAAGGCCCAGAAAGAAGTCAACACGCCCAAGTTTCAGAGATCATAAGTGATGAGTCAAGGTTAAAACCCAGGTCCGTCTGACTCCACAGTCAGCTCTTTCCAGTGAAAACACATTTTTCGTAAATGCATATACCAATTGCAATTTCAGTAGACTGTTATAGCACACAAGAGAGAGATGAACTCTGCTTTGGGTAATCAGGAAAGTTGCTATCATCAACTTCTTGTAGTTACAAATCCAATTCCTTGTAAAAGGAGGAGGTGGTGACCATAAGGAAAAGCCATGAACTGAGATCAAGTCTCTCTCGGCATCTTCCTTTCTCTCTCTGTGTCTAATTCATTCACTTCTGGCTGCCTCTCCCGGCTCCATCGTGGATTCTGCTCATCAGAACTGTGGCCTATGCGTGGTCAGCACGGCTTCTTAAGGTCCACATCTAACTTAGGCTTTTAACATCAATTCTCATTAGCAGAAGCCTCAATATTTCAAAATTCTTGGTTTAATTTTTTTTGAAATTAAAGTATAATTGACACAAAATTTCATTAGTTTCAGGTGTTTGGTTTAATTTTTAAAAACAATTTTATTGGAATATAATTTACATGCCGTAAAATTCTCCCATTTTTTAATTAAAATTTTGCAACAGATTATAGGTTAACTTATGAATGAGTCACCCTTGGTGGGGTGTTCTTCCCGATGTCACGTATCCATCAGTCACCCAATAACTATGACCAGAGGATAGGGTCTTTGAGCAGGTACTGAGGGCTGAGACGTTTCACTTAGGATTGTGGACTTCCAACACTGTGATTAACATGTCTAACAAAAAAAGGATCTAAAAGGAGATGACATTTGATAGGAAAGATTACTATTCACCAGGAAGAAAAAAAAAAAAGGGAAGACAGACATTCTAGGCAAGGACTAGCATGTGCAAATGCCAAGGTGAGCAATACGGGAATGAGCAGGGAATCATGCAACATTTGGAGAGCTCAGAGTACCAGGTCCTAGATGGGAAGGCAGGGGGTATAGATGAACATAGATTTCCAGGTTGCCATCTTGGCTACTTGGGTGGATATATATTGAAGTACAATCATGGTTGGATACACAGCTTGGAACACCTAATAGTCTTCACCACAAATTTACTAGAAGGTTCACTGAAGATCTAGCCCTTGGAAGACCTTGATATTGAGCTGTAAGACAGTGCAGCAAGATGAAACCGTTCCTCCAATGACACCTGCTCAAACTATTCTGAAGTTGGGTTTCCCCAAATTCTACATCGTTGATTCAGCCCAAATCCAACCATCTGGGTGCCTTATGGGAAAGTAGAGAGCAGCAGAAATATGGCATGTTTTATGTGAGATCTCTGCTTAGCCAGCATGTTTAGATATTAAATGTTGAGAAGAAAAATATGACCTGCCATAAATTCTCATTAAACACATTATTGCCTTCATAGTGCAAGTAAAGATAGACCCCTAAAGAATTTTCCGATTTGTCATCAATATGTAGCTTTTGCTTTTGATTTATTAATTTGTTCTTTTTCCAAGTGTGCTTATGGTGAACATTTAAAAAATAATTTTTTAAAAATGAAAAATAGAATCACCATAAATCCCAACACCCAATGATGAACCACTGTAAACAGTTTCAAGTATAGGCTTCAAGCTTTCTTTCTTTTTTAAAATTATGTTTTAGTATCTATTAACACACACACAGAAAGTTACACATCAAATGGTACAGAGAAGTTTATGATAAAAAACAGCTGGGCTCCATCTCCACCTCCTCAAATTGTCTCCCTTCCCAAAGAGAACACATTTTAGTGGATTCCACTTTCCATGGTGGTTGCCCTCAAAGCTCAGATTCTGTGCTCTATAGTACACTCACCACTGGTCATGTGGAGCTCTTTAAGTTAAAACTAATTAAAATGAAGCACAAATGAAAATTCAGTCTCTCAGTCTCACTGGTTCCATTCAAGTGCTCAATAGCCATACGTGTCTAGAAGCTCCTACTCTGGATCGAACAGATAGAGAACATTTCCATCATTACAGAAACTTGTATTAACTAGTGCTGCTCTAGACAAAAATACGCTTTTACTTTTATCTCTTGATTTATCAATTTTAGACGGTATCAATTGCCTTCATTCTGTTTCTATACAGTTCCATTTTTATAAGCTTCTGGAAAAACCAAAATGTACATACATACAGAAAAGCATATCTGTTATACACATAAATCTTAACAACTTACCATGAAGTGAACAATTCATGTAACTGCCCCACAGAGTGATAAGCAGGATATTCTGAGGAACTCAAGTTACCTCTCTTGCTTGCCCCAACTACCCATTCCTCTCTCAGGAGGAATGAGTGGGTTTTGCCTATTGGCGATCTTTAGTATCTGGCTTCTTTCGTGCAAATTATGAATAGTGGGGTTCATCCAAGTCATGTGAAGGAGAAGCCATTCATGGGAACAGAATTGCTGGATAGTTGACGTCATAGGATTATGCTACAGTTTATTGATCCATTCTACTATTTGGAGACATTTGAGTTAGATCCAGGGCGAGGCTGTTTCGAATAATGTAGCTGTGAGCACTTTTGTACATGTCTTTTGATGTGCATGTGTGCATTTCTGTTGGGTGCGAACCTAGGCGTGGAATTGCTGGTAACAGGTGCAGATATGCGCAGCATTAGTCCATCTCTGAAAAGGGATCATGCCAGTGTGCACGTAATATACCAGCAGTGTTTGGGAGAATCAGCGGAGGAGCTCCATGTCCTCATTAGCTCTTGATAGTCTAACCACTGTATCACTAGATTTTAGATTTGCATTTCCCTGATAACTAATGAAGTTAACATCTTTCTGGTGTCTGTTGACTATTTGGATTATTCTCTTTTTGTGAAGTGTCTGAGTCTCTTACCCATTTGACTACTGGATTTTCTGTCTCTTTTCTAAAAAACTGACTTGTAGTCATTTTAAATATTTTTGGATATGCACCCTCTTTCACTAACATGTTGCTGATCTCTTCTCTTGGACTGTAACTTGCCAATATCATTTGATAGAGAACAAGTTCAAATTTTAGTATAGTCCAATGTACCAATTTTTTCCTTCACAGTTAGTACATTTTGTGTCTTACCTAAGAAATCTTTCCCTACCATAATGTCATGAATATATCTCTTATATTATTGTCTAGAAGCTCTATCATTTGACTTTTCATGTTTATGCCTATAATTGAGCTGGAATTTTATTTTTATGTAGGATGTGCGGTAGGGATCAAATCTCATTTTCTTTTAAATATTGGAGCCAATTGGATTATGTCCTTTATTTAAAAAAATCCTTTCTCATTATGTTTAAGTACCACCTTTGCCACAGTTCTCCCTGCCTCTCTCTCTCTCTCTGTCTTTGTCTGTCACACACACACACACACATACACATGCACATGCACAGGGCTCTCTCTCTGAATTCTCTGTCCCAGGGATAGGCAAACTAAGGTCAGCCACCTACTTTTACCAATGAATTTGTCTTGGCACAGCCATGCCCATTCATTTGCATATTATCTATGGCTGCTTTCAAAATTAAGTCATAGTGCCTACCATGTGACTTACAAAGCCTGAAGTATTTACTTTCTTGCCCTTTACAGACTTTTGGTAAAGTAAACCGTCCAATTCTGTTCTCCGAGATTGTCTTGACTATTCTTGGGCCTTAGTATTTCCACATAAATTCTATTCAGATATATTGTGATTATAAACACATGTTATAATATAAATCACATAGAAAGTTTTGTAACTTGTTTTGTAAGTTACTTAATATCTAGTGAAAATCTTTCCATGATATTAAATGTTCTTCTACAGCATAATTTTTAATGGCTTCATAGAATTCAATTCTAAGATAAACTATCATTTATTTAACCAAAGACATTGCTTGGCTATACGTCTTTCTTATTTTCCTATCATTAAATTGTAAATTGCTCCTTTAGCTTGTTCATACTCTTGCATTAAGTAATTTCATTTATGGGAATTAAACCAAAGTAAATTATCTTAAATGAAAAAATATGCAAGAAGATGTTTATCACAGCATTATTTATAATCATGAAAAATTATAAATGACCACTTCACTGACACTGGTAATGGCTAATTGTAGTACTTCCATTTATTAGAATATTGTCCAGATGTCTAAAACAGTGGTCAGGGAGACTGGAAAATTCTTATGGGATATTTTATGCAATAAAGTGTGTGTACTCCTTAATTATGAGTGTTGAAATACAGCCCTTAGGAAATATCTAGAAATGCATACACCAAATTCAAGTTAGTTAATACTAGGGAGTGGTATTTGTAAGGGGAGGGGGAGTACTGTGTTTGCTTTGTCTTGCTTGAATATTTTATAGAACTTATGTTATCTTATAGTGCAAACATTTGAAAATCGTTTTCTAAAATAGACTGCATGATGCATGAAATGATAAAATGGCAATACCCTAAGGAAAGATAAGCCTGCTGTACAAAAGCAATACTGAAGACTTAGTTTTAAGCAAGTACATAAACTGAGCCTACAATTTAAAGGGAGCCTAACATCCCAGGAGGCACGAGAGCAGCAAACCCACAGATGATGACCCCAGTCAGACCAGAATTATTCCCTTAGTCACACGGGGTATGTAAATATGAGCTCCTCAGGAACAGGGACTGGACGCTGTGGATCTTGGAGATGAGTGGATACAGAGTAAGCTGTGTATGATTCTCATTTCAGAGTGTGGGATCAAAGTGACACCCAGCTGGGGGGGCTCTTCTGTGCGTATCATGGGGGGGCCGAAGAAGCAGCCCGCAATCTGGTGGGTGGGGCGTGGGTTTTCTCTGGGGACGGTACATATCCCAATAAGCGATCGTCTTGAAGATGTTCATGAGGCGGGTCTTTGGACTGGTGGAGGGGGGAACATCGGCTTTCCCTCCTGGCAGTGTACCAGCCAGGTGCCGCCGAGCCCCAGACGCCAGTGGAGGTCTGGAGAAATGGTGGTGGTGAACGTGACCCATCTCTGGCCACGCGGGGGCAGGCAGGATGGAGCAGCAAGGGGACAGAGTTAGCGGTGGCAGGAACAGCAGCAATAGCAGAGCTGAAGGCTGTTCCACGAGCAGCCCACTTTCACGTCTGGAGGCAGAATTTGTAGAGCCAGACCTCTGACTTCCGAGGGCGCATATCTGATTGCTAGCACCGCTCTACAAAATACAGATGCCCGGACCTCACTCCAGCCCAAGAATCCAATCATTTCAAAAATCCCCAGGGGATTATAGTACACAGCCTAGTTTGAGGACCGCTGCTCTGGGATCAACACTTCCCCCACACCTTTGGGTGTTGAAATCTCATAATTGCATCCAATTTGGATTGCGTTGCCCTGCAGAGTAATGGTGGGCAAGAGTTTCATCCATCAACAATAAGCCACGGAGTCCTACAGAAAAGACTCCATTAGCCCTGGTAAGCTGCCAGCCCTTCTCTCCTCTCCTTGCCAGAAAATTAATGAGACCATTTATTGGAAGGTAGAAAACTAACCATTGCATTTTGTAGTGTTGTGGGTCAAATGGTATACATTCTGCCACACTTACGCTTCCATCAGGAAGGAATAAAGGAGGACCCTGGTTATGTGCCAGGTGTTCTTTCCATATGCTGTGTCTCTTAATCTTCACAAAATGCTCTGGAGAGTATGTATTACTATTAGTTCCCTTTTACAGATAAGGAAACTGAGACATAAAATGGGTAAGAAATATGACCAAAATTCTGTAGGTAGTGTAAGTGGCATGGGGGGGGAATCCGAGCCAGTTTTATCTAACGCCAAAGTTTAGCTCATGTCTTTCTCTTTATTAAAACGCCCTCTTTATTGTTGCACCCAAAATGGTGTCTGGTGAATGGCAAGTACTCTGTAAATATTTAGCATCCCCCCTCCCCCAGGATTTTACTGTGAGGATGGCCATGGACACCAAATCCTGAGCCTGAATTTTCGGTAATTCAGCTTTGTTGGAGAAAAATATAGGAGCCTAGAAGTTGTGGCTGAGTGAAGAAAATTTCTCAATCTATGGCTGAAATCTTACTCTGATTTTTGTATAAAATAAAAGATTAAGACTCAAGTTTGCAAAAACAGAGTGCATGTGCTAGGTTAAGTGCTTTAAGAATGAATGCAAAGCAGGTTCTAGAACTTATTGAACTATTTCCTTAATTAAGCAAATCCTTTATCCAGCAAAGGACAGGAAGGTCCATGAGTTTCAGGCCATCTCAGTGACTTCCACTATTGGTGGCTCTGGCAGCAAGAGGACCCCTTCTTGGCAGGCACGTGGGTTTGTCTGGGGTCCTGGAAAGGGCAGAAACAGTAGTTGGGAACAAGACTGCAGTATGGTGGGAACTGACAGCTCTACCTAAGAACAAGTTCAGGACTGATCGCACGTTAAAGGCAAGGCGCGGCTTCCTCCGCGGTAGGGCAGGGAGGGGCTCTGGTGAGTGAGAGCCTCTCTCGTCACTCCTAAAGCCTCTCTCCTTTAGAGTGAGTGGTTCCCTCTTGGCTCCAGCTGTCACCACTGTCTAGTCTCCTGGGGAAGCCACTCACCATCCTTGAAAACTGCTCTTGCAGAAATGGAAATATCTTTTAAGATGGCCTAACTTCCTAAAGATACTACTGAATAATGAGAACATCAAAAGGAAAAATGATAGAAGTACAAGTAGCGTCAAGATAGACTGTCGAAATGATGTTTTCCATTCGTTTCTTTTATTCTATTGCAACAGGCTTCTGGTTCCAAAGGGTTGTTTCATTTCACACGTTCTGCATGGCTCCTGTCCTTCGCACACCCCAGACCCTCTCCACCATCCCCAAACCTGTCTCCTGGATGTCCTTGACCCTTGGGGGAAAATGACCTCCTCCCTTTAGCGGAGTCTCTGGTGTGAGGGGCATGGCCTTGCTCTCTCCCCAGCTGATGAGCAGGCCTCTGGTTGTCAGTACACACACACACACACACACACACACACACACACACACACACACACACACACACACACGCACACACACGCACACACACGCACACACACGCGAAAGAAACTTACTCCTCAGATAACAATCCTGTTTTTCTACCTACAAAGGTAGGCTTTGTCCATTTAGGTTGCTATAGAATAATACCTCAAACACCAAACAGCAATCTTTTCATTAGATGCAGAGTCATAGAAATACCATTTTCTAAGTAGAAGCATCATGAGAATAGCAAAGTTTTTTTCATGACTCAGTATTTGGCGGTACGTAATCATACTCTCATTTCCTATAAAGTACCTTCTAATAATAAGGTATTAATATAAAACCCACTGGTGGGCCTTGTTACAATGTCAAAGTTGTAACATTCAGCTAGGCAGCTGGTGGGTTGTCCTTCATTAGTGGCTGATACCTTACTCAGAAGATAAACACGTTTTCTAGGGTTTTGATCAAGAATTCCTAACCCTCAGGAATGCAGTCTCTACAAGCAACTATCACAAGCAGCTCCAGAGATGGTCTGAGTTCTATATTCACTCACACTCTGTTCTCTCATGCTCCAGGAGCTCAGAGCAAAGGACCAGTCATTAAGGGAACAGGAAAGTGCACCTGCTTATGCCTCGCTTAGATGGATGTCTGCGGGAACATAAGTAGCCCCGGCTTCTGTGAAACAACAGCATCAAGTGACAGTGGAAGGTAGTCTGTGATTAAAATATAGCCAGGGTGGGGCGCCGGGGTGGCTCAGTTAAGCGTCTGCCTTTGGCTCAAGTCATGATCTCCGGGTCTTGGGATCGAGTCCTGCAGTAGGCTCTTGCTCAGTGGGGAGTCTGCTTCTCCCTCTCTCTCTGCCCCACCCCCCGCTTACAAGCTCTCTTTGAAATAAATTTATAAATCTTAAAAAATTATACAGCCAGAGTCCATGTAAAAATGATGACTGACATAAAAATGAAGTCCAAAGAAACTGAAAGAGCACTAGCCAAATGTCTACACTGGAGGACGTGCAAGCCGGAGCAGCACTACAGAAAGTCAGATCTGAAAGGTGGAAGATGAAGAGCAGACAGTCTGTCAGAATTCAGACAGGAGGAAAAGAGATTAAAAACAAAAATAGAGGGGAATAAAAAGATCCAATCTAAGATTTATAGATACTTATTAAAAAGCAATTAGAATGGAAACAATCAAAGGCACATTGAAGAAAACTTTCCTGAGCTAAAGAACAGATAGGCTTTTATATTTTTTAATTGATTTTTCTTCTACACTGGCATATTTTTGTAAGTATCTGTAACAGATAAGGTTTTTTTTGGTTTTTTTAGGAATTTTTTATTTTTTATTTTTTATTTTATTTATTTTTTTTTTTAAAGATTTTATTTATTTATTTCACAGAGGGAGAGAGATCACAAGGAGGCAGAGAGACAGGCAGAGAGAGAGGGGGAAGCAGGCTCCCCGCTGAGCAGGGAGCCCGATGTGGGCCTCGATCCCAGGACCCTGAGATCATGACCTGAGCCGAAAGCAGAGGCTTTAACCCACTGAGCCACCCAGGCGCCCTAGGAATTTTTTAAATGGAACCCACAATGCCATTACCTCACCTAGTTAGACCTCCTTTTGTATGTTCTAAGGCCCAATCCAAAACCAATAGACCTTTCTATTTTTTAAATAACCTTTTTATTTTGAATAATTGTAGCTTTATAGAAAAGTTGCAAACACAGCATTCCTGTGTGTGCTTTACCCAGCTTCCTCTAATGTCAACACCTTCTGTAAACATGGTACATCTGTCAAAACTCGGAAATTAGCATTGCTACAATGACTGTTGACTAAACTGCAAGACTTTATGTGGATTTCAGCAGGTTTTTCACAAATGTCCTTTTACTGTTCTAGGATCCAATCCAGGACACCACACTGCATTGGCCTTCATATTTTTATAAAAATGGAACTGCAGTGGGAGACCATATCACTGAGCTAGCCATGTGAGCTGCCCAAAAGTCACTCCTTGGACCTCACCCTGTCTCATTCTAAACTTCCCTGGCCTCTGATTTTTTTTAACTTCTCCTGGTTTTTCTCCTTGCCCCTCAGATCTGATACACACTCTGACCTTGGAACTTCTAGCAATAATGCCTTTGTTCTCTCTATGCACTGCACGGCCCCCAAGGGCCTTGGGTAATGTTACTCTCAGTTCCCCTGCTCTATTCCCAGCACTGCTCACCCCAAGCTGCCTCCTTGGGAAACCGTCACCCTAGCCTCCCCGGATCCATGGTCAGAAAGAAATTATCCAAATTGCACTACCGCTCTGTATTCTGGTTGAAAGACAGTGATGGTCTAGAGAAGTCTAAGGAAAAGTGAGAAATCCAAACCATTTCTGTTAGCACACAGCTCAATATGCCTCCCTCCTCCCTTGATAAAGGTGACACCTTCTGAAAATATTATTATTTCAGTTTCACAAAAGAAAAAAGAAACTTCTCATGGCTGGGTTTGTGGGATTCCTCTGTTACGTAGTGTCCCGTGGGTTCGCCACAACATGGGATCAGCCCCTCTGACTTACAGGGTAAAGAGCCTATACTTAACAGCTTTTCAGAGGGGATCACACTTCAGAATGCTCACTGTGCTAACAAAATCTCTAAGAAATGAAAGTAAAATCAGAACACCAACTCATTAATTTATAATGAGCAATACACCTGACAAGCGAATCCATCACTGTGTGGGCTTGACGAGCCGGCTCAGTAGGAAACATATGAGCAGGTGCTTGGTGAGCATAGAAGCAGAACAAGGGAGTTCTAGAATCTCAAAATTGAATGGCCTCCCACCCTGATAAGCTGAGGCTCCCATTTCCCCAGTAAGGACAGGCCTGGCTGGTGGCTTGGCGCTTCCCTGACCTGGCTGGGCACTCCCTCCCTTGGGCACGCTTTGCATAGCACTTCCCTCTGTGCTGCTGCATTTGACCAATCCTTTGGCTTAGGTATACGTTCAATTCTTGTCTGGGGCTGGGGGTCATACTGGCTCTTTAAGCTGATAATGGTTCTGATCAACTGGAAGGGAATCTGTATTTTAACCCCCAAAGATTCACTCACTTCCAAGTCCCTAGTGTTTGTATGAGTCTATGTGCGCGTGTGTGGCACTGTCATGGATGCCCTCTCTGTGTCCTGGCATGGGGTTTTCTCTGACCCCTGCAAAGGGAGGAGGTTGTCTGGGGAAGAAGACTCTGAGGGGGGAGGATCTGTGTGCAGGAAGGACACTGGGGCGCACTCTTGGCAGTAAGACCTGTGGCGGAGGAAAAAAGCAGAGCTGGGCAGAGCCGGAAGGTGACCTGCAGTGCGACCACAATGAAGAATATCAGCCAGTTCTTGGAGAGCTCAGAATCCTAGGTGGCCCTTCCAAGTTGTCCTGAACTGGAGCAAGACGCTCGGCCTCTGGCCACTGGGTGGGCGCTCTAAGTCCGGGAGGCACGACACTGGCCTCAGCTGGAGAAAGGAGTGTGCCAGTCCTGGGCGGGCGAGATCTGGGCAGCACTCCAGCCTCCGCCCCAGGGAGGAGCACACCTCCTCGTAAAGCGCTTACACCCTGATTCAGACTCTCTTTGAGTTCTGCTCCAGTCATCTCTTGCCTGAATGATTTTTTTTTTGACGGGTTCCTTAATTTCCTCATCTACAAAATAAATAATATGATTTATGTCATAAGTTTTTTGTTTTGTTTTGTTTTGTTTTGGCAAAGATTCATTGAATACTCTGTATCAAGTGTTTAGGTTAGGAATAGACACACAGTAAGCACTCAGTGAATACTGGCTGTTAACATTATGCTAGTTCCTATATTTTGGGGCCCAAATTTTAAACTCATTACTTGTATGCTTTTAATGTATAAAATGTTCTCCATTTGTTCTAAACCTCTGAGCACTAGAAGGGTTGATCGTAGGTTCAAGATCTGGTCTGCAGTGAAAATGACATAGGGCTCGGCCCAGGTACCCAGCAGTTATAACCCTACTAACTACCTCTTTTGAGCCTCATCAGATGGAGGGTTGATTGTTAACTGCCTGCCTCACAACCGGGCTGTTGCTGGGACCTGGAATGCGACACAAACAAGGCAAGGTTGATGGGTGCCGTTTGGCAAGTGATAGTAGCATACTTACAAACCTTGCTTCTAGAGTAGGCTTCTGAGCAAGGCCAAGGGTATGATGTTATCTATCATAAGGAGATTTTCCATTTCCTGTGTAGAACCCTGCCAGGCAGTTAAATGACATAGAGAACACGCTGACAGCTTGCTGTGTTCCTGACCCCATTATGCAGCCAGTGGACCAAATATGCCTCTTCTGAAAATAAATAGTTATTCATCAAATTGTCTCTCACTAGCACGGGGTAATTATCTTCCCAAAGTTATGAATGGAATGATAGGTTCCCAACAAAAAGAGCATGATGTAAAGATGGGTTTCAGCAGCATCTCAGTTTCTTCCTGGGCCTGACTCTCCCTGGGCTGCTTTTGCCACTGAACACGCATGTCTTGAGCTGGCTGACATCGTGATGTGCATCAGAGAGGGAGGGGCCCTTCTCAGGGACAATCAGAGCTCTCTGGTGCCCCACAGGGTTTTATGTCACATGGTGGGTCGCTATGGTTCAGGAAGGAATTATGCTAGACCCTGGTTTTCTGACTTAATACTAAATAATAGCATCAAAGCCCAATACTATTTTTTAAAGATTTATTTATTTATTTTTGAGAGAGAGGGGGAGGAGCAGATTCTCCACTGAGTAAGGAACCCAACTTGGGGCTTGATCCCACAACCCTGAGATCATGACCTGAGGTGAAATCAAGAGTCAGATGATTAACTGACTGAGCCACCCAGGCACCCCTCCCAGCACTATTTCTAACAAATACCATCACCATCCTTCCAGTAGCCAAGCTAGAAAGTGTAAGTCACCTTGGGCTATTTCCTGATCTGTTACCACCATACCTAATCAATGTCGAATTGCTATAGTCACTATTGCTATCTTGTGTCTGAACGTCGATCCCCTTCTATCTTCCACTCTTGATGCCTACTTGTAACATACATTCAGATGGGCATGGAATGATTTCTAAAATTGCAGTGGGGGGGGGGAGGAATTCCATGGTGATTATATGGCACCAGAATGAACCAGAGATTTTATTTGTGTAGAGCAATGACAAAGTAATTCTGGAGGAAAACAAAGGGGTAGCTATGAACAGGTACAACCTCTCTTCAGAAGGAGAGGTTGGCACCATAAAGTGACAGAGGTGCTTTATTGCTTGGAATCCTGTGTGTTCTAGGGACGTATTAGGGACTGTCAAGGGATTAATGATAGCTGCACCTGCTAGAAATAAGTGGCAACTGTGCCAAGAGCAATGGAGAGGCTCCTGGGACCTGAAAACTGCTTCCCTCTTCCCTTTCCTTTGACCAAACACCGGATTTATGGATATGCTCACCCCCACCCCGCCCCAATTAGAGTAGTCTTGTTAGCCTTGATTAGAAGATTTAATATCTATGATATATTTTCTGTGTTAATTAACTTCCTCTCCATGACCTTGTATTTAAAGTACTTGAGAAGAACAGGGAAGACACAACCCTGTTTCATACGACAAGTATTCCCAAATCTGTTGGTTTCGGAAATGCCACTCCAGACAAGTTTTCCTTGGGGAGGTTGCTTCAAAGACTTGGGGAAGGGAGTGTCCGTCTGTGTGCTGCCATTTTGTCTCCTGTCCGCTGTCCTCATCTTCACTCTGCCCACCCCCTAGTCCATCCTCGGCAGAGTCATCTTTTTAAAGGACACACCTGGGCAAGCCAGTCTGTGGGAGGATTTTCCCCACTGCCTATAAATCAGACTACTACATAAGGGTTTAAGTTTCTTCCTGACTATGCCCTTTCTGGCCTCTTTGAAGGTTCAGACACCTCTGGAGTTCAGGTACTAGACCTCTATGATGAGGACTGTTCAGATGACTTCTCCACACCAAACAAACCATGTGGTTTTTGGTATTTGTGCTATTACACAGCTCCCTTTATTGGAAATGTTTTTGTCTCTAATCTCTGCCTATTAAAACCCTGGTTTGCTTTCAAGGTCAAATCCTATCTTCTCCATGAGAATTTCCCACATTCTGTCAGTCAGTACCCCAAAGCACACTGGCACTGTTTTTGTTAGACACTAGTTCATTGCGATCTGTTATGTTAGTTTGATCACGTGTTTGTTCATTCCATAAAAGTCTATGATTGGCCTTCTCTGTCTCAGGCTTTGCATCAGGCACAGAAGATAAAATGGGGAGCAAGGCTGAAATCTAGACACTCTTCCCAACAGCTTGGCATGACGAGGACCACCACTTCTGGACTCTAACACCAGGCATTGTGGGATGAACCGAGGTGTTCCTGGGCAGTGTGACTTGGGGAAGTGTAGGTAGGGGTCAGTCCAGCCATCTCACCTTGGTTTTACTGAATGGGGTATGAGACTTGATGGGAAAACCTAATTCCTTGGGAAAATAGAGGGAATATTTGGTCCCTTGACAAAAAAGAGGGCAGAAGAAAGAAAATCCTCAGGAAGTAGTTCTTTCTCTAAAGGGAAAAGACTATACAGAAAAATTAAAATATCCAAGAGAAAATTGGCTTAAAGTTGCTGTATGTGTGGAATTAAATTAGACCATCCATGGAAAGTATTCAGCGCCATTTCTAAAACATAATAAGGATCAATAAAATTTAGTTGTCATTGTTATTACTGGTATTGTTACTCTACCCCTTCCTCTGAACTTCTATGAAATCTTCATTCCCATCAAGATCGTTTGTCAGTTCTCTGGAGCTGGACATTTTAGGGGAAGGGAGAATCTCAGGATAATGGGGCAAACTACTAAGTCTGGCCTCAGGATGGGCTTCAGGGAAAAATCAAAGGCTGCCCAAACAGAACCAGTCACATTAGGGGCATATACCATTTATTGTACACCTACCTTGTGCTAGGAACCGGGCCAAGAGCTTGATGTACATATTATTTCACCTCATCCTCAAAACACCCTATGATGTAGGTACTAATATCATGGCCCATTTTAAAGATGAGGAAACCAAAGCACCAAGAACACAAATGATTTGCTCCAAGTCATACAGTTAATAAGTGGGTGGAGCTGGTATTCAAATCCCAAATCTCCAAAGCTCACCCACTCTACTACTTTGCCCCATGGTCCCTCCACTAATCAGGAGCCCCTTGAGGGCAGGAAAAGTCAGTATTGAGAGGATGCAGAGCCTCAGACATTATCCTCATTTTAGAAATACCAGAATTGAGACTCTTAGTCAATTAACATAATCTGTATGTTTTGAAATTAGTTTAGCACTACAGCCTTTATTTCCTGACCCCTACTCAAGTGCTCTTTCCATTCTAGGAGGCTGACTTTTCTGTGAGAACAATTCGCACGTCATGCATGATCGCTGTTTCGACTCCTGGGCTGATAGGATCACCAAGCCCCAGCCAGGATTAGAGTCTTCTTCGATTTATGGCCTATTCTTTTCCGGTCTGGGTTATTCAAAGGTCAGTTGGACTAATGGATGAAGGCGGCTTTGCAGTCTATGTTCAATTTAAGATGCGTGATGCCTGTCAGACTTATTATTTTTAAAAGAGAGCTCTCATTGGGGCAGAGATACTGTTTTAGAGATGACTCTCTGATTGGTTTTAGAGAGTAGATCTGATATGATTCAGAAAGATAGTGCTAAAATTCATGACATGTGAAAAAATGGGACCTAAATTCTCAAATGAACTCCTGATAAGAACAAAAAGATTCTCTGAAATATTTCACAGTCTTTTGAGGCTATTAAGAAAGTGCCCAGCCAGGACTGAAAAGTGCATTAATGGTTATTTCTTTATGGCAATTGAATTATAGCCTCAATCTCCACCTAGCTTGAATCACACTGAAAGAGGTTATTTTAAAAATTAGATACAAGTGTTCTGGTTTAAAAGGTGGCTGGCTAGTAACCCTTGACCCAACCTCTTCCAACCTCCCAATAAAAGTCTATGAAGAAAGAGAAAATGTCAAAAATGCATTTCAAAACCTGCAGACTCGCGCTGACTGACTGCTAGAATATGGTACCAATTAACACCAACTTGAATGCCAGTGGGATCGGCTTGAGAATGCAGCTTCTGTCCTACGCTCGGTCTGATATTAAGAATGAAGTAAGCCAGCTACACTGAAAACAGTAAGATTAATAATAGTATTTACACTGTTAAAAGGTGAACAGGTGTGTTAAAATTTTTAAAAGTTTATTTTAGCTAAAGTCAGTTTGAGACAGGAAGTGCCAAACTGAAATGGGTTTGGAGCACTCCACGGTCGGGAGCTCTGGGCAGGACTTCTCAGAGAGAATACAGTACCAAAACAAGAAAATTATTTGATTGGCTATAGCTTAAGCAGTTGAATTATTTGGGAGAGTCTAGTTGGCTGATTGTGATTGGTTGTTGTTCTTACCCTTGAGGCTTTTACAGGAATTGGCTCTGGTTTAGGTTTTGGATTGCTGACTAGGCTACCAGAGCCATAGCCCCAGAGCCACCTCAGTCCAGTGGCCTCCTTCTTTGAGTCGTTGGCCAACTCTTACTGAGTGCTTGAGTGTTGACTCTGTGTGAAGTAGTGCTCTAAGCATTTTGCATGAATTACATCATCCAACCCTCTCAACAACCCTATCAAGTAAGGACTATTAATTTCCCCTTTTACAGATGAGGAAACTAAGGCACAAGGCTGTGTCTTGTTCAGGGCCACAAAGCTAGTAAATAATTGAGCCAAGCTTAAAATCCACATGCTTTAGCTAGTCCCTCTTTCATTGTGTGTCCAGTTCAGAAAGGCAAGGTCTTTCTATCAGAGGTCCAGGCAGCCTAACTCCATAACGTTCAGTGATAACAAAGTGTATCGTCATGAAATATAAGTGCCAAATTGCAAAGCATCAAACCAGATAAAGAAAAAAAATTACAAACATAAGAAACTGATAGTTTTATAATTATCTGGGTGATTTCTGTAGACAAATTAGGAGCAAAAAATAAAACCCCACAAAACTGGGTTTTTAGCAAATTTGAACAATACCTACATTTTATATAATATTGTAAGCCAGATTATCCCTTTTATTAAGATTTTGAGAAATATTTACAAAAACAGACCTTACAATCAGAGATAGACAATTATCATATAATCTCACTGATATGTGGAATTTAAGAAACAAAGCAGAGGATCAGAGGAGAAGAGAGGGAAAAAAATGAAACAAGATGGAACTAGAAAGGGAAACAAACCATAAGACACTCTTTTTTTTTTTTAAAGATTTTATTTATTTACTTGACAGAGAGAGACACAACAAGAGAGGGAACATAAGCAGGGGATGTGGGAGAGGGAGAAGCAGGCTTCCCACTGAGCAGGGAGCCCGAAGGAGGACTCAATCCCAGGACTCTGGGGTCATGACTCAAGCCAAAGGCAAACACTTAACAACTGAGCCACCCAGGCTCCCCACCATAAGACACTCTTAATCAAGGGGAGACAAACTGAGGGTTGCTGGAGCGGAGAGGGTGGGTTGATGGGGTAATTGGGTGATGAACACTGGGGAGGGTATGTGTTGTAATGACCAAGGGGTATTATAAAAGACTGATGGATCACAGATCTGTACCCCTGAAACAAATAATACATTATATGTTAATTAATTGAATTTAAATAAAAAAGGGGAAAAAAGCCAGACCTTATACTATACCACAAAGGGAAGTTCAATAAATCTCAAAAAGGAGAGTACAGTCTCTGCCTAAAATAGAGTAAATCTAGAAATCAAGGCAGTTCAAGGGTAAGGCCCTTAATCTCATGGAAATGAAAAATGCTCTCTTAAAGTATCATTAAGAGAGGGGGGAAAGTAGCACAATTGAAGATTATTTAGAAAATTACAGTAAGAATACAGTGCATCAAAACTCATGGGATGTTGTCAAAGCTATCCTTATAGGAAAATTCATAGCATAAAGTGACCTCGTTATTTTTTTTAAAGATTTTATTTATTTATTTGACAGAGAGACACAGAGAGAGAGGGAACACAAGCAGGGGGAGAAGGAGAAGCAGGCTTCCTGCTGAGCAGGGAGCCTGATATGGGGCTCGATCCTAGGACCCTGGGCTCAAGACCTGAGCTGAAGGCAGACACTTAATGACTGAGCCACTCAGGTGCCCTGTGACCTCATTATTTAACAACAAAATAAAACAAACTTTCTTCTTGAACTCAATAACTTAGAAAATAAACAATAAGGTAAATAAACACAAGGCAGAACAAACACCGCAATTGATAGATGTAGAGACCGTAGAATGGTTTTCTTCGTGTTCCAGTCCTAGCTTATTTTCTCTCTTCTTCCATAGAAGCTGGATAGTAAAATAGCTAACTTCCTGGGGTCCCTTGTAGTTAGAAGTGGCCATGTGAAAAAAGTCTTATCCCTGAGATAACAGCGGAGGATGATTGATGGGGCTTCTGGGGCCCTCTCTTGCTTTAGTGGTCAAAGGGGTACAGACAGAGATGAGTTAGTGCTTTCCCCCATCCCCAACCACATTTTCTATCTTAACATTACTTCTGATATCTGAGGTCATAACCATCTTGTGACCAGGAAGCCACCAACATGAGGAGAAAAGCCAGAGGGTTGGGGATAGTGAATCTGAAGAACAGAATGAGACTAGATCCCGTATGACACTGGTGAGTAGCTAAACAATGCCAGGTATACAAATCAAAGAGCTGATCCTTTTAATTAATTAATTAGTTAATTAATTTATAGAGAGACACAGCGAGAGAGGGAACACAAGTAGGGGGATTGGGCAAGGGAGACACAAGCTTCCCTCAGAGCAGGCAGCCCAACTCAGGGCTCAATCCCAGAACCCTGGGATCATGACCTGAGCTGAAGGCAGATACTTAATGACCGAGCCACTGAGGCACCCCCAAAGAGCTGATTCTGAAAATAAAACTTCTGGCAAATCTAGGTTTCAAAAAAGAGTGACAAGGAAATAAATAAAGTTAAGATTTATACCAGTGCATAATAATGAGAGAGAATTTTACAATTTTAAGAGGACATCAGGCTAGTGAAATCAGTAATCTCAAAATGGATCTTTTGCTATAGAAAAGAGAAAGGGAAAATAATCATTGTATATATTCAGGGTTTTTTTATTCCCTTCTAATAATTGTATTAGTCAGGAGTTGGTCAGGAAAATGAAGCACTCTGGATATTTCGAGGGAAACGTGATTTAGGAGAGGAAACCATATGCTTAAAAAACTGCTGGAAAAACAGAAACAAAACCACTGAAAGAGGCTGAGAAACAAAGGGCAGGGAAGATGGCTGATAGTGCTCAGGTTCTTGCTGGCTTTCAGAGAATCAATAAGCTGCTACTGTCTCCCCATTCTGCAACCGTAGGAAGCCAACCCCTGCCAGTGGTCACAGTTGCCTTCCCCACCAAGTGGGTATCACTGGTGGGAAAGGCCCTGAGGCCACCGCAGGAGGAGAAATATCAACATATGTTTCCTTCTGCCTTTTAAATCTCATAGTGAGTGCCTCTCATTAATGGACTGTGAGTCGGAACCCTACCTGCAAAGGATTTGGGGAAATGTAGTTCTCAGGTTTCCATCCCCCTATAATGCAGAGAACATAGCAAGGGGAGGAGGAGAATGGTACTGAGTACAATCAGCCATTCTGGCACATTTATTTATTTTATTATTAAATATTTTATCTAGGAAAACATGAAAAGCTCATATTCATTCCCTGTCTCTTTGTATAGTAATTATGTATTTTAAATGCTTATATATATGTATAGTAATTATATATTTTATATACTTATAGAATAATTATATAATACATGGAATAATTATATATAATATGTAAATAAATACATACATGTATATGCCCATGAAATTCCCATGCCACATAACTGTGCACCCGTCCCCCAAATATATTGTATTAAAATTCTAGAAGCAGAGTTATGTTCAAGCAGGTTTATCTACAGATAATTTAATGAAGAGATTGTTTATGGAACTGTGATTGAGCATTTAGGAAGTTGATGTATATGAAGGAATTCAAGACTAGCAACGATGGGAGGCCATCACCATCCCAGTCCTAAGAGGGATGAAGGGAGTGTGGAGGTTTTAAGGACATCCACAAAGTTTTTCTACTTCTCTCTTGAAGAAACAGCACTTAATTCCCCTCCACTTGAGTGTGGGCTAGACTTAGAGACCCCCTTCAAATGAACAGAATGGGACAGAAGTGAGGGTATATGTCTTCCAAGACTGAAAGGAATGTGGCTTCCTCCTTGTTCTCTCTCTGGATCACCTGTTCTGGGGGAGGCCACCTGCCATTTTGTAAGACATTCTAGCAATCCTTTGGAGAGGCCCACAGGGTAAGGACCCGAGGCCTCCTGCCAACAATCACACGTGAGAACTTTGAATCAGATCCTCTAGCTGCAGTTAGGCCTTCGGATGAGTGCAGCCCAGCCAGCATCTTGGCCGCAACCTCAAGTGAGCCTCTGAGCCAGAACCACCCAACTGAGTTACTCCTAGACTCCCGACCATCACACACTCTGTGACATAATGGTGTTTGTTGTGAAATTTGGGGGCAATTTGTTATGCTGCAGTAGAGAACTATGCATGGAGGAAAATGTCCCTAGAGAAGATTTGAATGGTGGCAGAGGGTTTCCTGAGCAGTAACTCTAGCCATAGAGGATATGGCCATTTTCACTGGGCCTAGGCTCAGGGGAGAAGCAAAAGAAAGCCCTGTGTCCTCTCTCCTCCTGCCCTTCAGACTTCTGCCAGTGCAGATGCTGACCAAGCCCAACAGAAGCCAAAGGGCAAGTGAGCCCCAGTCTGTAAAGATTAGCCACAGGGCACAGAGCAGGGCTGAGCTGGTCAGAGGATGAGTCTTATGGTGTCAGCAAAGAGTGATCAGACCCTGTTTAGACCGAGCTTATGAACAGTAATTCGAGCAGGTCAGAGACAGACAACCACTAGGGAATATAGGACACAAGGGATACATCATATGGATTGGACCTTATGCAATTGTGGGAGCTGGTTAAACAGTTTCTCTATGGCTGTTGCATTTGTGTCTCAGGCTGGAGCCTGAAGTTAGCAAAGCAGGCAGAGAGGAAAGAAAGGTGGATGTTAAGTGGGGGCAGCAAGAACTGAAGCCTGCAAAGATGGACTGGAATCTACATCAGCCTCTCACTGCCCCCAAGTTTCTAATTTTAGTGATTGGGGGATCTGCAGGAGAAATCGGTCCCCTTCCAGTAGAGCCGAATTGTATCCAGGCAGGGGTCAGTTGGTCCGCCAGGAGCTGGAGTTGCTGTGCACCGTGCTGTTGTCGCATCCCAATGAAGTGAGCCAGGGGAGCGGGGACAAACTCTGAGTGGCATTGATGCCTCATGCCCTGCGCTGACCTGCGAGTGTAATGAGAACGTGGCTCCGGCTTCACTTCTGCCTTCCCAGTCACACACCATTGTCTCCTGGGGCCCAGCTAATCCAGAACTATGCAGAGAAGGGAATTCTGGAAACAGCACCAGCCACACTAAGTTGATACAATACAAACCCACCACAAAGTTGCAAAAGGGCAAAAATATAAGAACAGCAAAATGAAGTACTAAGAGAACTATGTACCCCAGCTTAATCGGGTGTGCTCTAAGGAAGTAAGGATAGTATCACATTAGAAAAATATATTAATATATTAACAGCAGTTCAGCAGTCTTGAGAAAAACCATATAATAATCTCAAGAGGTGACATAAAGATGCTCAGATAAAATTCAACATCTCTGCCCGATTTTTAAAAATGCCCATAGAAATCTAGGAAAAAGAAGACACTCCCTGGGCATCTGGGTGGCTCAGTTGGTTAAGCGACTGCCTTTGGCTCAGGTCATGATCCTGGAGTCCCAAGATCGAGTCCCACATCAGGTTCCCTGCTCAGCGGGGTGTCTGCTTCTCCCTCTGACCCTCCTCTCTCTCATGCTCTCTCTCTCTCTCTCTCTCTCTCTCAAATAAATATATAAATAATTATCTTTAAAAAATAAAAAGAAACCCCCTTTACTATACAACATCAGGTATTGACAGCCTGTTCCATTCCTAATGTTGACCAGAAACATTCCCATTAAAACCAGGAAGAAGCAGAGATGCTGCATGTCCGTATTGTTATATAGCACTGTTCTAGAAATTCTATCTGATGCAATGAGACATCAGGCAGAAATAAAAGGTAAAATTATTGGAAAGGAAGAGTCAAAATTACTGTTATTTGCAGACAATATGATGATATATCTTTTTAAAAAAAAAACTGCAAGAGGACCAGTGGGAAACCCTTAACATTAATTCAGAGTATGTCAAATGGTGGCATACAAGAAAAACGTGCAAAATCCAGTAGGTTTCTTCTGTGCCAACAATACCACTCAGAAAATATAATGAGGAACAGAATTCAATCCTAATAGAAACTAGAAAACATGAAATGCCCCACGACATTGGCATTTTTGAAAAATACAGATCATTGATTTTGTTGAATGTCTCTTAATTTGGGCTTGTCTGATGTTTCCCCATAATTAGATGCGGGTTATGCATTTTTGGCAGGAAGATCTCAGAAGTGATGTTGCATCCTTCCTTGTGCTTCCTGTTATGAGGAACATGATGTCAGCTTGTCCCATTATTAACGATCCTACTTTGATCTCTATTAACATGGTGTCTGCAAGGTTTCTCTTCTGTGAAGTTATTATTTTTCCCTTTGTAGTTACTAAACACCTCGTGGGAATTGATTTTGAGGCCACATAAATATCCTATTTCTCATTAAACTTTCACTCATTGTCAACTATGTTCCATGGCAATGCTCACAAGGCTGTGATGAGATGTGTATGTGTGCACAGTGCTGGTACGAGGATAAATAGGTCACATTCTCTGAAGAACACTTGAGTATCCTTAGAAGGAGCATTAAAAAATGTCTTTGGGGCGACTGGGTGGCTGTCGGTTAAGAGGCTGCCTTCGGCTCAGGTCATGATCTCAGGGTCCTGGGATCAAGTCCCGAGTCAGGCTCCCTGCTTCTCCCTCTGCTCGTGCTCACTCTCACTCGGATTAAAAAAAAAAGTCATAATCTTTCAGCTCATAATCCAACTTCTAGGAATCTATTCTGGGAAGGATAAATATCTGAAGTGTGGTCCAGGAAGGATTGTTTTCATTTCAGAAATATTTATAATATGGAGGGGCACCTGGGTGGCTCTGTAGGTCAAAGCCTCTGCCTTCAGCTCAGGTCATGGTCTCAGGTCCTGGGATCAAGCCCCACATCAGACTCCCTGCTCAGCGGGGAGCCTGCTTCCTCCTCCCTCTCTCTCTGCCTGCCTCTCTGCCTACTTGTGATCTCTCTCCCTCTCTGTGTCAAATAAAGTCTTTAAAAAATATTTATAATATGGAAACTTGGATAACATGATAAATGGTCAACAATAGGCGAGTGGATAAAGAAGTTATGATAGTTCTATGTAAAGAAATAATAAATAACCAATTTCAGTATTTTTAAAGATTAATGGAAAAAATAGTCACTGAACACCGTTGTTTGAAGTTGGGGGTTTTGACCCGCACACACACAACGTGCTTATAGGGTAGTAGTCTTTCCTAAATATCTTTTTATTAAAATTTTAATAGTATCTGTTTCCAAATGCAGGTAATTTTCAGTTTCTTTTCTATTTTGCTGTATTTCCCCGGTGTACTAAGTACAACATTTCTACATTCTTTTTATAATTGAAAAAAATCTTAGTAAAAAGCACCAGGTACAAATTAACTTTCCTGCACATTTTTCTTGTACAAATTTGCAATCAGAATGTTTCCTCCTCTGGAGCCAGCAACAAAGAGTCAGTGGAACAGCTGACAAAGCAGGTAAAATCACTTTGCTGTGTTTGGTTGCTATTAGACTATGACATGTAATCCTGTATGAGTATATCCATCTGGTCAGACCATTTTCTTTATTAATCCCACAGATTTAATCAGCAGTTCAACCCAATAGTTAGGCAGTGTTTTATAATGGACAGTGTACTTTTGTGTGCATTATCTCATTTATTGGATGCTAAGCTTATCTAGGTCATTGTAATCCAACTGTGAAGAAAACCTTAAAAATTTCATTGAAAAGTCTAGTCACTTAGCCTCTTTAGTCCTCTCTTCCCTTGCTCGGAGCACCCTGCGGTAGGAAGGGCACGGGCCTGAGATGCCACAGACCAGGGTCGAGTTGTCTTTCTGCTTCTTATCAGCAGTGTGACCCTTGTCCAGTCACTTCGTCTCTCTGTGCTTCATTTTTGTGGTCTTCGAAACAAAGGGCTCCTACGGTTTTATTTTAGGTGTGTTAGCCTGTGATTCTGATGGGATGTGTCAGTTCTCTCCATGTCTAATTTGCTTGGTTCCTGTGGGTCACTGCAACGTCAACAAACATCAGTGTGTCTACAAACATCGTCCCACAATTGCACCTTAACGAGTTCACCCTGGAAGGGGACTGTGTTCCATTCTGCCCTGACCATCGTAAGCACCCGGCGAAACTGCATTTTCACTTCATTTCTCCAGAAACTTGGAACCTCTCCCTAGCACGGCCCAGTTCTTCAGTGCCAACTCCCTTCCCATCTCAGCCCCTTGGAAGACTGGGGGCCTTACCACAGCAAACGGAACTTTATAAATAATCGCACATCTATTAGGCATAAAGCAGGAGGGCAAAGCACAGTCCTCCAAGCTCAATAAACAATGTCTCAAATAAACACTTCCCAGTGAGTTGGGAGAAATAGTTGGAGAGGGGAGTTCATGCCCCCAATTCCTCTCAAGGAGACCATGCCTTGAGCAGCTGCTTACAAGAATATGCTTTTCAGTTGACCCTCACACTAAACCTCATTCCATCCAAGAAGACCTATTGTACTTTTAATAAAATGAGCTCCTTATAGAACACAGCTTGATTAATTCTCAAGTTGCCTCATCTGAGGTCGGGTTTGGAAAAGGCTTGCTAACCTTGCCAAGTTTTTAAGGCTTCCAGTAGTCTTTGTGAGACCAGGATTTGGGACTAAAATATATTTATTTAGGACAAGCACAGTATGGCAAAAGCCAATTCTATTAATTAGCCCACAATGATCTTATAAGCCATCTTACCTTGGTTTTGCCAACTGAGAAAAATGTCTCAGATTAAATGAGTTCCCCTAGGTCACACAACTGGACAGATCTGCCTGACAGAATCTATGATCTTTCTACTGCATCGTGACTATCCAGATTTGAGGAATTCTGGGTATGTTTCAATCCGCCTTCATTCTATTGCTATAGGGCCATTTATTCATTCAACAAACATTTACCAAGTGCCCCCTATATGTCAACATCTTCATCTGTTCTGGCTGCTGTAACAAGATACCACACACTAAATGGCTTATACAGAACAGAAATTTATTTCTCACAGTTCTGGAGGCTAGAAGTTCGAGATCATGGTGTGGGCACAGTCAGGTTCTGGCAAGGCCACACTTCCCGGTTGCAGACTTCCAAGTTCTCAAGGTATCTTCACCTGGCAAAGAACCAAGCAGCGGAAGCCAGCTCCCTTGTCACTCTTCTGAGGGCACTGATCCCATCCTGGGGCTCTACACTCATGACCTCATCTAGTGCTCCCAGAGGCCTCACATTCTAATACATCGTAGCAGTGGGGGGTGGGGGAGTAGAGCTTCAACATGTGAACTTGCGGCGGGGGGACACAGACCTTGGGTCCACAATAGTCGAAAGCCATACTAGGCCCTGGGAATTCATTATTGAGCAAAATAGAAGTTGAGCAAAAAGTTGCCCCCTCTGTTGGAGTTTACCTTCCATGAGGAAGACACATGGTGAAGAGAATGACCAAGTGTCCAGTGTGAGCGGGGCGATGTGTGTTATGGGAGTGGTGGCGTCAGCGGACAGAGAAGATGGGTTAGGGCGTAGTTGATTCTGAGATGTCTGTTAAACATCCAAGGAGAGGATGAGCGGGAGGATACTCGGAAATATGGTCTGGAGTTCATGGGAGAGGTGAATGAAGACACTTCCCTATGAAAGAGAGAGGAGAAGTCCTAGGATTTTTTTCTATTTGTAGTTTAAAAACTCCCAGTCAGCCAAGTCTGAGTGAGTGCAAAGGCCTGGATGTGAGAGAAACACAGCATTGGAAGAACTAAAAGCACTTGGTACCGTCGGAGAATGGAATGTGAGGAAAATGGGAAAGGAAGAGGTGGGGAGGTGACCAGAGAAAGGATTCAGGGGATCATGAAGAACTTGGCTTCGCTCTGAGGAGAAGAGGGCCGTGAAAGGGAGAAAGGAGGGAAAGTGAGGACTGTGGCTGCAGTGAAGGGCGAGACCGGAGGCAGGGGTCCCCCAGAATCTATTGCAGGAGCCCAGGTGAGAGAGATCGGCTGCCTTAGGCAAGGTGGAGGCACAGGATGGAGACGTGAGGGATCCACTCAGGCTTGGCCACGGAATGACAGGGCTTGGTGATGGGTCGGAAATGAAGTTGCACAAGAGTGAGAAGGGGGTGGGTAGCAGTGCACTCACCAATATGGAGATTCAGGAAGGGAAACTCATTTGGAAAGACCAAAAATAAGATCAGTGTTACATGTATTGTGTTAGAGGTGACTGGAAAATCCAGGTAAATAATTGAGTGTGTAGATTGGGAACTCGTGGACAAAATCTGAAGTACACATACTTGGGGGAGGGGGCGGACACACAGCCCAGAATGGATGGGGGTCACCCAGAGCATGCAGAGGAAAGTGGACAGAACCCCATCGAACCCTGCGTGATCCACAGGCCCTCTCTAACTGTATCCTCTGAACAACCCAATGGGTTCAGTTTTATCTTTTCTTTGTCAAATCCGCTTACATGTGAATACATATCTGTGACCTGAGGGGTACCTACTGCATGAACGCTTGTAGAGAAGTTTGAATACTGTCCTCCGGTCTTTGTTTAATGCTGGAATTATGTGATCCCCTATATAGGTGAAAATGAGAAGAAAAAAAAACCTTTTTTTAAATAATTTTTGAGGCAAGGTTCTTGGGGCTGATACTACAGTTTAGATTGAGAGGCAGGAAATTTATTGCTATGGTAAAAGTCAAGTTAGAGAACCCTAGAGATCAGATAAGACATGAAGGTTTTGATACGTGAAAATGGGCTTTTGGTCAATTTAAGGTGAAAACAGTAAGAAAATTTCCTCATGTTCCTTCAGGAATAGTGGTAATGAGTCAAGAGACATGGTGGTTAGACAAAGAATCATCCCAGAAGGGGAAATATCACAAAATGCAAAGTATTTTGTTATTACTTTTAAGTTTCCTTCTTGTAGGAGTTCATGGCAGGAAAGGGAAAACATTTCTATAGAATCTCGAGAAAGACTTTCCACGTGGGCTGATCCCAAATACGTAAGACTGAATAGAGACTTTTGAAAGGAAACTTTAAAAATAATGGGTAAGTGTGGGGTTTTTTTTTCTTCTCTCAAAAAATTGTTACAAGGTATGATTTTAAAACACCTTAAATCCCCAAACAGAAATCCACTAAAATGAAATAATTTCATTGTAGGATGCCCTGAAAATAACATTTAACCCAGCGACTGCTCATCAAAGTGAGAACGATTATATGCTGGAAATGTACCTGGAGCACATTCCGTGGTCCGCACAGCTGGCCGTCGCAGAGCACCTCGGGAGCAAACTCCGAGCTTTCAGTGCCATTGTGTAAGTATTCACGTTCAGCCTAGCCATGAGATATGGCTCCTACATTTATACACAGTAGAAAAGAAAGCCATTTTCCAAGTTTGTTTCCACAGCAACACTATTCCATATTGTCTTTTTCTGTCTCTAAACACAATTAAGCTTCAAACCACAGGGAGTGGAATCAAATCCTTGCAAAATAACCAGTGGAGACCGACTGTGATTGTGATATCTCCAGTGGTCGTATTCATTCAACAAGCAGTGGTTACCAACCTACCCTGGGAAGTGTGTGAGGTCCTGGAGATGTAGGGTCAGAGGAGCCCCATGGCTTGCCCTCTGGATCGTCAGAGACTGGTGAGCTAGATGGCCAGGCAAACAGGTGGACAGAATGCACATGTGGCATCCCGTGAGCTGTAACGGAGCCACCGCTGGAGTATTAGGAAGGAGGGAATCACTAACAGTCCAAGGAATTCATGGATATTTTACCTAGATCCTGAATAACTGATGAACTTTCACTGGAAGAGTGAGAGAGAGAGAGAGAACTGTTCAAGCAAAGGGAATGTATGTGAAAAGCACACAGACTGTAGGAGAGCGGAAGGACCCTCTGTGCCTTACTAAAGTATGATGTAGATCACGAGGACCCATAGAACCTACTAAAGCAGAGGCATGATCATAGCTTTGCTAGGAGAAGAGTCACATGAGCTGCAGAATAATCAGTGGGAATAATTAGAAGAGCCAGGGGAGGGGCACAGAGCTAGAGGGACACAGCTAAGATCTCCTAGTTTATCTGAAGATTTGGGATTTACTGAGATGTAAAAACATCTTTGTAGGCTTTGGTTCCTAACAGATCACTCAGCAAAGGTTAGTCTGCTTTCTTTCACCTCTTCTCCCTTCCCCTCCCAATCCTGTTTAACCCCAGAGTGGGCCGATGAGCTGGAGTTAATCTTTTGCTGGGGTTCTGCAGATGAGGAATTCGGGCATGACCAGAAAGATCACTAGCCCAAGATTCTACCACTGGGGAGTGGCGGGGGACTGGAATTTGAGCCAGGGCCTCGGACTCTAGGGATTGGGTGTGTGATTACCCATGATGCCACCTCTAACTGTGTGGGAGGTTTGTTGTCAGAATGAAATGAGAGAATTAAATATCTCTGACTGAGATGATGAGTTAAGCCTTTGATTGATTCCTTACTCCTCTCCCGATATCCATCTTTCTGGTCTATAACCTTACTCTGGTCACTTCCCATTTTTCAGAGGCGCACATCAGCCCTTGCATTCTGTACTCACCCTCACCCCAAGGCTAGAATTGCTCCCTAGCAGTCTTTCGATATTCTAATCCCAGACTAAACATACACTCTTCCAGCCCTTTTCATGAAATATACCTCCTATTTGGCCCTTTGCGAAATATCTGAACCTCTTTATACAGCTCCTGGTATGTTCTCCCCACTAAGTAAGTACCAAAAGTGGGGAGCCACAGAGCTCCTCTTGACCAGGGATCTTGCTTGTTACAGTAACATCAGGTCACTGTTGTGAAGAAGGCACTCTATCTAAAACTGTCCCACCCTGAGTTCTGAGCCACATGGCCCAGGAGGGTCCCATCATGTGGTTGGCCAGTGACCAACTCCATTCTCTTTCTCTCTCTTGCTTGAACTGAAACAGGCTGGACCACACAGGGAACAGCTGAGGGACAATGCAGTCCCTACCCTTAGATCCTGCCTTTCATTTATACTGGACCTCTGGCTGCACTCTCTGCCCTTGGGACCCGAGAGATACCCCTATCTGCTTCCAGTATGCTCTCTCCTGGGGTTTGTGTCATTTTGAATGGGTTTTTATTACTTACCATCAAATATTCCCTGACTCTGCTATACAACCATGGACAGAGTTCTCGGGTATGAATTTTATGTGTGCTCAATCGTAAACCCCATCAGAGCCAGATTTTAAAAAAATGTTCGGGGGAGTGATCCAATCCATACTGAGACTCAGCACTGTAAGTATATTTCTTTGTTCATAGCTTGTAATGATGTAAAATAGGCTGTTACAATTGCCTCCTCATTTGTTTTTTTTTTTAAACCTCCAGATAGTTCATAACAAAGATCTCTACAGAATCTTTCTCCACTTCTTGTAGCCTTCAATTATTTGACCAGCCTCAGCCTAATCATATTGCTACGTATGAGAACTCACTGTAATGGCTAATTTTTGTGTGTAATGATTAGTTTTATAAGTGCTAAGAAGAATGGCACTGGAGAACATACATGTGGAGTGGGGGCCCCCAGTAAATTTCAGGATTCAGATACCCATCTGTTTATAATCATTGTAAGGCTGCCTATGCAGGTGCACCGCCCCCCCCCACAGGTGCATAGCAGGATTTGACAGCACAAAAGGTAGTACCTGACTCTTGAAAATCTGTCCTTTTTGATTTTGACAGTGAGCTATGCCAGGTGGTCGATTTGAATGACCATTAATCAGTGCGATGGGGTGTCAGAGGAGTCAGGAATCATTAGGAAAGCATTGCCTCTGAAAGATTTTGCAATTTTCTAAATTTTTTTTTTTTATCCAAAGAGACTCATGAGGCTCCACAGCGACATATGTGTCCTATTTACTCTCCAAACCAGGGTGGTCTAGCACAGATGCACCAGTGAGGGATGAGCTAAATCGGGCTGGAGGCCACTGCATTCTCAGGGGTCAGGCCCGATTACAGCAAAGGGTTGGCACCAAGGTATCTTCTCATCCAAGAGGGGTGTGAGAGGTAGGGGTACCTGAGCAAGGCGGAGGCCTGGAAAATTGCCAGGTCTCTGGTGATTTGCACCACCCGGTTAGGGTGGGGGTAATTCTGTCTGGGGCAGGCTGGCCAGGTGCTAAAAATGTGCAATGCTTAGCAGTGAGATGGGTCCATATCCTCAACAAGGGACAGCTTTCTATAAAAAGAAAAATGCCCAGTTTTAAAGGGACATAGCTGAGGTAGCCACCTTTGGATTTGTGCACATTGCTATTAAACTGTAAAGCTGTCGTAAAGGGAAGCATGAAGATTAATAGATAATATTCTTTAGCACTTTAATTTTGTAGAATTCAAAATATAAGAAAATGAATTTCTTGGCCTCTTGCCAAAGTAGATATGAATAAGTAGCTATCGAGGTTCTAATTTCCTGAGAATTTTAATAAAGAGAAATATTTATGGTTTGAAATTACCTCCAAAATTATGCAGCAAAGAATAGATAGTTTATGACTTCGGAGAACAAAAAGAAACTTGCAAATACTTGATGTTGGCAGATCAATTAAGTGGTAATACATGCTACATTATAATTTTAATCACCATGAAATTAAAATATGGTAATGAGTGTTAACGTGACTTTATCCTTTCAAACTATGATTTAATTTATGGAACTTTTCTTGACTACTTCCTTATTTCCATGGTTATTTTTCTTATTCTGTGTGCTACTTTAGATTGTACACTTTCCAATGCATATTATTCAGGACAGCCACCAATTAAATGAGTTCTTCGTCCCTTATCAATTAAGGATCTTGTAGGCTATTCTTGCTCATTTTAATCTAGTTCTTTCCGCCTCCCTGCATAAAACATATGGAAAACGAAAGTCTATTTTTTTTTTTAGGTCTCTTTCTGGTTTTCCAATTGTTTACTTTTTCCAGTGATACAAAGACATCCTGAGCGTCAGCTTGTCCTCTTCAAGGGCAGCCTTCCTCTAACAGATTTGGGGCAAACGGAAGAGTTTGTTCTTGGCATCCATGTGGCAGCTCTTGGGGCCTGGTGCCCACCTCCTGCCTTTCCCGTCTCTGCTGGAGCTCTGGGCACCCTCCCTCTCTCTTGGGGTGCCGCCAGCCCGCACTGGCCCCAGTGGATGGATCACGTTGTAAAGACCGTGTTTCCCTTTCTTGCTCAAATCTCTAGCTCCAACACCTCACGTTCAAAGCTCCCTCCTGGGATGTCCAAAAGTTATCTCAATAAAGGAGAAGCAAATGTTGAATAGTACACCAAAAGTGACTCAGATGGTCTATGGGAAAAGAACAACTAAAAATGATAAGCCCTTCCCAGAGGATATGGTACCAATTTACAGCTTTTGAGGTCAACACTGTCTCTGTCCCTCCATCTGGACCCTTCTTCTTCAGCTCCCTACGTGTGAAAGCACACCCCTCCCCTACACGGTGTGAACCTCCCCCTCCACCCATAGCTGTTGGTCGTATTCTAGAATCCATTCGTTCCTCCCAGTCAGGCAATCCTGGGGCCACTAAAACCCCATTTCCCAAATACATTTTTTTAAAAATATGATTTGTTCACCCAAAACATCATGCAGGGATGGGGTTGGCTTAGGGGTAGGGGGCTGAAGCTAGGTGGTCTTAGGTAAGGTGCTTGTGCTAAAACCAGTACACTTTCCTGTCCCCTCATTAAACACCTCTCGGACGGGTTACACTTGCTGGTGCCCATGTAGGCCGTGCTCAGATCAAGCAAGCATGGCTTAGTTGCCCACTCGGAGGAAACACCACCTCTAGCAAGGTGAGGCTGTGAGTCAGCTACATGGTTCTGAATACTAACAGCGTGCTCGTCAAAACTCTCTTCAAAGTCCTAATCTCGCTGTACTCACCAGTCCGAAGCTATCATGCCATCAACTTTACCCAGTCCTACCTCCTTCCCCATCTCACAAAGATTTCCCTTAAATCCCTGTCCAGGTCCTTGTTCCAGGCTTTGGTGGCTCCCCATCAGCATCCCGGTTTACCTGTCCGGCCTTGTCTCCCTCCTCCCAACACTGCCCTTTGTTCCAGAACCCTGAAGAAGTTGTCGCCACCCTCAGCGCACATATACAGACCAGGATGTTTCATGCCTCCATCCCTTTGGTTACTGTCCTCGCCGTTTTAAGTCCCCTCTTCCTCTTCCCCTTGTCGTCTTAGATAAATTCTCCTCAGCTTTGATGGGTCTGAGGCCTCTTTGGGGGAAGCCTCCCCTGAACCTCAAGCGCATCATTCTCTTTTGTCAGAGTCCCTGTGCCCATCCAACATGGCCATGGAATGGTCCGTCTATGTATCCTGCCCTCTCAGCAGAACCCCATGAGACCAGAAACCGTCTTACTGAGCTTGGGGTGCCCCAGACCCCCTGGTTCTGGTTCCTCAGGAATGCACAGTAGGGAGGTGTTGAACTGCACTGGCCTGAACTGGATTTTGCCATCATTTGCCCCAAGCTTTGTGGCTTCCCACTCTTGGTATCATCATAGCCGTGGGGAATAATATCATCATAGCCACGGGGGACATTTTTCTTGGTGTATTGTTTGTCTTTCATTTAGGTTGTGTGAGTTTTTGACATAGAGCAGTTTTTAAATTTTATGGAGTTAAATCTATTGATCTCTGTGCAATTTCTTTTATTGATTTTGAGCTTAAAAAGTGACAAACTGATTTTTAAGAGACTCTCCCTGACTTGGCTGAGAAATTCTGCAACCTCATCGTCCTCACAGGAAATAGGAAAACCGTACGAGGCAGAGGAGAGAAGGAGATGACTTCCACATCTATTCTCAGAAATCCAAGGCTCTTTTCTTTTTTTTCTCCGTGAGGGACAATACATGGGTTAAAGGCACGAGTTACATTTTATATCTTGGCTTTTATAATTTTCATCAATACATGAAGACATCTATTTTCAGACTAAGCAATTCCATTTGTCTTTAGGCCTCAAAAGGCAGCCTATTCCTAAATGCTTCAAGTGACAGGAAAACATTTGCTGTTTTACTCTTTTCTCACCTTATTTTCTAAATAAGTATGAACACACCACAGCAATTTCCTCAGCCAGCTGTGTTTGCCTAGCTTCATGCTTGGCTCTTGGGTATTGTCCATCTGGAATGTTGGCTCATTGTCCCAGGACTAGCTCAAATCCTGTAGCTTTGACAAGACCCTTCTCCAAGGAGCTCCTTCTCCTTCTAAACTCATTTCCCCCCTTTAGACACATGCTCTTATATAACACAACTGAAATGTAAGCCACACAAGGGCCCAACTGATGTCTCATGCGTTCTTTATGCATTTCTTGTTTACACAGGTTCTCTGCAAAGCACAGGAGAAAGTAGCGAATAAGACAGGCCCTGGCTCTGTCCTCATGGAACTTGTGTTCTAGAAGGGGAGGGATCTAGCCATTGAAAAACTAGTTCCACATTTGATTACAAGCTTAGAAAGTGCTACAAAAGCAAAGTGTAGGAGGGTAAGTGAACAGAAGAGTGAGCGAAGGGGAGGTCAAGGAAATCTTTTCTGGGACATATATATATATGGTTAGTTAGAGTTCGTTAGTTTCAGGAGGAGAATTTAGTGGTTCATTGCTTACATACAACATTTGGTGCTCAACACAACAAGTTTCTCCTTAATCCCCATCACCTATTTTAACCCATCCCCCCAACCACCTCCCCTCCAACAACCCTCAGCTTGTTCTCCGTAGTGAAGAGTCTCTCTTATGGTCTACGTCTCTCTCGCTTTTTCCCCTGCCATGTTCATCTGTTTTGTTTCTTAACTTCCTCATACGAGTGAAATTGTCTGTCATTTGTCTTTCTTCGACTTATTTTGCTTAGCATAATATACTTAGCTCCATCCACGTGGTTACAAATGGCAAGATTTTATTCTTTTTGATGGTTGAGTAATATTCCATTGTATATATACACATCGTCTTCTTTATCCATTCATCTGTCAATGGACATCTGGGCTCTTCCATAGTTTGCCTATTGTTGATAATGCTGCTATAAACTCTGGAAAACAATATAGAGGTTCTTCAAAAAGTTAAAAATAGAACTACCCTATGACCTGGCAATTGTGCTGCTAGGTACTTACCCAAACCTTACAACAATACTGATTCAATGGGAAGTGATATTTTAAGTTGACATCTGAAGATTGGTAGATGTTAGCTAGGTAATGCAGAGGAGAGGGAGGGCAGAGCATGCTGGGGAAGGGAATAGCATATGAAAAGTTTCTTAACACATACTACCTACCACATGGTGGGCTAAAGTCACCACTTGCACACAGATGGTACTCAATACACATGTATTATGTAAAGAAAATGGAAACATACTGTAAATGAAACAATAGTATTGTATACATAAATTCTTTCCAATGTTCTAACATGTTCAACTCTTCAAAGTGGAAGCACCAAAAGTAAAATTAAGGGACCCCTGGGTGGCTCAGTTGGTTAAGCATATGCCTTTGGCTCAGGTCATGATCTCAGGGTCCTGGGATTGAGTCCCACATCAGGCTCCTTGCTCAGCGGGGAGAGCCTGCTTCTCCCTCTGCCTGCTGCTCCCCCCTGCTTGTACTCTGTCTCTCTCTCTACCTCTCTCTGGCAAATAAATAAATAAAATCTTTAAAAAAGAGTAAAATTAAGAACTCAATTTACTGGAGAGACAGAATATGATAGTGGTTAAGAACATGGCTCTGTGGTCAGACAGGATTAAACCTCAGTTCTATTATTTATAGTAGCTGTGCAACTGGGGCAAGCTACTTCTCTGTGCCTTACTTTCTTCATCTGTGAAATAGGATGATGATGATGATGATGATGATAATGGTACCTACCTCATAGGGTAGCTACAGTAATTAAATGAGCTAAAACATGAGAGGATCTGAGAACAGCAAATAAAGATCAGCACTCATCGTTTAATGAAACCAACACATCCTTTGAAAGTCTTCTCAATATCACCACCTAAATAAATATTTATTTGAGTTTGAATTAACAGTACTAACAGTTTTCAAGAAAAGGGAAAGTGTAATTTTTCTTTTTTGCCTCTGCTGAAGGAATTTCCCTGGTGAGTATGTCTATATATAGCATCGATTGGTGAAAAGTAGAGCAAAGAACAAAATTTCCAAGTGATAGTATTATATTTCGGTCTCAGTCATAATTACACACCTTCATAGCTACTCTCATGAATTGCAAGCCTCATTTCTTGTCTGTTTTTACTTTTAAATACTTGCAGGTTTTGGAACCCTGTTGGCAATCTTCTGCAACTTTTCAAATTGGGGCAGCTTAATTAGAATCCTGCCTGTGCTCCTTTCCATCAGCAATTTGCTTAAGTCTTGAAAAACATCATTGAAACAAAGGATACTGTGAGTGTGCCCGAACGTCGAGCTTTTTATTTGTTTCTGAGACAAGACTGTGAGGAGAGAAGTGACTTGCAAATGATTAATAGGCTTGGTATTTAGACTTTCCAGCCTTGATTTCCAGCCTTGGAGCTTGCATTTAATTTTGAGAAAGACCAGCCTGTTGCTACGGCTTCATTTCACACCTTGCATTTCTGCATCAGATTGACCAGCCCGCTGGCCTTTCATTTGGCCCAGCAGAGCTAGACGGGAGGCAAAATCAAAAAGAAGCATTTGAAGGGCAACTGGCCTAGAACAGAAGAAGACTCGTTGGTCAATTTTTTCCCACCTCATCTTGAACAATGACAGGCAGCTGGCCTTTTCAACCCCCTCCCCCCTTGGTCAGCCTTGGCCAGGACGCATGCTGTGCAGGTGGCCAAGGCTGCCTGAGTCAGCGTGGGGACGGAACAGGGAGTCTGCTAAGATCGCAAGCTCACTGCTGTTTAGCTTCTGATCTTGAGATATATTACTTTATTGACTTTTTTTTTTTTGGTAACAGCTTTGCTTATTGAGATAGAATTCACGTACTCTGTATTTCACCCATTTGAAGCGTATACAATTCAATGGTTCCGTCTCTTTACAGAGTTGCACAACCATCACCACAATGAATTTTATTACCCCCCAAAGAAACCTCAGACCTTATAGTTATCACTGCCCAATACCCTCATCTTCTTATCCTTACTTTCCGTCTCTACAGATTTGCCTTTTCTAGACATTTCATATGAATTTAATTTTATGGTATGTGGTCTTTCGCGACTGGCTCTTTCACCTAGCATGGTGTTTTCAAGGTTCATTAAGTTATCGCTGCTTCATTCTTTTTCGATGGCTGAATACTATTCCATCTTGTGGCCATCCCACATTTTGTATATCCATTCATCCATTTGATATGGACAGTTGGGTTGTTTTCACCTTTTGACTATTACGAATAGTGCCACTACCAACAATCATGGACAAGCTTTTATGAGGCCATATGTGTTCCTTTCTCTTGATTTTGTACCTAGGAATCAAATTTGCTAGGTCAAATTTTCTTGCTATTTTAACTCAAAACAGAAACCTTACACGAGATTAAACTAAATGACATCATTTTGTAAATAATGAAACACTTATAAATTTTAATTATAACTGTCTTCTAGAATATTGAATCTCCTAATTTATCCTGCTAATGTTGAATCAGTTTCTAGTACATGCTTTGCACTGTGCTGTGTATTGGCAATAAAGATTCAAAGGGGACTAAGATAAGGCCTGTAACTTTAGAAGGACTTATTGTTTATAAAAATAACTCATGAGTTCTGGATCCTTGCTTTGTGCCATGCATGATCCTAAATGTTTTATCTGTTACGAGGTAGGTACTATTACCCTCATTTTATAGAGAACTTAAGTAACCTGTCCAAAGTCATGCAGGTGCTATGTAGCAAAGCAGGGTGGTCTTTGTTAACTTGTTACTTTCCCTGGCTGCTTCTCTAGCAACAATATCATGTAAGAGTTAAGTCTGAGTCACCTGAAGTTAGACACCCTGGGTTTGAACGCTGCCGCCCCCACGTACAATGTGACTTTGGGCAAAAGAATTGTACTTTTTAAGCCTCAAATGCCTACTCTGTAGAGAGAAGCTAATCCAGTGACCTTCTTCATAGAGTAACTGTAAGCATTAAAGGAGATAAACATATACCAGGAGCTTGACATGTAATTATCATTCAATAAATATTAGCTGTTCTTATTCATAACAAACTCTATAAGCAAAACATTACAAGGGCATGTGATATGTAAGGGCTGTCAAATGTTGCAATTTGTCTCTGCAAGAAAGGAAAATAGGCTAAGCTGCAGAATAGCTAAGCCTGTTTGCCTCCTTTTACCCCAATCCTATCCATCGATAGTAACAACATAAGTCTTAAAAGTCTTAAAAGCTGGCTTCGGTCTATCTCTTCTCCTTCCATCTCCGTGCTCCTGGGGAGCCTAATGCAGGCTAGCTATTTGTATTCTATGAGTGTCTCTTCTCTCATCAAGAAAGGAGCCCATCCAGGCTTGTTTTGGGGGGGGGGGGTTTGGAACCTGACGCCCAGGAGATGGGGGTAGCAGCAAAGGAATCAACCCAGGCATCTGTGAAGGTGTCAGCCAGGCAAGATCCATTCCTCTGCGGGCTCTTGCCAGGAGGGAAAAGGCCCTACCATTATGCAAGGGAAGATCTCATAGAAATGTGTGATGCATTTAAACAGAAATGCATTCTGTCCTCTGTAACTTGGCGGAGTTGCTGTTGCACCGGGATCGGGCTGACATGGGATTGGGGAGGCTCGGGGTGCGGTGTGACTTGTCACACTAAGTACACTTGTCTCCCACGGCAACGGGTTACTGGGCAGCAGGGACCGCAGGGCTGGGAAAAGCATTCAGGGGAATGGTCAACAGGGAGCCCTTCGCTGCATATTTATCCGGCCCCAGATTGGGCTGATGGCTTCAGAATGTGTTAAGTGGTCATCAGCATTCCCTGCCGTTCTTGCGGACAAGGCTGCTCCGGAGGAAAGAAGAATCAAGATTGGCTTCCTGATATTTGTTACAGGAAAGTCAGATATCCAGGGAATCCAGCCATGAAGAAGGCAAAGTCCAGAGTGTGTATGAGTTTAGGGATACACACATACAAATACACACCACACTGACTCTCCTGAGGGTCCCTCACACTCACATAGTTGATGTGTAATAAATATTTACTCCCTCACTCCTCACTGTCTCTAAAGAACCTCTCTTAGAGATCTGTATGTATCATCACTGCTTGCTTACACCTGTCTCTGCCCATCAGATTGTGGATTTTGTGGGGAACAGAGACTGTGTGTTCCTCTCTTAGTATTCCCAAGACCTGGCAAGGTATCTGGACCATGGTACGTGCCAAACAAAAAAAGAAAGAGAAAAAAAGGGAAGAAGGGAAAAGAGAAGGGAAGGAGAAGAGAAGAAAAAAGAAAAGAAAAAAGAAGAGAAAAAAGAGAAAAGAAATTTGAACTAAATAACATGTTAAGGTTGTATATAACCTTTTGGCTGGAATTCTATTTAATTATCATATCAAGCCTGCATGGGCGGTTTTATTGTTCCTATTTTACCAGACGAGGAAACTGATGTTGAGAAAGGTTAAGCAACCTGCCCAAGGTCATATGGTTGGTGGAGCTGGAATTGAATTTCAAGTTGAGCATCTGATGGGTGATTAAGACTCACATAAAAATCAATCAACCTATTATCACATTAAGACACTAACTAGGATGACTGAAAGAAAATGCCTGAAGCTTCCAGGAAATTCAGTATCATCAAAGAGCTTACATTAATTGCCTTCAGACCCATGGCACTGAGCTAAGTGCTTCATAAGAGATAATACACGCAGGTGGCATTGCTCTCCAGTGGATTTTTTTAAATAAAACCTACACATAGAATATAATTATGTATAAGAGGAAGATTAGCACCACCATGAACTTGAACCAATCTGAATGTGGACCAGATGGACGAGAGCTCCCTGAGAAAAAGGACTGGGTCTTTCTAGTCACTATGGTCCTAGTGCCCTGCACAAGCTGGGCACAAGCTGGTACCCATTAAGTGCTGCAGAGATGGATTCCATTTTCAGTATGAAGGCTATGTAAGCATTGGGTCCGAAGTCCAAATGTTCATCAGTAGGATCAGCGTCAAGTGAAAGCACCCCTTCTCACTAGCCTCCCCACTTCTGCATCGGGTCTTGTCTGCAGGATTTCCAGGGTGTTCACTTCACTGGGCTTGAAATGAAAGCCACAAAAATGTCATCTTAACTGGAATGTTCTCGAGGTTAATGTTGCAGCTCTGACCACAGGCATAGATAGGGGTACCTAAGGGCCAGAGGAATGGAAGAGAAGTCCATCACAGCATTAAGACCATGTCTTCCCCTCCACCCTGGAAGCAGGCCAGGGGTACAGAGAAATCACAAGAGAGGTGAGCTGAAGATAGGTTTGGAGGCTCTGTTAGCAGAGCCTGGAGCGTGCCTTAGAGTCCAAGGAACAGCACTAGGAGGCTGATGACGAGCCCCCCGAACATGGGGCTGCCCCTGGGCCAAGCATTTCTCCATATGGGGTTGGTTGTGAGTGCAAAGCCGGAACACAGCATGCCCCAGAGGGGAGCCTGGGTCCCAGGCTGTGCAGAGGAGAACTGGTACAGAGGTGGGGAGGTGGGCTAGGAGGCATGCACATTCTACAAGGTGTACCATGTGCTTGGAGGTGGGCCTGGGGAGGGGGAGAGGCAAGCTAGGGAATGTGGGAAAGTACTGTGGGAATAGAGGCAAGAGCAAGCTCCAGGATTTCACAGTACAGAGAGGAAGCCAACAGTAATCTTAGGTGACAAGTGGGAAAAATAAAGATGGAATAAAGTATTAAAATAATTTTTAAAAGGGGGGTGAAGAAAGTTACTGAAGGCTAGTATGTTCCAATATTTGAAGAGATTTGGGTTCAAATTCTAACCCTGTCACAAGGTTTGTGACCTGGCATAAGGCACACGAGCCCTATTTTAGCTTCTATAAAATGGGTACTCATGTTGCCTCATCTGTAAAATGGGTAGAATACATACCTCACAAGGTTTTTTAAGGATTAAATGAGATACATGTAAAGTGCTTAGCATATGGCCTGGCACAGCAATACTCACTGAGTATCAGTTGTTACAGCTAGTGCTACTGCAACTCCTGCTTGCCAAGGACTGGGCCAAGGGCTTTTGTCTATGCTATTTAAGTTTTAAAAAAGATTTTATTTACTTATTTTCAAGAAAGAGAGAGTGTGTGAATGGGGGTGGGGCAGAGGGAGAGAGAGAATCTGCACTGAGCAGGGAGCCCGATGCAGGGCTTGATCTCACAGTCCTGATACTATGACCTGAGCTGAAACCAACATTTGGACGCCCAATCTACTGAGCCACCCAGACACGCCTATGCTATTTCATTTTTAGATACTTTCTGCAAACTGGTTATTTTTATTCTGACTTAATACATGAGAACACTAAGTCTCAAAATATTTAACTAACATAGGTAGTATATAATAGATCTAGGACTTATGCCAGGAATGTCCAGTTTTAGACACACTACTCCATTCATTATCTGCTGCTTTATTTTTATAAATACATTGATACATACCTATGGCAACTGCCTAGGATAATGCTTGGATAATAATAATTGTAATAATAAGAATTATAAATATACTCTTATTTTGTATATTAGTAAACACAATTATATTCATAGCAAACATTATGTATTTTTAATTATTATATTTAGAACAATTGTTATGTATTTGTAATTATTATTATAATGGTTAGTCTCTAAAGTAGGTATTTTTCATACATTAGCTCATCCAATCTTTATAATAATCCCATGAATCAGGAACTATTAATATCTCCAGGTGACATAAAGTGACTTGCCCAAGATTACGTATCTAGGGGCACCTGGATGGCTCAGCCAGTCAAGCATCGGCCTTCAGCTCAGCTCATGATCCCAGACTCTTTCTCTGTCAAATAAATAAATAAAATATTAAAAAAAGATTACATGTCTATTAAGTGGTAGAGTTGTGCTATGAATGGGGGAGGGGAGACATGGGCACAGGGGGTGGGGCTTGATTCCACATTCCGCTCATTTTATACTTGTGGGACTTGCTTCACTTCAGTGCAGAAATTTTTCTTTCTCTTTCTCTGATTTTTCCTTTTTCTTATTTCTCATCCTTCTTTTTCTTCTCCCTGGTGTCTCAAGAGCACTTCTCACCCATTTCCATAATCAGGCTATGAAGTCACCCAGACCTTCAAAAGGGAGCACAAATCTGAAAAAAATAGCATTTAACCTTACTAATAAGCAAAGAAGTGTAAATTAAAAATGAAAATGGCGTGAAGGCAGTCAAAAAATTTTGAACAAGGAAACCCGAGTCCATGGGGAAGCAGGTCCCATTTCCCTTGACAATGTAAGTCAGTATAACCCTTTGGGCAGGAATTTGCATTAGATAGTCAAAGCCACAAGAGGGAATTTCATTTAATAGTCATTTACTCACTCAACATACAGCAATACAACAGCTTGGGAATTTACTATAACACCATGAAGGAAATTACTTTCTTCTCATAGGAATTCCACTTAAGAAAGGGTTGAATGTTACTATTTACTTTCCCCCTAAGCATCCGTCATCTGGGGGACTCCGCTGGGGCCGGCTGGGAGAGGCCAGCTTCAGGGTCATTACCCCAGCCCCCAGGATACTGTAAGTGACAGGTGGTCCCTTCCTGATGGGGGCAGGCAGCAGATGGAAACTCCAGCTCCTTTATTTTTTTCAGCTGAGCTATCGTTTTTAAAAATTATTTGTTTTCAACTTTATTGAGATATAATTGACATCTAACATGGTGTGAGTTTAAGGTGTACAATGCATTGATTTGATACACTCAGCTATTGCAAAATGATTGCCACTGGCTTCCTCAGTAAAGGACTGCAGAACTCTCCCAGGTAGAAGAGGCTGACTTTGTCACAATGATTCACATCCCATCATTGCTTCTTGCTGACCTGCCGCTCCCGGCCATGCCTGCCTGGGGAATACTGGTTTGTCCGTAACAACCTTACTCTGTTCTGAGTATCCCGCTGGAGGGAGGGACCACAACACTGTGCCAACCATTTAGATACAAAGAGCTTTAATTCCCCACCCCCCCACCCCAGCTGGATCCCACCTCTTCCCAGCAGCCTGGAGGTCCTGAGCAAACGAATCCATGGTCATGACCTTCCCCTGGAGCCTCCCTGGATCCCGTCGGCTCCACTGGGATGCCCTCCAGGTCTGGGCGGCACACTTTCAAAGCTAAGTAGTGTTAGGTCTGCCTGGGGCCAGGGCAGGACCAACAAAGGGGGTGAAGGGCAACGCAGGTGTCAGGGAGCACAAGTACTCAGCATTCTCCTGCGTCCTCCATTGCCTGCTATTGATTTTCTCCCGCCCTCACTCTTCCACTGCCCCATAAAGAAGCCAAAGTAGTAAAGCTGTCAGGACATTTTCTAGAAGAAAGATGTGCTAAATGGAAATGTTGATAGTGTGTCTTAAGCAAAGAGGGACAGAGTGGCTCAGCGGGAGCCTCTGGCTCTGCCATGGGCTGTGAGTGGAGATGCGTCTGGAGAGAGAGCCGCACTGTCAGACGTGTGCCTGCTGAAGATTCTAGAGCTGAGGGGAGCATCACGGGCTAATCCTCTCCCCCAGGGAGGAAGCACAGCTCGCAGGGGAGTTGCTGCACCGCTTCAGTTTCCCAAGATGAGGCTGAGCATTTAAACGGCAGGGAGTCCCACAAATCAATGTAATTCAAAGTCTCTGTCCCTCCTTGGGTTGCATCCCCAGTTCAGAAAAGAGAGAAGGCTCCGAGAACTGGAGGTATTTATAACATACAGAATCTGTGCATCCTGAGAAGTGCCACTGTCCACCCGCGTTAATTGCAGGATGTTTGCTGTGATGCTCTCAGATCAGGATTCGTCTCAGCCATTTATGGGCTCTGTGATGTCGGCCAAGGTACAAAAGCATCTGAGCCTCAGTTTCCTCACCTTTCAAAACACAGATGCTGATACCTATTTGCAGGGCTATTGGAAACATGAAAGTTGAATCCTATTAAAAAAAAATCTAGTCTAGGGGCACTTGGGTGGCTCAGTCAGTTAAGTGTCCGACTCTTGGTTTTGACTCAGGTCATGATCTCGGAGTTGTGGGATAGAGCGCCACATTGGGCTCCAAGCTCAGCAGGAAGTCTGCTTGAGGATTCTCTCTCTCTTCCTCACCCCTGCTCTCTGTCTCAAATAAGTAAATAAATAAATAAATCTTTTTTTTTTAATCTAATGTCTTGCACATATGTGCTCAATAAATTCTTCCTTTGACTCTTTTTCAGTCGTTGGCCAGAGCCCTTAATGCAGTCTCTGTGTGGCCTTTTATGTTTTGACGGGGTGTTACGGATGTTCTAGGACTTGGTGTCTTCCTGGTTTAACACAGTTCCTCTAATGGCTAAAAAAGCATTCTTGTACTTGAGTATAAGGCAGTATACCACACTGATTAAAGCAGGAGACTGACAATATTAACAATGACCTCAGGCAAGTGATATCATTTCGTTGCTCATTTTCACAACAATGTAGTGTTTATAAAAGTGCTTAGCATGGTGCCTGGCCCAAGCATCAATAAGTGTGTGGTAGGCAGAATTCTAGGATGACTCCCAAGATCCCCTGGTTGGCATGTCCCCCATAATTCCCTCCCCTGGAGTGTGGCAGGGTAGGGTGGGGGACTTGTGAGTAATGATAAATTTCACTCTAGTAAGGTATATGGCAAAAATATAGGGATTTTTACCATTGTAATTAAGGTCGCAAATTCATTGATTTTGAGTTAATCATAAGAGACATTATCCTGGATGGGTCTGCCTCAAGTAAATGAAAACATCTCCTGCTGGCTTTGAAGGGGTGAGACACTATGAGGTCTGCAGCTGCTGGAAAATGACTTCTGCCAACAACCACATGAACTTGGACAAGAACCCTGAGTCTCAGATAAGACCAAAGCCCTTGATCACAGCCTGTGAGACCCTGAACAGAGGACCCAGCTAAGCTGTGCTCAGACTCCTAACCCATGGAAACTCGAGATAAGCACCACTATGAATGGTAACATTTGTGGTAATGTGTCACGCAGCAATAGAAAACTAATACAAAATTGTAGACATTTTTTTAAAATTACCAGTAGTGAAAAAAATAGGACAGAATCATTCAGATGAGACCATGGTCCAGACGAAGGACCATATAGACCAAGATACTAATTTTTCTGGAAAATGACTGCTCTCCAACAAAATAAAATTCCATTCCTTCAATTCCAGTACCTTCTTCTGAGTAAATACCCACCTGCAACCCAACAAAGTACATCCTAGGAGTGAGCATTTCCAAAGAGCACTACTCTGGGTGAGGTGCAGGCTTGATTCTGGATCCTTGGAGTTGAAGTCAACCTAAATATGGAGGCAAAACGAGACATGCTCAAATGACCAGAAATTGAGCTTATTCAGGAAAAGCAGAGGAAATGCAATTCGGGAAATGCATGCTGTCAGAACCCACAGGCAAGCCTATTGAAGGTTTGGGACAGGCTGTATTTATGGACCAGACATGCAAAGAGGGGGAAGTCCACTCAGACTTGAAGCAGTAAGTTCATTGGCTTGAGGATGGAGAGGGATTCTTGGCAGATGTTCATTGGTCAGGAGATAAATCTCGGTCTTCTGTAAATCAGGCATTTAATAAAAATAAATTAGTCTCTCAGTTCCAAAACTCCATTCTGGCATTGGTGGTTCAGTGGTAGAATTCTCGCCTGCCGAAGCTCCATTCTGAGGGAACATGCATGAGATGCTCCAATTCTTATCTTCCAGTTCCATTTTAGATTGAAATCCTTTCACACTGGAAACAGGAAGCAAGTGTACTGGGATAAAATTTTGAAATAACACATCTTCTCCCTCCATTACCAAGAGTGGACATTCCCCTGCTCGACTTAAAATTTTCTGAGATCCTTGTCTCAGGAGTGGAATAAGCCCCAGAAAGGGAGAGAACCACAAGCTTTTCTGCTCTCGGTTTTCAGAAAGCCAGTCCTCAGGGGCAATAGGAAAACTCTGGGCTTGAACAGTAGATTAGGAGACAATCAAGTGAGTAAGAGCCAGGTTCTACTTACTACCAACCAGAAAGAGTCCCTGGGGTGGGGGAACCACCAAGGAAGGCATAAATGCATCAGCATTGTGGATCTCTGAAGAAGGGGCTTATTTGTCTTTCAATCAGGCTGAGTTCAGGACAGATGTTCCATAAAAGTTGGGGAATATGGAGAGATGAAAGACCCTTGTCTTGTTTCCTGTGTGGAACTCAAAAGGTAGCAAGACTTTAGGAAAGAAAGAACTGCATAGTGTACGGACAGGTCCTTCAGCACCCCCGTAGAGATGCTCATAGCCTAGTGGGGGTGTAGTAGTACGATAACTGAGTTCACTACAGAGGGGCAGAAAAGTAGCTGAGAGGTGGCCAGACTTCAAGGGACCTGCATGGAGCCTTGATAGAAGAGCCAGAACATTCCACAGATGTCATTATGAATAGATTGGCAACCCATAGCAGAAGATGTATTCCCAGACCTGGAATTGGATAGGACTTCCACAAAGTAGAAGAGAGGAAGCAACTAAGAACGAAATTTAAATTTGTACCATCCAGCAAGAAGGGGTGTGTATGTGTGTGTGTGTGGGGGGAGTGCTTTCAATAAAATTTGTACTAAGTTTAACCAAATTGAGTTTTGCAACAGATTTACATGCATGGAACAACTAGTCCACTGGGGAGACCCAGTGAGAAACAAAGGATAGCTTTCCAAGATCCTGGTAGAAATGGCCCCAGGGAATTAGGCTTCCCTTATCTCACCTCATTTTACACCCTCCCCCATTGCCTCCTGTGATCTGATTACACTGATGGAACATTAACGAATGTGAGGGAAATTGAGGCTTGAGCTTGCACATGGGTGCGTGCCCTATGCCTTGCTGCTTTGGGAACCCATCTACCAGGTGAAGAGTCCAAGCTAGCCTGGAGATACACTACACAGCCAGCAGAGTGCACCAATACGTGAGATGAGCTGTACTAGCCATCATTACTAATTTGCTGACCCACAGAATCATGAGTAATCAAAATGGTGGTTGATGTCAATTGCTGTATTATGTGGTGGTTTGTTATGCAACAAAAGATCACCAATGTAAGGGCACGCAGGATAACTATCCCAGTAAGACACCTGAAACTGAGCTCCAATTAGGATGGCTCAATGCAAATGAATTAGCCAATGAACCAACTTAACTGTACATTTTGAACCAGGAGCCTATATTCCATCTGATTTCCCACACTGGCCCTGTGAAGTGAGATTTATTATAGGTGAGACAACTCAGACCAAAAGAGTGATGTTAAAGCCCCTGGTTTTCCACGAAGTCCAATCTGTGTTCTGATAATGTGCCTGGAACTCTTACAACACTGTAGCAAGTACCACGAAGGTGGAACCATGCGCCAGGATTGGACCCAGCAGGCATAGTAGCTCAGGCCTCTTCCCTTTCCTGTTCTTTTAAAGACCCAGGCCCAACCTGCAACCTATCTACCATATGCTCTTTCTCCCCCACCCCGGACCAACAGAAGGTAGAGGAAAGAAAGAGGGAGGGAGAGAGCCCTGGGGTGAGAGCTGAAAATCACCATGGAGCTTGGTGGTCTCATACGAGACAAAGGCATTCAATTCTCTATTTGGACAGCTGAGACTGGGCCCTGTCTCGCCCAGCATGCATGCCAGGAGACCCAGGCTGAATCCTAATGCCAGGCAGTAAGGGGGGCTTCGCAGGGAAGATTTTCTACAGCAAATAGGTGAAGACTCTCCAGCGACCCAATACAGTCTTTCAAGAATACTTAAGAAAACTTCTGGCTCTCTTTTCTATGACTCCTCTGACTTTTTTCCCATCAAACTCAGAAAGCTGAGTGGTATAAAAGCTGAGAATGTGCTGAGGAGGGAGGGGGAGGACATCTCTGAAGAAATCATTGAATTCACAGAGCTTTAGATTGGGAGATTCTTCTGGGCCTTGTAAGCCATAAAAAGGGGAAGCAGATCTCTGTCCGGAAGCCCTTTCTCCAGAGCAGCTCTGACCCAGCCCGTTTGCCCCTGGAAGATGCTGTAACCTCTAAGGCATCCAGACACCATGAGTCAGCACATGGTACCCTCTCCAGCTGTGCTCCCCAAAATGCTGCACCTTCTACTTTATCCGCAACTAAGAGAAGGGGTTTCGTATGCAGAATGTGGTGGACAATCCTAGCTCCCTGATTCACAGGGGATCACTTTGGGCCTGAGCTTCCTCATCTGTAAAACACAGATAATAATGCATCCTTTGCTGTGTAGCGGTGAGGATGACATGGGATGGTATGTGTAAGTACCTGGCTTGGGTTCTACACATCTTGGCTACCCCCAGCACTGACACTGCAGGCCATCAGTGAACATCAATTCTCCCTAACATTTTCACATATGTTTTTATTGGAGTGGTGGAATGGCCAGGAGGTTATAATTTTTATTTGGGTCAAAAAGGCAGGAACTCTTTATTATGTTTACAGAAGACAGAAAATCTTCATTCCATATTTCTTTAAAAAAAATTTCCAAAAGCTTCTTGGGTCCTTTGCTAAATTGGGAAACTCAGTCAACCCCTCTGGTGTCCACTCAGTTGATTACCTCCCCAGAATCCATTTCTCCCCTACGGCTACCTCCTTTTTCTTTCCTCCTGTGTTTTATCTGATTTCATACAGCTATTCATGCTCCTCCCTGGGCATGTGCTTCAAGGAAAGTAGCCCCTGCCCCAGCTGCAGGGGAAAATTTGGCTTGGTGTAAGTCAGGGTTTCTCAACCTCAGTACTGCTGATTTTTTGAATGAGATACTTCTTTCTTGTGGTCAAGGCTGTCTTATACATGTTAAGATGGTTTTTCCAGTATTGTTGGGTTCTACCAACAGGAGTGCTGTTAGCACTCTCTTCCCCAATCGTGACAATCAAATAGGTCTTAAGACATTGCCTGGTGGGTGGGGTGGGGGTAACAAATTCGCCCGAGTGGAGAATCAGCAGTCTAAGCTGATCATAGTGACTCCACTATCCCTGCCATTGTTTAGACACTGGTATGTGATGTATTTCTGGCCAATATATCTGAAGGGAAGTTTGCTAATGCTTTTGAAAAAGTCTTCCCACTCTTTAAAAGAGAATCAAGGAGTAGATAACTGCTTTTCCTTCCACTGGACATTTTTGGGTCTCGTCATAAGGATCAGAACTCTAGCAGCCATCTTGTAACCATGAAAAACTAGCCTGAAGTCAGAGCCCACTTACTGAACCTGAATCTTTAATATACTAATGAGCCAGAGTTGACCAAGCCTGAAACTTACTTACTCTTATATGAGATGATTCATTTCTTCATTCAATACATATTTCCTAGATGCCTACCATGCACTAGCTATTTTCATAGAAATTGGAGCTGGATCAGTGAACAAGATGGGAAGATTCCTGCATTTATGACACCTGTATTCTAGTGAACTTAGTGCTTAGACCACTTTGAAAAGATTTCTATTACTTGTTGTCATAGGCAACCAAACTAATACACCTACCAAATGCCAAAACTCTAAGCATCTCTTGGGCCTTCAATAATACCTAGGAGATTTCTTTGTTTCTTCAGTTTGATTCCTATCTCATTCTCCACACTGACTGTTCCAAACCTTCTATGCTTCCCTCAAACCCCTGACTACCAATGTTCTTCTCCAACGTGGCCCTTACTTTTGAGCTATGAACTTCTTAGAGTTCCCCATAGCATCTTGTGCATACCAATTCCATTGCATTTGTCCCATCATATTGAATGGTCTATTGATTTATCTTTGTAGGTTCCAAGTGGGAAGGAGTAGCTGGCTGGACCTACAGAGTGAGTTGAAATGCTGAATGATACAGAGAAGCCAAATGGGAGACCATGTCTGGCATGGAGTAGACTGAGGTCCAGAGAGCTTTCTATTTTCCTTTTCCAGTTTCCCTAAGTTCTTACTATACCTTTATAAAAGGGAATCCTTCTTTCGAACCAGCCTTAAGGGTAGCTCTGTTCAAGGGATCAACAAACTATGACCTGTGGATCAAATTTAGCCTCTGTCTTAGAAGTTAAGAATGGTTTTTGCATTTCTAAGTGGTTGAAAAAAATCAAATGAAGAATAATATTTCATGAACCATAAAGTTCATGTTTCAGTGTCCATCGATAACGTTTTATTGGAACACAGCCACACTCATTTGCTAATGTATTGTCTATGGCTGCTTTTACATTACAGTGACAAGAGTTGAATAGTTGCTACAGAGATCATATGATTCGTAAAGCCTAAAATATTTATTATCTAAAAGTTTGCCAATCCTTCCTCTGTTTCATACAACAAAAGGGCCCTTCTTACTACATGTACTTTCTGAAATTAGAGGTTATGAGGATCTTTAAAATAGAGAATGCTTACTAGATCATTTAGCATATTTCTGTTTGGGTTTGGTGGAATCATCCTTTGCTCCTAAAAAATCTAGTTAGAAGGCAAAAGCAGAGAAGGAACGTGGATTAATCCTGGCAGAGAGATGGCTGGCCCCAAAAATAATTAATTCAGGCACTTCCTTCTTTTGTCAATTGTTTTCCAAGTGTGCTCTGCTAAGACTCCTGGAATTTTTGAATAGTGAGTGTTGCTACACAAATATAGTCAAGTAGTGCAGTTGGCCCACACTGTCCATGCAGCAGAAACAAAACCCTAAGCCATGCCTGCACTCTCTGAGCAACTGAGCATTCCTTGTTGTATTTCTATGGTTGATTAAATTCATTAGATTTTTTTATATCTTAGATACATACATATATTGGGAATTGTGTAAGGAAGGCTGGAGACCAACTGAGCAGAGACATGCAAGAAATGTCAAGATCAACAAAATAGACTTTTTTATTCTGTCCGGAAAAATAGTAAGTTCAGGGCCCAGCATTTGTGGCTGAAGGAGGGTCTGTAAAAGTAGAGGATGATAGAGGGAAAACAGAGCATCTCTTCTCCTCGGCTTCCAGCTTTGTCAATGAGAGTGCTTGTTGGACTGGAAAGAGTGAAACCTGTACTGGCATGAGAGACCTGAAGTCCAAGAAAAATTACTGGAAAAATGAGCCACTCAAAATGAGGCCAAATCTCCTGAACTAAACAAATTACCTCATCAAGAAGATAAGTTGCCCACAGGTGGAACTGGGGGGGAAATCAGAGGTGCTGGAAATCAGAAAACAATGAAACATCATCTTTATTCTATAACACAGAAGAAGATGGAGTCTTCAAACCACAGTGGTGGTGGTGTTGATCCTAGTCAGGATTCTAGGACAGACGCATCCCTTTGGAATCACATGGGTCTGATTAGTTGAAATCCCTCAAGAGTAACTTAACCAATTTAGAGACTTACTTTTCTCATTCTGTGAACAGCCCTAAGGCAGGCATTGGTTGAGCATCTCAAGGATGTCAGCATTCAGTTCTCTGAGATTCTCTTGGCCTTTCCTTCATTGTCACCCCATGGTACCAAGATGACTTCTCTACCACCAGCATAAGTTTCTGTCTGCTGGGCAGAGGAAAGGGGGAAGGACAAGAGCAAGTTGATTCTGCCCCTCCCTGCCCATCCTACTCCTTAAGGAGCTTTCCTCCAGAGCTCTACCCAGAAACTTCCACCTATATCCCATCGGTTAGAATGTGCCAGATTGTCCATGCTTTCTGAAACAAGTGGAGAATATAGTTGTTTTTACCTGGGCATATTGCTCCCCTTCCCCAACAAGACCAGGGACTTGTTAGTAAAAAAGGCAATCGTTGGTGCTGATTATACATCTAGCCATCTTTCCAACAACAGATTTTCTGAGAAACAGGTTTAGTAAGTATGTTAAAAGAGAGAGAAAGAAAGAAAGGAAGGAAGGAAGGAAGGAGAAAGGGAAGGAGGGAGGAAGGGAGGGAGGGAAGAAGGAAGGAAGGAAGGAAGACTTGATCTGTAGGAACTNAGGAGGGAGGAAGGGAGGGAGGGAGGAAGGGAGGGAGGGAAGAAGGAAGGAAGGAAGGAAGACTTGATCTGTAGGAACTGCCACGAGTTTGCAAAGGAAATGCCAAGAGAATTAACTGACTTCAGTGAAAATGTTCCTAGGGGTAGAGAAGGAAATATGGTACATGTAGTAAGTGCATTTTTCATCAGCAAGGCATTTAACAAAGTCACTTGTAATGTTCTTCTAGATAAGATGGAGAAATATAGATGATGTGACAATAGAGTAAGGTAGATTTATAACTGGTTAAAAGACTCAGAGGACTGCTGTTGAATAGTCAATGTCAGCTCTATAAGCAATAACTATTAGTGACACATTGTATCATTTTATTTAATACCAGACTTTAGAACAATAATGATATACATAACTGACAGAGATTCAGGACTTGTCCCAGTCGTGTTCTATGTCAATTTATAGCATGAATATCTAGCAGAGCTTATAGACCTGAAGATGATGTAAATCTGGAATGACAGATTCAGAATCCAAAATTAACTAGATGGGCAGGAATGGTGGACGAAATAATATTAGCTATCCTTCACTAAACACCTCCTACATGCCAGACATGACGCTAAATGCTTTTCATGCATAATCTCTTGTCTTCTAAATAATCCTGAAATGTAGGTCTTTCTATCATCCTCATTTCATAGATGAAAAAAAAAAAAAACAGTACTCCCAAGAGTTTGAGTCACTTGCTCAATATCACATAATTGGACATAAAAGAACTAGATTCCTTCCCAGGTCTATCCACCTTCAAAACCTATTATATTTCCCTGTGCCATCCTGCTTTTCTATGCTAGTAGAATGAATGGAAACAAGCAAATGTAAACAAGTCCTACATTTCAGGACCATGCAGAGGATGGACAACAAATAGGTAAGGGGAGTTAGCAAGTAAGTAAAGGATTTGGAGGTTTGGGTTGGCTGAAATTTCAGTGTGGATGTCTTCAACTTGTTTGAAATGCATCAAACAAATAAGGACAAAAGAAATGATAGAGGGATGAACAGATGGATTTGTGGTAAAGCATGATTGTTATGGAATCTAGGTGGTGGATACATGGATGTTAATTATACAGTTTCTTCAACTTTTACATGTTTGAAAATTTTCACAGTGAAATGAAGCAAAAAGTCAATGTCAATTGTAGGCGTGATGTGACCATGTTTAGATGGGAAGGAATAACCTCTCTCTTCTGGGATAACACAGCCACACCTTAAATTCTATGTTCAGTTCTTGGTGCCAGCATTTTTCAGGGTCAGTGACAAGGTACAACATTGCCCTTGAGAGAGAGAACAGGATGATGAGGGAACCGGAAACCATGTCTAACCTGGAAAAGAGAAGAAAATATTGCCATGCGCTGATTTTCAGCAAACACTTAAGGAATTATGTATTAGTTCTCTGTCGCTGTGTAACAAATTACACCACAGCTTAGTTGCCAAAAATAATATTTACTATCTTATCAGTTCTGTAGGTCAGAAATTCAGAAATGGCTTATCTGGATGGCTCTAGCTTGGGGTTGCTCACAAGGTTGCAGGCAAAATGTCCTTAGGGGCTGCGGTCCTGCGAAGGCTTGATTGGGGCTGGAGGATCCATTTCCAAGACCACTTACTCACGGGTCTCTGTTAAGGAGCTTTCCCCCAGAGCTCTACCCAGCAACTTCCACCTATATCCTATTGGTCAGAATGTGCCAGATGGTCCATGATGTTGCATGGGTCTCTCCATAGGGTAGCATGAATGTCCTCACAACAAGGCAGATAACATCCTCCAGAGTGAGCTATCTAAGACAGCAAGGAAGAAGTCAGAGTGCCTTTCATGATTTTGTCTCTGAAACCAGACACCGTATCTTCTATATTATTCTAGTCATTAGAAGTAAGTCACTGAATCCAGCTCACACTCATGGGGAGGAAGATTAAGCTCTACCTCTGGAAGGAAGGAGTCTCAAAGAATCTGGGGACCTAGTTTTTAAAAACCACAGTCTACTTCTTGGCAGAAAGTTAGGCATATTCTGTAAGGATCCTAGCAAGGTAGTTTATATTTCAATGGGAAGAATGTTTGCCTAATAATTAGAGGCATCTAAAGGAAAGACACCCCAATCAGAATTAGTCAATCCCTTCTCTGTGCTCTCATTAATAGTATATACGATTCTTTCTTTTACAAATACCTGTTCTGTCTTTGCAGCTTCTTGAAGGCAGGAATTATGCTTTATGTTTATACTACCCTCCTCTCTTCACTCAAGAACTCCAAAAAGAATTTGAATAGTTAACTAGAGATATGATATTCTTTCTTTTATTCGACAACTATCTGTGGAGCATTTGATCCATGCCATGCACTGTGCAAGGAGATGTAGGTGCAAGAGTGAGCAAGACAGGTGTGGCACCTGCACTCATATGGCATTTGCCATATGGAGGGAGGGAACAAGCAAGTCAAATAATTATAGGTTGTGATGAGTGTTATGAGTGCAATAAATAAATAGGCTACTATAAATACAACTGAGTTCTAGGGAACTACTTTGGTGTTACAAAGTTTATAAAAGAGGTTAAGGAGTCAGATAATCTTCTAGATTCCTTCCAATATAATGATATTGTCTCATTCATTCCTTCGTCTATTCCTTCATTCATTCAGCAGACACATACTGAGCATCTACTATATGCCAGGCACTGTGCAAGGCAGGGATACCAAAGAAACAGTTCCATGATTTAAGGACCCCGGGGTCTTCTGAGAGATACCAAGATGTCTACATGGACGGTGATCCCAGGTGGTAAGTACTACAGGGGTCTTGCCTAAGGAGCCTGGTGCACACCAGAGTGATAGCTTTGCCCAGGGCATCAGTGAAGGCTTCATGGGGGTGCCATCTGAGCTGTGTTTTCAAGGATAAGGAAGGAGACTGACAATCCGCATAAGAATCTTTCTAAAAGGTCAGCAGCGGTGATGCCAGGACTTGTTAAGGAGAATGAAGGAACAGAGACAAAAGTGAAATGTAAGTTTAATGAGTTAATGGAGCCTGATGAATGAATGCTCTCTGAATTCTGGCTTCTGTGTCGCAGCATTAAAATGCACTGGGCCAAGAACTAAAGCTCGTTTCACATTTAAATCTTCTCAAGAGGAACTCCTCGTACCGCAGGCTCATCACAACTCTGTCACTGTCGTGACAGCTTCCCTCGTGATTCCCTGCCACGGGCCTTCTGCTCCAGACCAAGAGGCCCCTCACCCCTCCTCCACCACTTGCACCAGCAGTCACTGCTACTCAGGGCAACTCTCCCCCTCGTCTCTCCAAATCCTACCCCTCCAGCAGGCCCCACTGTGGACCACACCAGCCTATGGGGATTTCTCCCTTTGGGGACTCTTGCAGGAAACACAGAGACCATTTGTCTTGGTCTTTAACTGGCACTGAAATGTCTCTTCTAGATCTGCATGGGCTCTCAAATAGACTATGACCTTGGGCAAGCAAGTCACCTAACCTCCCCGTGCCTCACTTTGCTCATCTGCAAAATGGGGGTAATAAAAGTAGGTGGTCACGAGGATTAGATGAGTCCATTTATGGGAAGTAGGCCAGGCTGGGGCCATGCGCTCTGATTACAGCAAGCCCTGTGTAGACAGGAGGTATGCACTGCCAGCCTTCAGAGACACAATAAGGGCCCAGCGTTGTCAATGTCATCACTGTTTAACGAATGAATAAAATGTGTTTTCTTCTTATTCTCTCTCTCTTAACACTCAGACCCATAAATTTGGTTTCAATTTTCCAAGAGAAACGAGTTTGGGGCTGAACTGTGTCCTGGGACTTTTTTTTTCCCCCCCGGGTCCTTGCCCTTTGGGTGTGTATTTGAAGTAACAGTTGGAGGCAGCTTAGTTAAGCCATAATCCAATCCATAAACCTGACACCTCAGCAGTGGTTATGTTCCAGATTGGGAGAGATGCAAAACCTGGGCCACAGTTAATTGGAAGGCAGAGAAGGCTTTTTGTTTGTTTGTAGCACATAGACAATTCATTATGGTAATAGGAAGAGAGAAGCATCTTTTCCTCTGCCCTTTATTTCTCCCATGTATTCCTTTTTGGACTAAATATACTTTCTGGCCATTTCTGTGTTCTCCCTTGACCTCTTCTTCTTTTTACTGTGTCTCCTTCCCTCCCTCTGTTTCTTCATGGCATCAAGCTGAAATGATGTGGGTCCATTTTCTTCTCCATTTTCCTCTCTCAGTGCTTCCTTCTAGCCTTGGGTGTGAGCAGAGGTGCTCTCGGTCAACAAGCTCTGGCAGCTCCCCAAGGCCATGGATACCTTCCAGGTTACACCATCTAGCATCCTCCTCCTTTGGCTCACTCTGGGACACAGCTGTGACAGCCATATATGTCGCCTGGTGAGCCAGGTAGGGGACACAGCAGATTATTCTTTTTTCCATTAACATTCTAGCAATGGCACATTTATCAAATTGGTCTCTTTGTTTGGAAATCAGAGCACAAAGCAGAGAGGAAGCAGCAGAGGACACCTAAGCTTTGAGCGTGTCTAAAAGGGAGCGTTGGGGTGCAAGATCTTACCAACTTCCAGCTCTCTGTCCCCAGCTTCCAGCTGGAGACTAGCTTCAGAGCTGGAGACCTATTACCTTGACAGTCCACTGTCAAAGACAGACCTTTGAAAGACCCCTAAAATGGGACATAACCACAGGTGCATACATATAATCTCCTACTCTCCCCCTATTCCCACACACGCTGTGGCTTCTCTTCTTGGATTCAGTATCTCAGGTCATTCTGCCCCCATGACACCCCCCACTCACGGATCAGGGGAGAACCCGCAGAGCTTTCCAGCTCCCTTCTCCCCTCCTATACATCACCATGCACTATGTCCTCTTCACCCTAAAGAACCCTTCATGTCATCTTTTCTCCAGCCTTAGCCTGTGGCCCTCCTATGGACTGCTGTTGAAGCCTCTTAGCATATGTCCTTGCCCCACACGCCCCTGACAACCCATCTTCATATAGTGCCCCTGGAAAAGTCGCTCTGTTATCCCAAGGACACATCTGCCTTTTCACCCACCTCTGCCTTAGCCCTAGCCATTCCTTCTGCCTAGAACACCTGGTCTCTTGTCCAATCAGCACCTTTTCATCTCTCTTGCAAGAAGGTGTTGAGTGCTTTTTCAAATGTTGCCTTTTCTTGGGCCCTCACCCCAATCAGAATCAGTCGCTCCCTTCTCTGTGCTCTCATTAATAGTTAGTGTATACGATTCTTTGTTTTACAAATATCTGCTTTGTCTCCGCAGCTTCTTGAAGGCAGGAATTATGTTCTGTGTTTGTACAACCTTCCTCTTAGTTAATCAATAAATATTTGTTGAATGAAAGGATTAAATTTCACCAGAAATTCACCAAATATCTACTTCATGCAGACACATTATTCTAAACACAGTGGAAAACCCAGTGACTCTATTATCAAACAACAGTCTACTCTAAAATAAGCCCATGGAGGTGAACTTATGAACGCCTGGAGAGTTCCTTACTTAATATTGCTGCATGTTCTGTTCCCTATCACCAGGTGGCGGTAGTGTGCCATGGTCATGTGGTCTAAACTGTGAAGTTCCAAAATTTCAAGGACGTGGCTTTGCTTGGTGGAAGTGGCTGGATTCACAGCAAGAAAGCCACAGGGGCAGTGTGGGCTGAGTCTGGGTTCCATGCATGGCAGGATTTGCAAGGGCTTGTTCTTGGGTGATGCCCACAGCTGTACCTCGCATGCTGTAATGCATTCAGACATGATGCTCTCTCTTATCCATAAATCGAGAGCGGGGAGGCTGAGAGATCTCCAGGTTGGGACCAGGCTCTACACCTTACACCTATGCCTTAGACCTATTCCCGCTGTGCAATTCCCTTTAACTTCTTTTAGTGGTGAGTTTCCGTTCAGCTGTGCAATGACCTGATGTCTTGTGTCTAGCTGAACTCAGACAATGGCTAAGGCAAGTTGGAGGTCTTAGGTGACCTCTGCTGGAGCAGTCAGTAAAGAGATAGGAGCTGATCCCAAACTGCATCACGTGTGAAAATGAATAAAAACGGAGGGAGCAGCAGTATAGTGGATGGGGTGGGGGGAGGGCATCTCTTTCAACAAACCTGGCTCTGAAGCACACAGTAAGAGAAGAGCTGGAGAGGGAGAGAAGATGGGTGAGATGTCCAGTAGTGCCTAGTGCCACCTCCCTCCCCATTCCTGATCCCATCCCAGGACTGGGGGACACTCACCCACTCACCTATGCCTGCAGGCTGTAGACATGAACAGGAAGGGAAACTGAAGTCCAAGAGGCAGAGAGGTTCACAGCCAGATTAGCATTCTGCAGAGGGCAGGAGGGAATTGAGGACAAGGACACAAGTAGGGAATCAGCCTTGGAAGAATCAAAGAGTCAAACTCTTCTGCCTTTGAGGCAAGAGATGAACTTGGGTTTTGCCAATTTGGTGCGATGATAGAGGACACAGAGATCTGAGGAAGTTATATGTCTTCTATTTGGGGGGTGAAATAAGTGACCAGGTTAACCCCTCCTCCCCACCAAAGAGTGAGAATACCAAGGGTGATTGAGCAGGCTTGAGCAGGTGGTAAGGAGTAGAAGAGAGAGATAAGGTACTATGAAGAATGGGAGAGGAAACTGATTAAGAATAAATTTAAAAACTGTGGTTAAGAGCAGAATTCAAGGGTTTGTAGTAAGGCAGTTGGTGTGGTTACCAGGCTTAATGCAGCAGAACTCAGAAGTCTGAGATAGCTCCAGCGTTCTGCGTAGGTGATCTAGGGTTGGGGGTTAGCTGGAGAAGTTAGCTGGAGAAGTAAAAGAGATGACGTCATGAAGAGCCTTGGTGAGGATGTGGTTAAAATGGTTAAGCATGGTGTCCAGACAGGGTGGGAAAGGAGTTGACAAGCTGGGCTGGGAAAGTCAGAAGTGAGTTAACAAAAGTAGGTCTCAATGACACAGAAGGGTCAAGGGGGTGAGGACATGGGAAAGCTACAAGTGGAATGATGGAGGGCTGCTGGGAATCAAGCTCTCCAAAGCGAGGTTTCCATCAGTGATGATTGCTGACATGGAGGGAGCCATGCTCGTTGGAGTAGAAGAGGTTAGACAGATGGCTGTATAGTGCTCAGACTTTCTAGTCTCCCAAGACTATAGCAAGCCCTGGTCTGGGCAGGAAGACGCAGACCAGTGGCAGAGATTTCTGTGGCTGCAGGGGAATGACCTGGAGGCTGTAGATGATGGCGGGAGGGGGAGGGGGAGGAAGAAGAAGTATAACCTGCATGCTTTAAAGTTAGAGGGACTTTTGAAGGACATTTAGAATGCCGATCTGGACACAGCAGTGGGAAACAGGTAGAGAAATGCTCCAGGGAGTAGAAGGAAGGGCAAAACTGAATGGAGGTCAAAGGACTGGAGAGACCAGGTGAACAGAGAGCTCATACCTTGGGTGGAATTGTAAGATGGACCCAATCAGCTTCAGAATTCCAAAGGAAGGGTAGTTACATAGGAGGTGGCTGATGCTTGGAACACAGCAGGTGGTGGATAAATGTCTCTTCAATTAACTGATTTTTTTTTAAGTAAGTTCTACACCCAACGTGGGGCTTGAACTTACAACCCTGAGATCACGAGTCGCACATTCTATTGACTGAATTGCCCAAGTGCCCCATTTGATTTTTCTGCTTTTATAATTTTTAAAAAATTTGCTTCTTTTTTAAAGATAGATTTATTTATTTATTTATTTATTCATTCATTCATTCATTTATGAGAGAGAATGAGAGAGTAAGTGCACAAGTGGAGGGAGGAGCAAAGGGAGAGGTGGGGGGTGGAGAGAGAGAAGCGGACTCCCTGGTGAGCAGAGAGCCCAACATAGGGCTTGATTTCACTACCCTAAAATCAAGAGTTTATTTTAAAATCAATGCTCTTGAGCTGAAATCAAGAGTTGACTGCTTAACCAACTAAGCCACCCAGGCACCCCTAAAAATTTTACCTCTTGTATTCATCCTCTGTAACTTGGTCTCAAAACATACTGGCTCACCGGTAGACAGCTTTTCCGCATGAAAGGTTACAAATAGATTTTTCAGAGTGATACAGCTTCTGTTATTATCTATCTACTTTCTTTTTCTAGAAACCCCTTTCCATGAAAGCCTCTGAGTATAACTAGGAGTTACAGAAACATGGTATTTCTTGATTCTTGTTCTAAATTAGTAAGAGTAACAATACTAATTTTTGTATAAGTCATTTTGAGGTTTACAAATTATTACGACAGTTACCCATTTATTTCTCAAAACCCCAGGATAAAGGCAAAATGGGTATTACTATTTTCAGTTTTATACATCGAAAATAGTTTAAACTAGTCCTGTGATGCCAAGAGCACTCAACATAGCTAAAACGTGGGAAAGCCAGACTAGAACCCTTGCATTTCAAGTCTGAGGCAGTGGTTGCCTAAACTTTGGTTTGAATTTGTTCAAAGTGCAGATTCACTAGGTCTGGGGTGGGCTTTTGGAATCTGCTTTGGGGGCAAATATCTAATGCTTGTGCTTCAGTGGCCAGACTCTGAGAAACACTCATCTAAAAACTCCTTTTTCCCTTCTCTCTTAAAGGAAGAGAAAAAAAAAAAGACTGATCTCACCTCTTACCAATCAAAGGAATTTTTTTCTGCCTTGGATAAGTAGGGCCCCCAGCTCTTCTTTTCTGTGACTTACCCACACACACTGATAAAGTTAATTATCTGCCCTGGCTAAATGACTTTCCCTAGCAACACCCTAGCAACTAACATCAGCTCTGCCTTAGGCTACAAAACTGGAAAGAGATTTCTTGAAGTCCAGTGTATTTTACAACAGAACAAAACATCTGAACAGGAAATTAAATAGAAAGTAAACTGGATTCATTGCTAAGAGATGAGACACAGACACACACGAAACAGTTCATAACAATCCCCCAGAACACAATAGTCAAAATACGAAACTTTCTCCTTGTAAGTTCTACTGAAGTCCAGGGGAGAGAGTGCAGGATCTCATTCCACACAGGAGAGGAGAATATAAATGGGTCGTGGTGGGGGCGAGGTATTCTAGGTGATGGGAGAGCTCCTGGCAAAGGTGTCAAGGTAGGACTAAGAGTGGGAGACACAGGGAACCGAGCTGGCAGCTCTGAGAGCTTAGTCTGGGATCTATATCCAAATCATGGAGGGCCTTGAAGGTCACTTGAAGAACTTGGGCTGTGAGAGACTTCTTATTTCTAGAACATGATGTACATGGAGAAGAGGGAGGTGAACCACAGAGGCAGTCCCTACCCTTACAGAGCTCGGAATCTAGTGACAGAGACAGACGTGGAATAAGTACAAAATGTAAAAATCAAACATAAAAAAGAATCTGGGATTATAAATCTTGAGAATATTAAGTGAAAATATATAAGATTCCAGGAAAGCATATAAAGAGGAACATATAAATAAGCAATCAGGGAGGACTCCTTTGAGGAGGCAGTTTTGCATGGAGATCTGAGAGAGGCTCAGGAGTTGGCTGGGGAGAGTGGCAGGTGGGAGAGAGTCTAGATCGTGGGGCGCCAGGCCGAGAGAATAGCACAGGCACACACAACCCCGAGGAGCCCTGGTGACTGGAGCCCGCAACAGAGGGGGTGCATGGCCCAGGAGGATTCTGGAGGGCCTTGGAGGCCGTGTTGAAGATTCTTTCTTTGTTCCGAGAGCCCCGAAAAGCCACTGAACTGGATTTTAACCTTGGGATTGACATTCAAATCTGCATTTTAAAAAAGGATCATTTGGGCTTCAGTGCAGAAGGCATATTGGAAGGGAACAAGAGTGGACATGGGCAGCCCAATTAGGAGGCTGAGAGATGGTGACACCTGACGGGTGTGGTGGCAGAGGAGAGGGAGAGAAGTGGACAGGTTCAAGAGGTAGTTAGAAGGTGAAACTTGGTGATGGATTGGATGTGTGGAGAGAGAGCAGAGGTCTGACATTACAGCAGAGCTGGGTTGGGGAAATCTAGCTTGGGGAGTGGCACTTGGGGTGCTTAGAGCCTGCTGTCATAGCCCAGATGATGAGGTCAGCACTGTGTAGTGGGAAGGACCCCATTTTGGTGCTTGGTGAGACCTGTTTTGAATCTTGCATCAACCCTTACTAGCTGTGTCACCTAGACAGATTTTATAGGTTCCTAATTTGGGAAATGAGACAGGAGGGAAAGTGGACCTCCTCCTTGACATGGTTTTCCCGTCAGTGTTTAATAAAAAAAATTAACTCTTACATCCCTGCCCGCTCCATACTCACCCGGTTCTGTGTTAGATTTGAATATGCTGATTTAGATGAAAAGAGCACATATTTTCGTTCTTGGACCTACAGTAAGGTCTGTAAAGACAGAAGCCACATCTTACGCATCTCTGTATACTCATTGCTGCGCTCTGAGATAAAATCTCACACACTTATTTTAGTTTGTAGCATATATCACAAGTATAATTTGAAAAGATTCTGTGACTATGTATTTAATGTTTGCTTTTCCCACTGGATTGTAAGATCCACAAAGACAAGTGGTAAGTCTGCCTTGTGTCCCAGCACTGAGCACACGGAGGGCCCTCAACATGAATGAATGAATGAATGAACGAACGAACGAATAAATAAATAAATAAATTTTTGTTCCCTGTGCTGCCCACTGCTCAGCACAGACTGGGCCCCAAATCTGCATTCGACAGAAGCGTGCTGGGTGACTGGGACTGCGCACCACAGAATCTAGCATGAGCTCCGAGCCAGTGACACGGGAGATAATCCACTCGGGACACAGACGTGAATCCGAGTGTCACCTCCATAAAGGAGGGCTGGTCAGCTGGATCAGGTGCTGCTGAGGGTCAAGGAAGATCAGGACTGAGAAAAGAGCAGAATTGGCTTCAGTCTGGGGGCACTTGTGGGTGACTTCTGAGAGAAGGTGCCCAGTTAATAGTCTCCGCGGGAGTCCCAGGACAAGGACTGCAAAGTTCAGCGAGCAGGTGTGGAGGAGTGGAGAGCTCCAATGCCGACAGCTCTTCTGGGCTACTTGTTAGTGATGTCAACGAGGAAAAACCTGACCGGGAAAGAAAAGGAGCTCGCTTTTTAAATGGAGGCATTTCAGATGTGTTGATGACTGAGGGGGAGGAAGAGGGGTCACTACAACTTGTGAAAGCACCTGGAGAAGGATGATTGTGCACACTGAGGGGAGGCACGGGCCTTAAGGCATCTCCCAGGTGGGCCTGGTCTTCCCTGCTGTGGTACCAGGACCAGCCCAGACGTACCCATTGAGGCCGGGTGGGGGGAAGCCCTGGAGGCTAGGCCAGGTGTTTTATATGGGTCATTTAATGGGACTCTAGCACCCCCTAGAGGAAGGGCGTATTAGCCTGGGGGCGCACACACACTCCCTCCAGAGCATGAAACTGGAGGTTGGAGAGGTGAAATAAATAGCCCACGCCTCGCCTCGCAGTAGGTGAGGGGCAGGACTAAGGTTTGCTTCAAATTTGTCCCCAGGGAAACACTGGGAGAGATTCCTTCACCTGGGCCTTTTCCTGTCTGGCCTTGGGGTTGGTGCCTCAGGCTCGGTTCCTCTCTAAACATTGGTTACTAGGGACAGAGAACCTGAACTAAACTCTAAGCCAAGAAAACACAGACTTTTCTTTGAACCTTATGAAACTCCTTTCTAGGGCTACATGAGGACTTCCCCGCGCCTTAGGCACTTTTGTCTTTGGGGTCTCCTTCCTTCATAAAACAATAGTAAACATTCGACCTTATGACTGTGTAGGTGTAAGTAGAAATATATTAACATTACATAGTATAACATCTTATTAGACCTAAATTTTTTTTCCCGTTCTGATTTTAAAGGAAATATTTTCAGGAGTCTCCAAAAATATTTCAGGCTGTAGGCGCTGTGCCTACTGGGCGCAGTTGGGTGAGTCATTCTGCTCCTTTCTCATCCTCCAGTCTGACCTGCTCCAAAAGAGCAGTAGAGTCCAACAGTCATGGCATCCGCCCCTCACCTAACTGTTTAGCTGCAGGCCTCAGTTTGCTCATCTGTAAAATGAGTGAAAGTAAGGTCATGCTTGCTGTGTGCAGGGAGACTGCAGAACGTGAGCAGCCAGCATATCGGGAGGCGCAAAGTAGGTGTGCAACAGAAGTTAGTTTTCAGTCTTTCCCTCCGTGGAGCACTCTGTCGCGCAGGGTGCAAAGGTGTACCTGGGGCTGGGACCTCAGCCTCCTTGGTGGTGGGACGGAACCCGTCGTGTCCCTGTGCCTTATGATTTCCTCGCCAGATCCTGGGAATCCGGCGTCGCAAAACAAACACGGCCGCGCCGCTAATCGCCCGCTCGGAAACAAAACAGCGCTGCGCTCGGGGATCTGGGCAAAATCAGCCCGCCCTCCTCCCCCTACGCCGCCGCCCTCCCTTCCTCGCGCGGCTCCGGAGCGCAG
>LNAC01000062.1:1824270-2036401 GCA_002007465.1 Ailurus styani
CGCCGCGAGCTCCGCGCGGCTCTCGAGCCAGCGTCCGGTGCCGTCGCGGGGGCCGCGGCCCCGCCGGGCAGCCCTGGTTCGCACGCGCGGTTCCCCGGCGCCGCGCCGGCCTGGCCGGGAGGGAACCCGGCTTCCCCCCCGCCCCCTGGCCGGCTCCCGGAGAGCTGCGGGAACCCGTCTTCCTCCAGATCCGCCTCTCGAGTGGAGGGAGCGCTGGTTTCTCTGTCGGGTCCCAGACCTGCTGGGGGACAGGCTTTCCCCTCTCCTGTCCCTGAACGGGAGGACACCAGCTTCCCTCAGACCAGCCCCCGGGATGGTCAGTCCAGCTTCCTCGGGCAGACGCCTTCAGGAAAGGGGACTTAGGCTTCTCCCTCGACTGGTCCCGGGGCACAGGGAGGAGGGGAGGAAGAGTCTGAAGCTTCGGGAAGGGGCCTCGGAAAGAACTCCGAATTATTTTCCGATGGTCCCAAGCGAGGGAGAGGCGTCTGGATTTCTAGGACAGGCTCCCAGTGCAGTGGGCCTCCGAGGAGCTCTGTGTGGGTTCGGAATGAGAAGGGAAGCCCTGTGAAGACGGCAAGGGAAGCCCCAGCTCCCGAGACCTGCTCCCTGGAGGCCGGGGGACCGTGGCTCCAGCCGCCGCGAGGCTCTGCGCCGGGGCGGGGGCTGGAGGGGGGTGGGGTATGGTGCCTACGCTCCTCGGCGGAGCGCGGGCTTTCAGGGGCGCGGGGAGGGGACGGCCAAGCAGGCGAGCGCCTCCTGGGTAGGAGAGCCGCTCGACCTGCGCAAGCCTGAAGCCCCCTGACTCCATCCCCAGCGCCCACCGCCTCTCTGCGCAGCCCGTCATCTCCCCCAGACATCTTTTCCCCGCGCAGCAGCCGCCGCGCTCCAGCCGGGTGGCCGGACCTGGGGCCGGGAAGGAAGCCTGCCCGGGCTCACCTAGGGTCCGCGGGCGGGGAGTGACGGGCTGCGTGTCCCCCCGCCTCTTCGTCAGGCAGGGAAGATCGGGTCTTGGGGGCAGCTGGTGGGCTCCGAGCCGCCGCCCTCGCGTCCCCGCCTTCCGGGTTCCCAGAGCGCTGCGGCAGGAAGCGGTGGGAGAACACTGGACAAAGTTTGGGCCGCTGTCAGCGGGCGCCCCCGCCGCACAGGCCACGCCGTAAGCAGGCGCTCCCCTTCTCAGAACGCTTCTCAGCGTTTCCCCGGGTCATGTCACCGAGATCGTGTCCCAGACTTTGTCCGCCTGGAGCTTCCCAGAGTGGCGTCCGGGCGCCCCCCGCACGTGGCAGCGCTCGGCGCGTGGCGGGTCGCAGTGAGCCCCGAGTGGCGAGCCCCTCTGACCCCCGCGCGCCGGCCGGCGGGACCGTCGCCACTGCGCGGAGAAGGGATCCCCGGCCCAGCCCGGGAAGGGAGCCCGCGGGGTAGCGGGGTAGCGGGGCCGCGGCCATTCAGAGGAGCTGGGAGACAGCCAGTCCTCTCCGTGGACCGGAGCAGGCGGGACTACTCCCTTTGGCCTCTTGAGGCCTCGCCAAAACCGAGGACCTGGTTTCCCTGGGGAACCCGCCCAAGCTCCACGTGGCAGGGAAAAAGGCAGCTGTGGAGTCAGACGGACTTGGCTCTCGTAGCTGTGTGACCTTGTGCAAGTCCTTTAATTTCTCTGAACTGATTTTCCAGCAGTGAAAGGAGCTATTTATCCAGCCGCTCTGGTGGTCGCAGGGAGTAAATGAGCTGACAAAGATGAGCGCGCCCGAGGTGCCCAGCACGTGTTTGCTGGACTTGCATATGAGGCCCTTACTGGTTTAATAACGGAGGGATGTGCCCAGTCAGATTTGATTTTGATGTGCGTGTGTGTGGTTAAAAGTAGGTGTTCTCAGCACTCCTCAGTCCAATTCACAAGTGAATGGTGGCTATCTGGGTCCTCAGGAATTAATGGAATGAATGAATGAATGGTTTCTCCATACTAGCCGAAGATTGTCATTAATATAAGCCCAAGAGGAGATTTTTAGGTGATTTAGGCAAGTCCAGCGGTCCATGCCCAGTGTCCTACCAGACATTTCTTCCCACACAAATCCTCCCTGTTGGGCTGAACATGGGCAGCAGGTACCCGAAGCAGGGGCACCTGGTATTCACATGATTGGCAGGGTTCCACCACTTCCAGAGTGTCCCTGGCCTGGAGGTGGGAACCTGGGTGGGGATGGAGGGATGGGGGGGCACTAGACTTTCATCTACAGGTTTTCCCAGCCTAAACATTAGCCTTTTGGACTGTGACTCCCCACTCAGGCTGTTGGCGGGCAGTCGCCTTTTCTCCTTCTGATGCCTAAGAGGTCTTGAGAGGAAGATGTTGCAGGAGCCATGCTCGGGCCTTCTGAGCAAATACCCTGAGATTAGCAGACCTGATTCCGCCATTCAAAGTCAGGAAGAAAAGGGTGCTCGCCTAATTTGTGACATTTTCTGTTGTCTTATACTTTCTTAGAATAATTATGTTAAAAGTAAACCGAATGCATTCTGCTCAGGGTATGGAGTTAACATTCCCCTGGTGTTCTAGTTGCTTTTTTACTTTTTCTTGAGTTAGAGCCCCTCACAAGCCTTGGAATCAATGGCTTGTTTTTCTGCCTGAAATCTTTGTCTCCAGAATTCCAGTTCATCCCTGAATAGCTTCTGCTGTCCACACCCCCCACCCAGGATCTCCTTTAGGTATTCTACACTGGATTAAAATGGTCACTGTTAAAAAAAAAAAATGCACACACACACACACACACACACACACACACACACACACTCAGGGTTTCTTCTCAACAGCTAGGATCCAATGGAGATTATTATTCAGGCTTTTCCAAGTTGTTAGTACTATATTGACTTCCTTCTCTCTCCCCCTGCTTCTCTCTACTCTCCCCCCCTTCCCCTTGTCCCCCCTCCCTTGGCAATAACTGTGCTTTAGAAAGCTCTGAAAGGCCTGCTCTGTTTCTGACCATGGCCTCCTTTGACAAGGAGATTACAGTGATTAAAAATAACAAGTTGAGGATCCTCAAGGGGCTTCCCGTATAGGAGGACAATTTGCAGGACCAGCCATTCCCAGATCACAATTTCAAGCCAAATAGAAGAAAATCAGCTGCAATGTTCAAGAATTGATTGAAAATAAAAGAGGCTCTTTTGTCTAACGAAAGGTCTGTTTATTAGGAAAATAAAGCCAGACCCTGGCTAATGAGAGTGGCTTTTCCTAGATGCTCTTTAAAGGGAAATTTCAAGGAACTTGATGGGAAAAGAATGTCCAGTTGAGGTTTCAAAAGCTTGTCCAACTTCAAGCGTAATTGGGCGATTTATTCTAAACCGGGAGGTTTGGAGACCTCCAAAGCCGCTTGGCTTTCTCTTTCTTTGTCCCACTCCGGGGCACACAATGCCATAGGAGTGGGTGTCCCGGAGAGCCCCATCTCAGTCTGGTAGAAAGAGTATAGGCTTTGATGTTGACTGGGTCTGTTTCAACTTCTGCTCAGTCATGTATTCACTGTGTGACCTCAGGCAGGCCACTTCACCTCTCTGAGCCACAATTTCTCCAGCTGTAAAATGAGAGTGCTCCCCCACCCCTTCCAGCATTGCTGTTAGAGTCAGAAATAATTTGTTTGGGGGGGGGAGCTGTCATGTGCTCAAAAATATATATATAATAAGATGATTATTTTGGAAATAGAAAAATACTTGGCAGTGACACTGGATGAGACATTGTGTTAAGTACTTCCTACTCATCTCACTTATTCTTTACAGTACTTTGAGACAATTTATTGTTATTCTTATTTTACAGATGAGAATACCAAGTCTTAGAGAGGTTTAGTAACTTGCCCATGATCACACAGCTAATAATCAGTGGAGTCAGGATACAAACTAAGGGATGTCTGACCCCTAAATCTGTGTTCTTACCCAGGCTTCTATATTGACAAATGAAAATGAAGGGGGAATAAAAAATGAATTCACTCTAGCTGTCCTCGCCTTATGGATGATTGAGTCTTCACTGAAGAAAAAAGAGCAACATTTCAAGATAATAAGTGACATATCTTGGGATACAAAGTATAAAGCGATGGCTCCTTATTTACATTTGCTTTTTTCTTTTTATAGACTTTAGGATTGCATTTCCTCATAAACCAGAGAATTAACTTAGAAACATGAACAACCTTGTCAATCTTTAGCCAAGTCCTTTTGTTTGTGGGGAAACAGAAACAAATTGGATAGGGGAAAAAACCCTAATTTGATGGTTGGTTTATTTTTACATGCAGATTTATACCACCATGCCTACAAAATGATGTATTTGTAAAGTACATATGGAGAATCAGAAATTTAAACTGGATAGGGTCTTTTAAGTAAACTATTTCTGCCCTAGTGGGATTTTAAAAAATTAAATACTGCTGATGATATTGTAATTACCTGTAAGTCACTCCTCCCACCTCTCGTCTTTTCTTCTACCATTGCCCTCTTTTTTTTTATCATGCAACTTAATTTTTTAAACTTTGCCCCCTTTTAATAAGTATTTAGTTCAGATTGATAAAAATTAAAAGAGATTGCTTTGGTTTCATAAAATGCAAAAAAAAAAAATTAAAACTTACCAAAAATGGAAGCATATCAAATAGGCATTTGTCAAGGTTAGAACTTGGGTCCTCCCTATACACAGTGAAGTTGTCATTCCATTGCTGCCGACTGACTCAACTGGAACAATCAGGTGTAACTGCTGATATGTCCACAAACATGGGCTGACATATCAAGAACTTTTCACAATTCCTCTCCATTGTTACACAGAGTGTCAGATGTAGGTCAATATGAATTTCCGTGCGGGAGGAAAACCTCTTACTGTGTTTTATTAGTTGAGCTACAGGTTAAGCTCGCATTTCAAAGAGACCCCAAAATACAGTGGTTTAAATAAGATGTAAATGGGAAGTCGAAGATGGTGGACAGCTTTGCTCCACAGGGTCAACCAGGAACCCGGATTCCTTCTGTTGTCTTGCTTGGCCAATCTCCCAGCACTCTGCCGTCCCGTAGGCAGCCATGAGTGACAGCACCTGAAATGTAGCTAGCCCAAATCAAGATGTGCTATGTCAATTACATACTGGCTGTTGAAAAATTAGGACAAAAGAAAAATAAACTTCTCAATAACTTTTTACATTGAGTACATATTGAAGTGATAATTGTATGTATTGGGTTAAATAGAACATGGGGTTAAAATTAATTTTACTTGCTTTACACTTATCCCTACCAGACACTTGTTAACAAATACAATGAATTCCACCAACCTTGAGCTTATTTCTGTGGGACAGCACTGTGGTAGGGCGTTCTCATCAGAAGAGTTACAGCTGTGTCACTACCAACACATCTGGTCAGCAGGCAGCTTGCTTTTTCATCATGTGACCCAGAATGGTGGCCAGCACTTCCAAACACACTCTGCTGGTAAGAATCTAGTGACTTCACCACACCTAGCTGCAAGGGAGCCTGGGAAATAGACCATTTAACTGGGCAGCCACATGCCCAGCCAAAACGTGGGGGAAGGATTCGTTGGTGGTGGTGTTTTCCAAAAGGATGAAGGGGAAAATGAATTAAAGGCACAATTCACTATCTCTGCCACATGTTTTAATGCATAGGCCTATAAAAACACAATATTTTGAGTCCTCTCACTCAGTGAAAGGTATCTAGACGGTCTTCTCAACGGCATGTGAGGTTGATATACTTGCTAAATGAGCCTGTAGAGAAAGGAGTGTGGCTGTGTGTGTGTGTGTGTGTGTGTGTGTGTGTTAGTGATAGATTTCCTAATGAGAAGAAAAAAGGAGCCAGTATGTCAGAGTGGCCTATTCTGTCTCACCCTCTCCCTCAATAAAGGAGGAAGCTATAAGGAAAAAAAGGAATAAAGGAGGAAGTGGATAAAATGAGAAGACGAGAGAGAGAGAGAGAGAAGAAGAAGAAGAGAAGGAAGTGGAGGAGGAGAAAGAAGAAGAAAGGGAGAAGGAGGAGGTGAAGGGAAAATTAAAAGAGAAGAAACAAAAGCTCACTGGGATATATATTCAGAATGAAAGTGAAAGTCAATTTGAGGAGACTGGAGACCCAGGGTGAGGTTCAAGAGGGACTCTGGAAAACAAGGATCCCATAAGTCAAAATTACTCCTTAAAAATTCCTTCAAATCGTACGTAAACAACACAATTACTAGACTCAAGATAGCCTTATTTGTGTCCCCTTCCAGATAGTTCTGTTAGTGGGGAATAGAAGCGAACCGACATTTCTCAGGAGGGCTAGCACTTCTAACTGTCCTTCCAGCATTGGAAGGGACCAATGCTCCCCCAACCATGTAACAGGTAAAACAAGCGGTTTGCTTGTCCTCAACCACTGACGTGACTCAACCACTGACATGACAGGTACAAAATACTCACTATGATGGAGTGAGGGAACAGGAGTCTCCTCTGAAGTGCACTCAAGCACGTACGTGCATTGAATGGAGTGGCAAGTGGCCCAAATTATCAAAGGTGTTCTTTCTTCTGTTTTTCTCTGACAGCATACAGTTGTGTGTGTGATGATATCATAGACATTTACAATATCAGGGAGCTCATCACGTCAAAGAACACTTTCTGCATGGCTGGCCAGCTCTTGCTGGTAGACATTTCCCACTTTTACAGGGTGTCTTGGCTGGGCTGGAGTTGGGGCTAGGATGGGAAGGGTAAGGAGTTAGGTGACATCACCAGGTGCCCTTGTGATTTCAACATAGTCAAGGCTTCTAACTTTCACAGAATACTCAAAACTCCCATGAAGAGTTCTGGAAAACTCAAACACATCTGTGGATTAGCTGAGGCCCAGAATACCCATGAGAAATAACTTGAACCCTCTTTACAGTTGTGGCTCAGATATTTGAAGATATGCCTCCATGGACTTCATGAGACAACGGTAGGGCAGGGAAGGGCTCCAAGCACAAGCCACCGTGTGGGGGGGATAGGAGTGTGGGAGGATGGGCAGACTCAGAGCAGGTCATAAATACTGGATGGGACTCTAGGTGATATATGAAGGTGATATATGAAGCTCTTATGATCCTCCTCCTGTCCTCTCCTCCTCCTTTTCTCTTTCTCCTTCTCTTCATCCTTCTTCAGTTTCTTTCTTTCCTTTTCTTTTTCCCCTCAGCTGCAACATTACCCTTTGAATTTTCCAAACACATCAAGCTCATTCCCACCCCAGGGCCTTTGTACATACTCTTCCCCATGACGAGAATGGTCATGCCCACATCTTTGTGTGGCTCGCTCCTTGTCTTTTAGTTCAACCCAGATTTTATCCCTTTAATGAGGCCTCTGTGACCACCAATTTATGTTCCCCATTATATTTGCCTGATTTTGTTTTCATCATGGCCCTTAATCACTTTCTGAAATTATCTCATGTATCATCTGCCTCCTCGTGCTAGAATAGGAACTTTATGAGAGCAAGGACTGTGTCTTTCTTATTTGCCATTTATTTCTAACACCCATTTATTTGCCATTTATTTCTAGCACTAAATCATTATTCTTGAAAAAAAAAATGAATCCTGGTGTGAGATCTCCCCCTAAGAGACTTAGATGTGAGAAAGAGAAAGCATTTCTCTCTCATCTGGAGAAGGAGACCAGGGAGGGAGACCAACAGCAAGGAGGGAGCTCCAGATGGTGGCAGCAGAGAGAAAGGATGCCGGGTGCCCTGGGGACATTGGCTGGGGGGTGAGGGCAGGCAGATGGCTGAGTCCCAGGTGAAGACTTTTGGGAGGAAGGTGATGGACATGCTGGAAACTTGGGTCACAGATGGTTCAGAGGTGAAGAGCAGAAGAACAGCAAGCCAAAGAGCAAAGGGAAAGGGCTCCCAGCTTCAGACACTGGCTCTGATTGATTGAAAAAGAGGCCAGAGAGGATTGTTGATCCATCAGACCTAGACACCAGTTATTAAGTGACTTCCCCTGGAATCAGCACTTGGTGGGGTTGTGTGGTTTCCAAACCTAGCTATGCATCAGACTCACTTAGAAAGTTAAACAAACAAACCATAGCTTCGCTGGACCCACCCCAAACAAAGGTCTGGATTCCAGAAATCTATTATCTTTTTTTTTTTTTTTTTTTTTTTTTGTAATCGAGAGGGAGAGAGAAGTGGGGGCAGAGTGAGAGGGAGAATCCTAAGCAGGCTTCACGCCCAGCACCGAGCCCGATGTGGGGTTTGATGCGGGCCTTGATTTCACAGCCCTGAGATCATGACCTGAGCTGAAATCAGGAGTCAGATGCTTACCCTACTGAGCCACTCAGGTATGCTCCCCGCTTTTTTTCTTTTACAACAAGATGGGGAGACACAAAGAGAAGGTGGCCAAAGGTAGTCACTTTTCTGTGAGCATGGTTCCCCATCACAGCCTCTCCCCGCCCCTCCACAGCCTCCCTTGCTCTACATACATTAGCACTGCTCACATCACTGCCTTATCCTGTCGTGGTGAGAGACAAGTAGAGTGGCCAGTAGAATGTCCTCGAAGCTGGCATGATAACAGCCGTCCCCTGCCTTGGCCGTGGAGCGGTGGGGAGAGAAGAATCACGAGCTTCCTTTAAGCAACGGCATTCCCAACCTGGCAGAGCCTGAGCCACGACTGAGCTGGTTGTACTTTCCTCTTGCCAACATTTCCATGCCCTGTAACTTCCGCTCATGGTTCCAAGTTTGGTTCTTTGGGGATGAGCAAATAAGGTCTCCCCTTTGGCCATATGTCAGCCCTTGAGGTGTTGGGGAGAAATACCAACTCTGACATCTCTTCTGACTCAAATGTCCCCTTTCTTCAGCCATTCTTTCTAGGGTGCTGTTTCTCGTCCCCTTGCACTTGGTACTCCAGATGTGCTCTGATAGGGACGGAACATGGGGAAGGATTATCTCCCTTGTCCCGAACACTGTGTTTGTATTAAGCTTGCCAGGTCTGGTGTTTGCTGCTTTGGCAGCTGTGCTGTGTGCTGGGATCGTGCTGAGCTTGGAGCCAGCAAAAATTCCTGTGAACTGCTGGGAAGGCTTGCTTCCCTTCTCTCCCTGTACTGGTGTGACTGGTTCTTGAACCTAAGATTTGACATGATTCCTCCTGACTTAGTCTTGGTCTTCCTCAGACTTAACCCAGCATGTTCGGGCCCCTCCCTGTAGCTGTCAGCCATTCCTGAAACTGGATTCTGTCGCTGAGGGATGTAGCCACATAATCTAATTTTGGATTATCTACAGTTTTGATAAGCAGTCTTAGACATCTCTATCAAGCTGATAAGACTAGTTGAGCAGGTCAGGGGTCCTTTGACATCCCTTGAGTTTTCCCCTAAAGTTGACATCTAGTTAATAGTTTTGAAGTCAACTGATTTTCTGTCATCTCAGTGACATTTAAGTACCAACTGCCACCTTCCTGGTCGGCCACGTCGTTTAGCCACAAATATTGTTTCCCTAGCCTGCTAAAGAATCATATAGTCTAGGCAGAATTTTCTTTCTTCGTATCAAAATTAGTGAAGGCTCTTTCCATGCAACATGACAGGAATAAAGTCAACCTAAGTAAAGCAAAAAGAGAATTCTAGAGTCCCATATTTGGAAAGTCTAGGGGTGGGTCTGGCTTCAGGTATAAATGGATCTAGGAACCCAGAAGGGTTCTCTCCTCCCTCTTCTATTTTATAGAAGAGAATGACATTTTTAAGACATCTTATTAGTTTAACATTTATATATACTCATTATTATGGATATTAATTCATTACTTGTCATAATAACAACATGAGATAAATACTATTACTGCCATTTTACAGGATATTAGAAACTGCGACCATGAGAGGTGAAGTAACTTGCCCGGGTTGCACATAGTAAACAGGGGGGATGTGAATCCAGACTTGTTAGGTACATTCATTATAGAAAAGCAGTTTTTGATTTTTAGATATGTGTGCTATTTCATTTGGAATGGGAGATGTTTCATCTCTGGCTGGGGATGCTGGAACGCTGGCTAAGGAGGACCATCCAGGGGAACAGGGTAAGCCAACCCCACCGTGCACACTTGCTCACCTTTAGACTTTCAGCCTTGTTTTCCCAGCTGTCAACCCATCACTAGCATCTCCTGCCCAATCCTGGCTGGGTGGGCTCAACGGGGCCAGTTTCTAAGTGAAGCATGTGAGTTGCAGCTTCCTGGTGCTCTGAACGTCACGTAGAGCAGGGAGGGGACCATTGTGGCTTGTGGACTGCTCCAGTGGTTCTTGTAAGGCCCCTGTTGCAAGTTAAGGTGGAAGTTAAGGTTCCCCGTAGTTGATGTGTGGGACGTGAAGACTGGAGCAGCTCAGTAACATTGAGCAGGTGGATGGAAGATGTTGGCTCTGTGATAGAGCTGGGGTCTGGTTCAGGATGTTTTCACTGCGGTTGGATCCAGGGAGTCTGAAAACCCACAGGCAGAGTGGAGAACATGATGGTATTGGATGAGCTCCAGTGAGAGTGATAGGCACAGCAGATGAACTGGGTAACAGCTCATCAGAGTTTGTGTTAGATGGTCGATACACCAACCTTTGAAGGACCCAGAAAGCTATTTGGGAACTGGGGTTTGCATATGGTCAGTGTACCCAAGGAAGGGGAGAACTCAACCTTGCATAGAGATTTAAGGCCAGACTCCAGCTTGAAACATTGGTCCTCGTACAAGCAAGGCAGGCCAGAGAGGCCCTTGCCACTGGTTTTTAGGGAAGGACTACTATCCAGTAATCATACAACTTCCAGCCTCATCTTCCTAAAACATAAATCTGAATATGACATTCCCTAACTCAAACCCCCCTAGGACTCCCTCATCACCTCCAGGGTGGTGTCCTAAGGGTTTGAAGGCCTTTAAGTTTGTACCCCATTTGCCTTCTGCCCCCTGACCTCTTAGCATACTCTCCCTCCCAGCTTGCATTTTCTGAAATATAGAATTGCTTCTGGTTTCCAAAGCCAAGACTGGCTCATCATGCCTTTCCCTCTGCCTGGAGTGCTGTTAGTCCTTTCATCCCCTGGGTGAACTCCTATTCCTTATTCAACGTGGAGCTCAAATGCTACCTCCTCCTGGAAGCCTCCTCTGACTCCCACATTAGGCCCAGATGCTCCCTCCTCTGGGATCCCAGAACACTTTGTTCCTACCTCCATAACACCCATCATATGTTATAAAAAAATATCTGCAGATGTGTCTTTTTTTTTTTTTTAAGATTTTTATTTATTTGAGAGAGAGAGTGAGCATGAGATGGAGGTGGGTCAGAGGGAGAAGCAGACCCCCTGCCGAGCAGGGACCTCCCCCCCACCCCCCGAGGCCAGACTCCATCCCAGGACCTCGGGATCATGAACCAAGCCCAAGGCAAGTGCTTAATCAACTAAGCCACCCAGGCACTCCCAGATGTGTCTTTTCTTCCCAGCTCTTAGATTACATGCTCCTAGAGGGAGAGGCCCTATCTTTTCTCTGTGTCTCCAGCGGTAGAGCCCTGGGCTGGCACAGACCAACAACGCTCAGTAACAAAAGGATGAGGGAGGCTAACATACTCCACATGGTAACCCAGGGGATCTTTGGAGGAGGGACCAGAGCAGGACGGAGCCCACGATGCATTGAAGACAAACGAACACCTTTTCATTCATTCATTCAATGAGTCTTTATTGAGCATTTACTGTGTATTAAAAGGCACACTAAATGCTAAAAATACAGTGCAGCTTAAGACAGACTTGGTGTCTGCTCTCATGGAGCTTACAGGTTTTTAGGGGAGACCAGCATTTGACATCTAACTCACAAATAAGTATGTACTTAAAACTGGGTGAGAGGAATTCTGGAAAAGGGAAGGAGTGTTGAAAGGGTATACAGTGTGTGGAGCTGAGGGGACTTCACAGCACATCGTACATTGGGTTTGATGAGCTGCAGGAAGACTGTTCATTATAAGCGCTTACCCAGATCTCCCCAGAACCTGGCCCTGTGAGGATCGTCCCCAAATCCTGTGAGGATGATCCCTGCTGCAGTCCTCTCCGTGGTCCTCCATTGGCACCTCCTGGAGTTTTTCTTGGGTGGTTCAATGATTGTCCCTGAGGACCAGCTTTTTGAAACCCATTGATGGTTAATCAGCCTGCTGGGCATCACGCTCTTTGTCATCATAATCATCACCTTCGTCATCATCTTCTTCAGCCCCAACGTCACCAGCACCACCGCCAGCATCCGCTACAGTTCTCGAGTCCTTTTATGCCAGGCTCTGTGATAAGTGTGTTTTGAATCCTCTCCACATTCCTACAAGGAAGGCAATATCATTAACTTCTTTTTAAAAACAAGGGGACAGGGAGGTGAAATAACTTGCCAGAGGTCATGTAATTAATAAATGATAGCTCTAGGGTGGTCATCCGAAATCTTTGCTCTTAACCTGTTCCCCGGATGTGTTCACAGGATGGCTTGGAATGGACCTTTTTTTTTTTTTTTAAATCCTTCATAAGCATTTTTTCTTGAATTTCTTGGGTCTCTTAATGGCCTCTCCTGGGAGGCACTTGGGAGGAGTCATTAGAGAGAAGGTTCTATTATTTATTGCCGAGCTGTCATCTTCAGTCATTACTGGGACTCGGAACATACTGCACATTTGTTTCTTTCAGGAAAGAGTCATATAATGGGGTTCTCTGGAGAGATAGGCTATCCTGTCTTCCTTCAGATTATATTGTGTACCACCGTCGTCACCAGTGGTAATTAGGGATCGAAGCCCAACCCTGAGTTCAACCTCCAGAGCCGCCATCTTGCGGGTTGTATTTGGTGAGAGACAGTACACCCTTGGTGTTTTTGAACCGACAGGAATGCAGCACTCTTGGAAGTGGAGTTTATGGTTAGCCCTTTAAGCGCACTACCTGTATGTACAAAAAGGTGAGTATTTATCATCTGGAAACAGTACTTAATAATATTTTTATCAAAATATAACTTACCTAGGGGAAAGTTCACAAATCATGCAGCTCGGTGAATTATCATGTGTTGAGTACACTCATGCAACCGGTCCCCAGATTGAGAAACAGAATGTGATCAGAGCTCCAGAGGCTTCTCTTGTGCCCCCCAGATCACTTCTCACTCCATTTTGCCTCATGCGTAAGTTCTGTCCTGACCTCTGGCACCATAGATTACTTGGTCTGTTTTTGAACTTCGTAGAAATCTCAAGTGAAAGAAGACACACAGCTTCTGTATTATTTTGTGTGTTTTCTTTCATTTGACTGTGTTTATGAGATTCATCCCTATTGTTGTATGTAGTAGTAATTCCTTCCTTTTCGTGACTATAGTGCATTCAATTCTACGAATGTGCCACGACTTACATATCCATCTTATTGATAATGGATGTTGAGCGTTTCCGTCTGGGTGCCAATACAATGTTACTATGAATCTTCTGACTGGTGTTGTGTGGTCCCCATCTGTATGCATTCCTGTTGATTTAGGGTGATGTTACTGGATCACGGGGTATGTATGTGTTCAGCCTCAGTAAATACTGCCAAAGGGTTTTCCAGTGAAAATTGCTTATTTTCGGTTCACTGGTGTGTGAAAGTTCCAGTTAACGTTTGATATTGTTAATCCTTTTACGTTTAGTCAATCTGGTGGAAATGCAGTAATTTTTATCTCCCTGTTTGCTAATGAGGTCGAGTGTCTTTTCCTATGCTTTTTGGCCATTTGGGCACCTGCTTTTATGAAGTTTTAGTTCATGTGTTTTGCCTATTTTTCTCTATTGGGTTGTCTATCTTCTTCTTATTGATCGGAAAGAGGTTTTATATGCTTTGGATTAATGTCAATTGCGATTAAATGCGTTGCAAATACCTTCTTCCACACTCTGCCATACTTGTTTCTAAGGGTGTCTTTTCTTGAGCAAAATTTTTATATCATCCCGTTTATATATCTTCTCCTTTATTGCCAGGTTTTTTTTTAATGTCCTGTTTAAAAAGTCTTCCTAACTCCAAGGTCATTCATATTTTATCCATGGCCAACTTCTGAAAGCTTTGTTGTTTGTTTTTCACATTTAGCTCTACTGTCTGTGTGAAGTTTATTTTCTGTATGATGTGTGAGACCAAAAGTCCCCTGTTTTTACCCAGTTGTCCGGTTGCCCCAGTGGCTCTGTTGAAGATAACCATCTTTTCCCCCAACTGCTCTGCAGTTCATCCTTAATCGTACATCAAGTTTCCAGGTACTTGTGGAAATTTTTCTGGACCCCAAACTATATAATTGGCCTTTTTTCCTTTCCTTGCTAGAATACACTGGCTGAACTTCTGTAGCTGCACAAGTCTTAATATGTGGTAGCACAGCCCCCAACTTTTCACTTCTCAAGACTGCCTTGGATATTCCTGACCCTTTGCATCTTCATATACGTTTCAGAATCAACCTGTCATTTCCCAAAAAAAACATGATGGCAATTTAATTTAGATTGCACCAAATCTATAAATCAATTTGAGAAGAACTGACATCTTTATAATACTGAGTTTACTAGTCCGTGAACACAATTCAGTAAACTTAATTGCACATCAAGTCTGTGCTAATCACTGCGCCGAGCTTAGATGTGGTTCTTGCTTTTGAAGGACTTGAACGGATAGGTAAACCAACACTTATCCACAAAATGCAATGTGATAATCTCATCACTGATAATAAGAGCTAATATTTATTAAGTGCCCATTATATTCCAGGCAGGGTTTTAAGAACTTTACATGTATTAATTCATTTACACTTCACACTGATACTTGGAGGTAAGTGCTGTTATTATGCCCACCTGTAGGTTTTTTAAATTGAAGGGCAATCGACATACCATATTATATTAGTTTCAGGTGTACAACATAGTGATTCAACATTTCTATGCATTACAAAACAATCCCTGAGAAATCTAGCTACTATCTGTCGCCACACAAAGGTTTTACAATATGATTAACTATATTCCCCATGCTGTGTGTTGCATGTCCGTGTCTTATTTATTTTATAACTGGAAGTTTGTACCTTTTAATCTTCTTCCCCTATTTCACCCCTCCCCGCCCCCCAACTCCACTCCCCTCTGACAACCACCGGATTATTCTGTACTCCTGAGTCTGTTTCTGTTTTCTTTTGTTTGTTCATTTGCCACCCTACTCTAGATAGCCTCAGACTGCTTTAGGGCAGCCAGTCTGCCCCTGAGAGATCTCAGCTCTTTTCTTCTGACATCATAGTCATCATTTTCTGTTGGCCACTGTTGAGCACCATACTTTCCTGACTCTATTTTACTGTGCTTTTTCTCTCACCCTTTCTTCCTTACTAGGAAGGTCTGTTTGACCTTTTCTAGACATCAGTAGCCAATCAGAATGCTCTATAGCTTTTGTGGGATGAACTGACCAATTATAGCATGAGATTTGCAGTCTTTGTGTCTCAGAGTCCTTCCCTGAGATGTCATTGTGACCACTGCTGCCTTATCTAAGATTTTTTTTTTTAATTTTTAGGGTTTGGGCATCCTTTATTTTTAGGATCGAAACTAGAAGACTAGAATATCTTTCCCTGACAGGAGGTTGCTTATCAGAATCACATAAATGTTTTATGTTAAATGAATTGATTTTTAAAAGTTCAAAACTGAGGCTTTGTGGAATACTGATACTATGACATACGTCCTGACTATATACAGTTCTGGGTGGAATGTTAAACTGGGGAGGGAGTCTAGTCCTAAGTCTGCTTCTGGGTGGGCTTACTACCCTGGGGTATCTGTTGACCTTTCTGTGTCTTTGTTTCCTTTCTGTGAAATTAGAAAGCCAGAATGGAAAATTCTTGGGACAGGCTTGAGGCTTTAAGAGTCTATAATTCCATGGTTAAAAGCCAGAATCTTAGCACTTTAATCCACACAGTAATTTAAATCTCAACTTATATAAATTTTAAGAAACTTGAATTGAGCATTTATTAGATGTCAGGCTCTGTGCTAGGTACTAGGGATTCAAAGAGAAAATGAATTCCTCTCCAGCATAACTCACAGTCCAGTGGAGAAGGCAGGTAAAAAGAATTGCAATGCAGTGCAAAAATTGCAAGAAAGGATTTCCATCTCGGGAGATTGAGGATACAAAGGAAGGGGTGACCATCGGTGCTGAGAAAACCCTTGAGCTAGGTTTTCATGAAAACATAGTTATATTTTATAACTATAGCTTATTTCCAGTTCATGCAAAGTACAATATGAATGTTTCTGGTCAGTGGGTGATTCTCTGTGTAGTTTTTCAGAAACCCAGGTTCCTTCCCTCTGGTGGCTCCACCGTCTTCTCCCAGGACACCAGAGACTTCTGCGGGATCCTCTGCATTCTGCAGCCATAGGTGGGAAAGGAAGAGTGGAGGATCCTGTGGAAAGTTTGTGTGGGCCAGGCCGGAAGTGCGATGCATCATGTCTGTCCGTGCTTTCCCTTGGCAGAATGAGGGTGCAAACAGACCTAACTTCAAGGGAGGCTGGGAATGTGGTCTAGCTGAGAGCCCACAAGAAAAAGGATGTATGTTTTGGAAAACACTCCACAGTCTCTGCCCCCCCAAGGTACTTTGTAAGGGAGTTTCTGCTATGAACGGCTAGATTTCTCTTGGACCAGTCTAATGGAAGTGTAACATTAGATAGCTGTCAAGACAGGGGTTGCTGAGCAGGGACTATCTTTATCAAATTGTGGATACTGGGAGGGAGCTCACCGGCTCACTGAAGCCTTTGTTGGTTCAGGGAGGCCCAACTGAGATCATAGTTGAGGCATTTCGCAAGTTCTGAAATGCAAGGGGGACCAGGGTGGAGAGTGATAGTTCATGACTCAAAGGGATGAGGCTTTTCCACTGTCCGCGGCCCCTCCAACCCACAGGTCTGGCGTATTGGTGGAGAACTCGCGAACATCCGTTTGTCAGATGGAAGCCAGCTAATTCTTATGCTCTTAATTTGCTTTCTTCTCTCTCCACAGTAACGCTTTCAGCTGCCCCTCCCTCCTACTTCAGAGGATTCACATTAATTGCCCTCAAAGAGAACCGAGAGGGCGATAAGGAAGAAGACCACGCCGGGACCTTCCAGGTAAGACCTCCCCGGGCTCCTCCGTGGCCCTCGTGCCCTTGTGGGTGGAAGCCAGGTGAAAGGTGGACAGACTGAGGAGCTTAAGTGACAGCAGAGAACCAGGTGTCTGAGGTGGCTTCTCGGGGACTTGCCTTGACCATGACCACGGACATGGCGGGTCAGGTCCATTGGAAGGTGCATAATGGAATAGGCAGCAAATGCCTGAGGCCTTTGGGCCTGGCCAGCAGGCAGGGCTCTTCTCTGGGCTCCCAGTGCCTGCGGGCAGCAGTCGGCCCAGCACTGTGGGAGCACTTGGAGCCCTGGGGGCGTCCCGGCTGTTTTTCCTGAGAGCCATTTCGTGACTGACTGGCAATTCTCAAGTGTAAAGGGAATGAGAGCTTAGGATGGCCAGACTGGAAGGAATATGAAGCATAGGGGAAGGGCTATTAAGAGAACGAAGAGATTGATTTATGAGAGGAGATTAAAAGAATTAAATATGCTTTGCTTGGCTAAATGAACAGGGCTGAGTGTGAGAGGTGGTAATGGTCTTTAAATGTCAGTCCTCACAGAGCAACCTCCTCCAGGGGAGGCTGCGTTTGACTTTGTACAAAAGGGCACAGCAAGACGAAAGTGGGTCAAGAGAAGAAAGAGAATCGCAAAGGCGAGGGCCCTGACAGTGAGTCATATTTCACCGTGGAATATTCTTCCAAGGGAAGTGGTGGGAACATCATCCCCTTTCAGAGGTTTAGAAAAAAGGCCGTCCAGTTGTCAGAACATGTCCCAGAAGGATTGGGGCCATCCTAGGAGGAGGCCTGGCCAAATTGTCTGTAACCATTTCTCATCTTAAATTTCCATTGTTCTAGAATCCGTTTTTTATCTGGCATTTGCAAACTTGGAGGAAAAAAATAAAAGCTCAAAAATACTTACACCCACAGCTGACTGCTGGGGACTCTGGTGCAACTGTGGGTGCCACAGAGGGCCCTGACCCAAAATATCTTCCCTGTCCAAACATACCTTTTAATCTTTTTGTAGCCAGGTTATAATTTTGAATCCCATGTTTTAAAAAATGTCCACTGTTTAGGCTTCTAGGCTTCCGGCCTAGTGGGACTGTTAATTCCACACTCATTGTAATGTCCTACCATGTACTTAGGTAGCAGGAACTCTCTTCACATATATCTGAAGATGTTACCCAATTATAATACTAACGGTGCCCAATATTTATTGGGTTCTGACCACATGCCAGGCATTAGGTTAAGTTCTTTACCTTATTTTGGTTTATCTCATCTTAATCTAGTTAGTATACCTTATCTTGCTTCAATTCTCCAGACAACCAAGTAGATAGGAAGTAGTATTCCTGTTTTATGGATCAGGAAATTGAAACTAGCAAGATTACATCATTTGCTTACTCAGCTAGTAAATAGTAAGGCCAGGTTCCTCCACCAGGTGTCTGATACCAGAGACTAAACTGTTTAATCTCTGAATAGTACTGAATAAACTCCTGGCACAAGTGTGTTTGCGCACTGTGTCAGTAAGGTTGTCATCATTGAGAGAGGGAGATTCATGCACGCATTCAGCCCACAGAACATTGAGATCTATCCCCTGGTCCTTGTTGTGCTACTTTACCTGAGTGTCAGGAGGGGTAAAGTTCTACAAAGGGAAGAGTAAAGGATGGAATGGGGGATGTGTGACCTCAATTTTCAGCCAGACAAAATTTGTCTGCTCTAGAATGATGCTTAGAGGTATATGCTCAAAAGAGTTGAAATTCAGGTTCAAACACATATTTGTACCTCCATGTTCTTAGTAGCACAATTCACAGTAGCCACAAGAGGTAAACAACCCAAGCATCCATCGACACAAGAATGGATAAACAAACATGGAGTATACATACACTGCAATATGAATTCTTAAAAAGGAAGGGCATTCTGACACACACTACAATATAGGCGAACCTTGAAGACACTGTGTGAATGAAATAAGCCAGTCACAAAAGGACACATACTGGATGATTCCACTTACATGAGGGACCGAGAGTAGTCAAATCCAGAGAAACAGAGAGTCCAATGGTAGCTGCCAGGTGACGCAGGGGAGGAGGGAATAGGGAATTATTGATGAACAGGTATAGAGTTTCAGTTTGGAAGATGAAAAAATATTCTGGAGAGGGACAGGGATGATGACTGCATGAAAATGTGAACGTACTTGATGTCACTGAACTGTGTACTTAAAATGGTTAGGATGGCCAATTTTATGTATATTCTACCACACACACACACACACACACACACACACACACACACGTGATACACACACACAAATGATGTCTGAGTTAGGCCTAATGGGGACATGATGTGGAGTTAGGTGTGAGGAGTAACGTGGCTTCTTTCTTTAAAGGCTATTCTGTTTTAATGTGATACATTGATAGTCCTCTCCAACTCATTGTCATTTCTACTCTGCTAAATCTTGGTCCTTTCAACTGATGAGTGAATACAGGGCCAGGCTCACAGTGGGCAGTGAGTAGATGTTTGTTGAATGAATAAATGAACACATTACCCTTTCCACTAGTCTCCATTGCTCAGTCCTATTTGGAATTTTCCAGAACTCCTATCTCTCTTTTTTTTTTATTTGCCCCAGGGGTACAGGTCTGTGAATCATTAGGCTTACACATTTCACAGCACTCACCATAGCACAAACCCTCCCCGATGTCCATAACCCTGCCACCCTATTCCTACCCTCCCACCCCCCAGTAACCCTCAGTTTGTTTTGTGAGATTAAGAGTCTCTAATGGTTTGTCTCCTTCCCGATCCCATCTTGTTTCATTTTTTCCCCTCCCTACCCCCCATGACCCCCTGCCCCTCAAATTCCTCATATCAGAGAGATCATAAGATAATTGTCTTTCTCTGATTGATTTATTTCTCTTAGCATAATACCCTCTATTTCCATTCACATCATTGCAAACGGCAATATTTCGTTTCTTTTGATGGCTGCATAGTATTCCATTGTATATATATACCACATCTTCTTTATCCATTCATCTGTTGATGGACATCTAGGTTCTTTCCATAGTTTGGGTATTTTGGACAATGCTGCTATAAACATTCGGGTGCACGTGCCCCTGCGGATCACTACCTTTGTATCTTAAGGGTAAATACCCAGTAGTGTGATTGCCGGGTTGTAGGGTAGCTCTATTTTTAACTCTAGAACTCCTAACTCTTTAAGCATCCTCCCTTCTTCCTTCTTTTGGAGCTTTGGACATCATTTCTTATTACCTCACGATGGTTCTCCACCTGAGTGTGGTCCCTGGACTAGCCGCATCACCACCATCTAGGCCCTTGTTAGAAAGAAAAAATCTCAAGCCCCACCCCGACCTACTGAATGAGAAACTCTGAGGGTGGGGGTCGCCATGACCTGTGCTTTGCCAAGCCTCCGGGTGAGTCCAGTGTCTGCTGGAGTTTGAGAACCAGTGTTGAAATGAGACCTGGACCCAGCCCATCCGACATGAACAACAGAGCCGTCTGCTCCCACCAGCCCTGGAGGAAGCGAAGTGGGAAATGAATACAAAACACGGCGAGCAGACAGTAATAATGTTGTGTGCCAGATACTGTTCTAAGTGGTTTACATTTATTAACTGATTTAATCCTCAGAGCAAGACTCTGAAATAGGAGTGTTGTCCTGTTTTTCGCAGATGAGGGAATTGTGGCACAGAACAATTAAGTAACTTTCTTAAGACCACTCAGCTCTGAGTGATAAAGCTGGGATTCAGACTCAACCAGTCTGGCTCCAGATCTCAGCTCCCAACCACCGACTACACCGCCTCTCCATGTGTCCGCGTTCAGTGAGAACATGAGGGTCTACTAGGACTTTTTTATGGGGGTAGTCTCTGTGCTGAGGCCTTTACATGCACTATCCTCCTTAGTTCTCACAGCACCCCTGTGAAGTCCGTGTTGTTACCCCCATTTTCCAGAGGATGGAACGGAGTCTCTGAGGTGCTAAGTAAATTGACCAAAGTAATCCAACATCTCCATGGGGGAGACGGGCCAGACTTTGAGCCGGAGATGTTCTCATACTTCCTGGCCCCGTCCCGGCCCCACGCCTGGGCCTTGCTTGGACCGGGAGGACTCCCACCCCAGCCTCCTCCTTCCCTCTCCTGCTTCAGACACCCGGTCTCCATACTTCCCTCCCACTCTAGCCTGCATGTCTTTTCTGTCTACCAAAGCTGTCATCTCGGGGGTCACTCATTTATTCGCGAGCACTTACAGAGCGTCTCCCGCGTGCCAGGCACTGAGGTAGGCACTGGGGGTAATGGAGGTGAGGACCGCAGATGCAGCCCTGCCCCCGGTAGCTGACAGGGTCCTTCCTGGAACCGCACCTCTCCTTCACCTCTGCCGCCACCAGGCACCCAGTCGTCAGCAGGAACTGAGCAGGTGAGCACAGACAACCAACGCCGCTTTGATTTTAACGAGATACACGTAGTGATTAACACATATGTCGATCTACTTCTTTGTTAACATCCAAAGACAACGATTTTGAGGACTTTCACAACAACCACATTTTCATCCTCTTAAAATCTAGTCAAAGGTGACATTCTTAGTTCTAAAAAGTGGCTCTGAGAGTGGGTGATTTTGCTTCTACATGAGGGAGCCCTTACACAGGGTGTGTACTCACCAGGTGCAAACAAATGTGAATTTTAATGCCCTTTTAGACTCAGCAGGGGAGGAATGGGCGGCTGGGCACAGGGTCGCGCTGTCACCCGGCGGCAGAAGGCCCAAGGCGACGGGGGTGGGTTGTTCCTCCGCTTCCAACAGCGGGTCCAACAGGGCGGCCTGCACTGACCAGGGTATCTGCCTCCGGCTGCCAGAAGGGAGGGACATGGGAATCTCTCTTTGATGAGCAAGCTCGTGTACTTATGGTTAATTGGAAGTGACAAGGAATGCAGGGGATGGAAGGCCTGCACAAAAGTAACCCACTAATCCTTAAAATTGTATTTCTAAAGCCCAATCGCTCCCCTGGAATGTTCACGGCCCAGCCAACTGTCCAGCTCATTCTCCCACTTCCTTCAGGTCTCTGCTCAGATGTCCCTTTCTCACGGAGGTCATCCAGATCACCCTGTTTGAAACTTCCTTCCCCCTCCTCCTTCAGTTCCTGGGATGGACTTCCTAGCTTTCTTCCCCACTTAATTTTTGTCTTGTTGCCCTTACTGGCACCTGATGGGCCATTTGACTTGTTGACTTGAGTGTTCTCTGCCCCCTTCCATTAAATTATAAGCTCCACGAGAAAGGGATTTAAAAAAAAAAAAGACTTTATTTGAGAGAGAGAAAGCATGAGAGGGGAGAAGGTCAGAAAGAGAAGCAGACTCCCCATGGAGCTGGGAGCCCGATGTGGGACTGGATCCCGGTACTCCGGGATCATGACCTGAGCTGAAGTCAGTCACTTAACCAACTGAGCCACCCAGGCGCCCTGAGAAAGGGATTTTTATTTGTCTTGTTTGCTGCCGTATCTCTCAGTACCTCCAGCTGGGCTCCACATGGAGTGGGCACTCAAATATTTATTGACAAAATATTAAGCTGCTAATTTATAATGCCATCCCTTTATTTTATTCTTAAGGCCCATATGCATCAACTAGCTTAGGTAATAGTCTGCCAGTCAAAGGAAGAAAGCCTCATTTATAAAGGGTTGTTTGCCTAAGAAGATCCCTTTTCAATACCATACAAACAAATACCTTTTTAATCACTAATTATTCCATATTCTGGGGCGCCTGGGTGGCCCAGTGGGTTAAAGCCTCTGCCTTCAGCTCAGGTCATGATCTCAGGATCATGGTCCTGGGATCAAGGTCTGCATCAGGCTCCCTGCTTGGCAGGGAGCCTGCTTCCTCCTCTCTGCCTGCCTCTCTGTCTACTTATAATCTCTCTCTCTCTCTCTCTCTCTGTCAAATAAATAAATAGAATCTTAAAAAAATAATCACTAATTATTTCATATTCTTAATCACCTGTTTCTAACCTGTTTTCATTTTCTCTTCATTAATAATCTGTGTTAGCATCTAATGGGTCCTGAGCTATGTGAGAAACTCAAAGAGGTCTGGGCATACTTTTCTAAAAACCAGATGCCATCGCAAGCCTGTTCTTAGGAATTTTCTTAGTTTATAGGAAAATTTTCTCTTGGTATAGCCACCTAAGCTTAATCATGCTCCTTAAAAGATACTAGGATTTTTCAATCTGCAATTCACTGTTATAAATAATGGAGCAAAAACATCTTTTGCATATGTTTTCCTTGTTTGGTAATAGTTTGCTAGAATCGATTCCCAGAACTAAAATTACAAATGCCAGGGATATGGACGTTTTAATGTTTTTGATATGTATTGCAAAGATGATTATAAAATTCCACTCAGCACTCCTTTCAATGACCTGATATGGGCATTTCATTGTGGTACCACACCCACTGACATGAAGGGGACTAGATATTCCCATGTCAGGACTAGGATTTGGGCAATCCCCAGTCATAGGTTTGGCATAGATCAAGTTGATAGACCAGATCTAGCAAGATGAAAGCTAATGGAGGAACACAGAAAGTCACCTACTTAGATCCAGATAACCAAGGGCACGTATACAAGATGAGATAGTTGAATTTATGGCAGCACATTAAACAAACAACAACAAAATACCTTAGGATTTTTAGTTGCCTGTAAGTTCAGAATGAGTCACCTATGAGATAGCACCATGAAAAACTACTGAGGTCTTAGGACCCAGCATAGGAACATAAACACAGGAGTTAGATTATTTTATGGGATTCTTTATCCATCCCAACAGAGCTCATAATATTCTCTCTTTAGATAGAGTATACCTTCCTAGTGAACGAATATTATGGTGTAAAATATAGTGTTTTCTTTCATTCATTCATTTATTCAGATAGTTCCTTAGTGTTCATAGCTCTCTGTACTTTTCCTTCAGTGTGGTTTTTACAACTTACAGTTATGTATTTGTTTGTAGGATTATTTGTTTAACATTGTTCTGCCCCTACCAAATTGTAGGGCAAAACCGTATCTGTTTTGTTCACTAGCGTACTTCTAACAATCAGCACTATATCTGGCACATGGTGGACAGTCAGTAAATGCTGGCCGAGGTGAATTAGTGAAAGCACTAATTACCAGCAATATGAAAGTCAACACACTAGGCTCTGAGCATACCGAGATGAATAATTAAGGCCTGGCCCCTGGTATCAGGAGGTCAAGATCTACAGCAGAACTTCCTAGCCCTGGTATGCTGTATATACTGGAGGATCCCAAATGGGTTATAGGAACACCTAGATATTTACTTCTTTATACGTCGGGGTGATCTCCTTTGTTCACCCTAGGGAAGTTCTATCATTTCCCACCTGTGACACAGAGCAAGCCAATTGCACATGTACAAGAAGAGACACTTGGATTTGTGGAAGCACATTAAGTGGACAGCTAAGAACTATATAAAAGAAACCATATTGCAACATGCTAGGTGCTAGAATTGCTGCCTGTGTGCAGATAAGAAAACAGGCATCTTCAGGAAGTGAGGCATGAGTGCTGATTTGGGAGGAAAGAAAGCACATTTAGAGAGGTGATTACTTTGAGTTGTCTCTTTGGCTGCTTGAAGCTTACAGGCGGACAAGGGGTGAAGATGAAAGGGATGTGTGAAGACCACTCTACTCTTTCCTCAGATCTCTATTTAAAAACTTTCCCTATTTAATGTTTCAATATATCATCTTTGATTAGTGTAGAGAGCCCAGCGAGGACACAGTAAGTTTTCTTATGTAAATGAATGAATGAGTGAATGAATGAACGAACGAATGAATGAACGAACCAGGAGATGAAAGGCCTGCCATGCCGGCCCCTTCCCTTCAGGAACTCACTCTGTGTAAAATGCCTCTGTGGAGATGTGATCCTAAAAGAACCATCAAAAGAACACATTTTGAAAGCAATGACAATACCTCTTGTTCGACACTTAACTTTCTCTTTTAAAGTTACCATCTAAAATCATATGTAGGAAGAGTGAGAAGCAGCTTCCCTTGTGGGTGCCTGGGGGAGACATTGGGTCCTCAGGCCTTCATAGCCCCAATCTCTGGCGTCCACTACCAGGAAGGACAAAAAGCACTTCCAAGCAAGCAAGTAACTAAGTCTGAGAACCAGATGCTCTGTGGGGAGTGGAGCACAGCGCACACTCTTGTTTTGTGTCAGAAAATCCAGAAAAGGATAAATACAGAGAAAGATAAAAAAGAAATAAAAAATGTCATCTTACAGATAATCATTACTAACATTTGGGTACATTTCCTCCCAGATTTTAAATATAGATGCATATATGGAGTTAGTCAACACATATTAGAACAAAACTATATATAGGGTCTTATATCCTCTTTTATTTTTCATGAACATTATATTATGAGTATATTTCAATGCAATTAAACATTATTCCACAGCATGAATTTTAATGGCTTTATAATACTCTACTATTGCATTGAATTATAATTTATTCAACATTCCTCTATTATTGGGCAAGATAGGTAGTTCCAGTTTTCCTTTTTATTTTTTTCTCTTTAGTCCTAAAAAAGCCACTGCAAGGAACACATAAATCTTTGTTAGTATCTGTGAGCATTTCCTTATTATTAATTTCAAGAATTAAATTACAGGGTTAAGCCAAAGCCTCTCTTTCTCTCTGCACACACACACGCACACACACACGTGGATGTATACACAGTGTTATTATGCTACTGGATTATTATGGGTTATTATGACAGAAGAAAGCATTCCCGTTTCTGAGTTTATTTTCTTCCTCAAAAAGAACCATGTACCCCATTATTCTCCCAATTCTAGCTTAACTTTTCTATTTACAGTATACACTGAGTGTTTAGAAAGAACATGGTTTAGGAGTCAGCAGACCTGGGCTCAAATTCTCCCTCTACCAGCCAGGTGGAAATTTCTTTGAAGTCTTATTTCCTTCCTGTATAAAATAGGGATGATAAAGGTTATTTTGAGACTCAGAGGAGATAATTTATGTAGAATTCCCAACACAATGGACCCTCAATCAATGTGTCTTCCTCCTGAGCCAGCAGCTTGGTGCCCTTTCTGTGTCTCCAGACCAGTGAATCACAAACCCCATCCCTCTGGAGACGTGAGCAGACATCCCTTCTGAGGTACCCAACTCTCTATCTGTCCGACTCCACCCGTGAGGGGAGAGACAGGCTTGTCTAACTCTTTCTGTCTTCATCATCATATGACTGAGAAAGCTCTCAAATAAAATGGAAAGACTTCAGTGTTGCTGGACCCAGGATACCAACACTGGTATCCTGTGTAATTAAGTAAGTAAATGCAAAGCTCTGGTCAACAAGAGAGCTAGGTGGTTGGTTGGGCTCCATTGCTGGCTTTGTGACCTCCTCCCACACAGCACCTTCACTGAAAATGGGTTCAAGTGATACTTTAACAAAGACTGGGCATAGGGGCAATGAACAGAAAGAGGAAGCAACTGTCACCTCCAGGTATGAACTAGTCTGTTTAATTCTCTCCCTCTTCGCCGTAGGTTCCATGAGAATAGGACTGTCTGTTTCTTTCATGACAGCACATCCAACAGGCACTCAAAACATACTTGCCACATAAATAAATAAATGTACTGATTTCCTGTCCATTTCTGACCCTCCCATGTGGTAGGCCCTGTTCTCATCCGCGTCGCACAGGCCAGGTAACACTAGAGTGAAACAGAAACATGACAAAGGGCACAGGGCCACACATGGCAGTGGACAGGGATGGAGACACGTGAGGACAGACTCTGTGCTATTTCATCTATTCAGCATCTTGTGTAGCTCCGGGAGCAGAAGTGTGGGAGGGACACACAGAAGTCCCTGGGGTTTATCACCCCACAGGTCCTTCCTGTGCCGTCGCCCCGGACTCCCATGTCCTGCCTCCATCCCATTTGGAGTCTGGGCCCCTTCCCTATTTATGAGCTCTCGCACGGTTGGCCCCTGCCTTTATCCCTGTTCTTCACACCCTGTGGCCCTGATGTGTTAAATCCCTGCTCCCCTCCATGAGTCTGCAGAGCGGCAGAAACCTGGGCCGTGGCCATCTCTGAATTCCCATGGCCTCCCAAAGGCTTGGCACTCTGGCCAGTTGATAAATGTTTTCCAAATTGATGGATGACTTGCTGCTGGAATTTCTGGCCCTTCCCACTTGTTTGTGGGCATTAGTTGGTCTCACGCTTTCTTGCCTGGGAACTAGTACTGTTTCCATCTATTTTTCTAAAGGTCTGGAAATCATTTTTAAATACCTTGTAAAATTGTTTAGCAGACAATAGATAACTGTTACCACCCCCAATGAACTTTTATCAGGTATGTATTAAGTAGCTTAAAAATGCCGGCAAGCACTGTGTAGCCTTGCAGTCCTCCCATTTTTATTGTTCCCTTTTATTATTATTATTATTTTTAAGATTTTATTTATTCATTTGAGAGAGAGAGAGAATGAGAGAGAGAGCATGAGAGGGGAGAGGTCAGAGGGAGAAGCAGACTCCCCACTGAGTGGGGAGCCCGATGTGGGACTAGATCCTGGGACTCCAGGATCATGACCTGAGCCGAAGGCAGTTGCTTAACCAACGGAGCCACCCAGGCGTCCCTATTATTATTATTTTTAAAGATTTTATTTTTAAGTAGTCTCTACACCCAACATAGGGCTTGAACTCACAATCCTAGATCGAGTCACCAGCTCTTCTGACTGAGCCAACCAGGTGCCCCTATTTTCACTTTTAAATTTTTTTTATTTTTTTAATTGAAGTGTAGCTGACACACAACATTACATCAGTTTCAGGTATACAACATAGGGATTTGACAACTCTCTACGTTATGCTGTGTTCACCACATCTGTCCTCATGCAGGGCTATTACACTACCACTGACTCTGTTCCCTATGCTGCACCTTTCATCTCTGTTACTTCTTTCATTCCATAATTGGAAGCTTGTATCTAACACTCTACTTCACCCATTTTGTTCATCCCCCCTCAACCCCTACCCTCCGGCAACCACCAGTTTGCTCTTTGTATTTATGGGTCTGTTTCTGCTTTTTGTTTATTCATTTGTTTTGTTTTTAGAATTTAAATTTCACTTACATATAAGTGAAATCATGTGGTATTTGTCTTTCTCTGTCTGAGTTAGCATAATATCCACTAGGTCTATGCATGTTATCCCAAATGGCAAGATCTTATCCTTTTTTTCTAGGGCTGAGCAATATTCCATTATATATAGAGATGCCTCATCTTCTTTATCCATTCCTCTATGGGTGGACACTTGGGCTATTGTAAATAATGCTGAAATAAATATAAGGGTACATATATCTTTTCAAATTAGTGGGTTTTGTTTTCTTTGGGTAAATACCCAGTAGTGGAATTCTATTTTTAACTTTTTGAGGAACCTACATGCTGTTTTTGACAGAGGTCGCACCAGTTTGCATTCCTGCCAGCAGTGCACTAGGGTCCCCTTCACATCCTTGCCAATACTAGTTATTTCTTATCTTTATGATTCTAACCATTCTGACAGGTGTAAGGTAACATCCCATGGTCATTTGGATTTGCATTTCTCTTCTGATCATGAATGATGTTGAATATCTTTTCATCTGTACATCTTCTCTGGAAAAATGTCTGTTCAGGTCCTCTGTCCATTTTTATCAGATTATTTGGGTTTTTTTTTGATGTAGAGTTGTCTAAGTTCTTTATGTATCTTGCATATTAACCTTTAATCAGATTTATCATTTACAAGTATCTTCTCTCATTTAGTAGGTTGCCTTTTCATTTTGTTGATGGTTTTCTTTGCTGTGCAAAAGCTTTTTATTTTGATGTAGTCTTAATAGTTTACTTTTGCTTTTGTTTCTCTTGCCTCAGAACACGTATCTTGCTAAGATCAATGTCAAAGAAATGGCTGCCTGTTATTTCTTCTAGGAATTCCATGGTTTCATGTCTCACACTTAAGTCTTTAATCCATTTTGAGTTTAGTTTTGTGTATGATGTTAGAAAGTGGTCCAGTTCCATTCTTTTGCATGTAGCTGTCTAGTTTTCCCAACACCATTTATTGAAGAGACTGTCCTTCCCCATTATATATTCTTGCCTCCTTTGTCAAAGATTAATTGACCATGCAAGTGTGGGTTCATTTCTGGGCTCTCTGTTTTGTTGCATTGATCTACATGTATATTTTTGTGCGAATGCCATACCGTTTTGATTACTATAGCTTTGTAGCATATCTTAAAAATCTAGGATTGTGCTACCTCAAGTTTTGTTCTTCTTTCTCAAGATTGCTTTGGCTATTCTTTTGCAGTTCCATGCACATTTTAGTATTATTTATTCTAGTTCTGTGAAAAATGCTTTTGGTATTTTGATAGGGATTGCATTGAATTTGAGGATTGCTTTGGATAGTATGGACATTTTCACAATATAAATTCTTCCAATCAATGAGCATGGAATATCTTTGCATTTGTTTGTGTCTTTTTCAAAAGAATTTTTATCACATATGTATTAAGTAGCTTAAAAATGCCAGTAAGTCAGTGTGTGGCCTTGCAATCCCCTCATCTTTAAAATGAGAATAATGATGATTCTGGTAATGGTTGCCCAGGTGAATGCATGTGTCCTAACTTTCAAACTGTGTATTTTATGGTATATCTATTATACCTCAGTAATAAAAACAGATATTGCCCTTTAAACAAAAATAAATAAAAGTAAATAAAATGAGAATAATGAGCCTCCATTCCAGATCTAATTACTTTATGGGACAGATCTTAATTCTAGTGTTACAAACATTTAAACCATCTGCTTGCTTTTTAAAATAGAGTTAAATCCAAAGAGTGAATGGATGGTAGTTTACTTAAACAGTAGTGTATTATAGGAAATTTCGGTATATTTTTAAAACATTCAAAAAACTTTTTGTAAAGAAATCCTTTTTCATTTATTTATTCATTCCACAAATATTTATTAAGACTAATATGTACAAGGCATGTTCTAAGCTGTGAGAATATAGCTATGATCAAACAGACAAAAATCCCTGCCCTGTCGACATTACTTTTCTATATTTAAGATCGTTTCCATGGAATAGAACCCCGAGTTTCTGTATCAGATAGTTTCTACCCTCTTGATGTATATTATTATATCACTTTGTCACATCTGACCCTGTAGAAATTTGAGTAGGAGCCTGATTCAGATCTTACTTTTAGAGGGAATATATAAATAACCTTTGCCATGTTACTTTGTCTTGGTGAGCTCCCTTGGACACAAAGCTATCCCTCCAGTTGCCCCCCACTAATACCTGATGTTCCATAGTTCTTTCTTTTGAGGAGACCGAGTATTGGCTGGAAGGGGTTCCCATCCATTTACTGCGTGCTTACTAAACCGCAACTTGCAAATCCCATTCTTGTGCATTTACCTTCTTGAAATAAAGTTCAAGACCTTAGGGGCACCTGGGTGGCTCAGTGGGTTAAGCCTCTGCCTTTGGCTCAGGTTGTGATCTCAGGGTCCTGGCATCGAGTCCCACGTTGGGCTCCCTGCTCAGCGGGGAGCCTGCTTCTCTCTCTCTCTGCCTGCCTCTCTGCCTGCTTGTGATCTCTCTCTCTGTCAAATAAATAAATAAAATCCTTAAGAAAAAAAGTTCAAGACCTTAGATTTTTGCCATGATACATTGCTCGTTCAACATGGTTCATCTCTCCAGCATTTCAAGATTCTTCTAGATTTGTCATCTTTTATCCAGCATAGTTCATCACTGTCCTCACAGCTTTCCATCATCTGCAGATTGAATGAGCCTTTATTTTCAGCTAAGCCACAGATGCAGGCTTCAGGGACTCTGTATTTCCTCTTCCCTCTGCCCAGGATGTTCTTCCCTCAGGTATCCAAAAGGCTCTCTTCCTCACCTCTTTCAGGATGCTGCTCATCGGTCATTTTTGTCAAAGAGTCCGTTTCTGACCATATCTTATAAAACAGTACCCCCATCACTCAGTCCCATTTACCCTGCTTTGGTTCTCTTCTTTTCACTTGTCACCACCTGGCATGTTCTAACTTGAGGGCTTATTAGCTATTTCTCCTCACTGCAGTGTCTACTCCATGAGAGTAGGGGCACTGATTGTTCAGCCCTATCATGGTGCCTGGCACATAGTAGGCCTTTAATAACTAGCGGTCAGTTTCTTAGGTGTGCCTTTTTACGTATTTATTGATTTTCGGAGAGAGAGAGCACATGCACGGAGATGGGAAGGAACAGAAGGAAAGAGAAAGAGAGAGAATCCTAAGCAGGCTCCACGCTCAGCCTGGAGTCCAACATGGGGCTCGATTTCATGACCCTGAGATCATGACCTGAATGGAAATCAAGAGTCAGATGCTCAACCGACTGAGCCACCCAGGCCGTGCACCTCGTGTGCCTTTTTAAATTCAGCCATAACACAAATTGTTCTTTTTGACAATAGAAGGACACTGACTTTTTGGTAAAAACAGGGATTCTGGCACCTACTTTCAACCCCTTTCCTTCTCAAAGTTGGCTGACATTCTAGGGTTCCTTCATATGTATCCATACGAAGACACACACGCTTACCCACACCTCCTGGCTCCTTTCCAAAGCAGCCTGTCCTTGTGCAGCTGCCTTTCTGGATCCTAGTATAGGACTTGGCCTGAATCCCAATTTAATTGTATCATTTTAGTGGCAACATAGCCGCTCTACCCCTTACTGACTGCATAAGCTTGGGCCACTTAATTTAACCTTGCTAAGCTTCAGTTTCCTTGCCTGTCAGTTTGGGAAAATACTAACTCATGATGAGATAAGGATTTCCAGTTTCTGCCCTGACATATAAAGAGCTTGGAAGTCTACTTCTGTCCTTACAGAAAAAAAAGCTGAAAAACTGAAAATCAATAACACTAATTATATCCATCAGTGAATTGAGGATACAAGACAAACTGCTCCTCCTTGCCCCAAAACTGGAGAGACAGGGGCTGTTGAGAATCACAGCTTCTCAGGGGTGGAAGCTGCTGGAGACAGTAGCTGAAGGGACACTGCCATGGTCACTGACAGATAGCTAGAGGCTGAGTATAGACTAGCTTGAGAGTTAAACTCCTCAGAGCCCAGTATTGGGGGATCTCCACACTTTTGTGAATTTTACCTCCAGAAGCACCACCATATTCTCACCTGGTGAAGATTGGAGAAACATTCCTTTCCTGCTTTAGGTAGAGGGAGGGGAAAAAATAACCATTTTGAAATACATCCAGAACAGTCTCCATAATAATATCTGCTCTCAAATGAAACTACCAGAGCCTTATCTGGGCTTTGGGAAGGGCAATTAGCCAACTCTAGTCTCCTCTAGCCTTCCTATCTCACATAAGAGGGAAAAAGAAAAAAAAAAAGGCTAAGAAATTCTTCTGAAAGTCACAGTCCAGAGACAGGCCCAGTAAAAAAACTGAGATTTAATCATAAGGTTAGACTGCTTTCCCCTCCCTGTACCTTATTGTCCCATCACCAGGGCTTTAGTATGACAGTGGATTATAACCAAGAGAGCTCCAAGACACAAACTCTACTTAAGAATGAGTTTCTAGAGAAAACCAATGATAATAGAGAAGACAGAAAAAAGGGTACTGGAGGGAATCGAAGACCCTGACACCAACAGCCACAGCAAACCTTAAACACAGCCTAACTTCCAACCAGATAAACGGAAAACCTCACACTAAAGTTTTATTTATCTCAGTTCCTACCATCCTATAGATTATATCTGGCTTTCAACACAGAATTACAAGACATGCCAAAAGGCAAGAAAAACACCATCTGAAGAGACAAAGCAAGCATCAGAATCAGACTTACGGCAGAGATTTTGCAATCATCAGACTGGGAATTTAAAATAATTATGACTGATAGGCTAAGGACTATAATGAAAAAAGTGGACAACATGCAAGAACTGATGGTAATGTAAGCAAAGAATTTGAAATTCTATGAAGGAGTCAAAAGAAAATGTTAGAAGCCAAAAACACTGTCACAGATATGAAGAATACCTTTGTTGGCCTCACTGGTAAATAGGACGTGGCCAAGGAAAGGATCAGTGAACTTGAAGATATGTCAGTAGAGGTTTTCCAAACTGAAATGTAGAGAGAAAAGGAGTGGAAAAAAAAAAAGAAAAAAAGATCAGAATGCCCCAAACTGTGAGACAATTACAAAGGAAGGGTTTGGGTCAAAGGCAGTCTTTTAAAGACGACTTACCCTTGATCAGGAGTGGGAGGGAATGATTCTTTATTTGAGGGTGGGAGGAAGGCAAAAGAAACTGGTGAAAATATACAACAATTTGATGAACAAGAAATGAAGGTGATAGAATTCACATAGGATGCTCTCCATATAATACAGACTTTAATAGTAAAACCTCCCTCCCAAGATTATTGAGAAGATCAAATAATACATAACACTACTTTACAAATTGTAGTGAGCATCAGCATTTCCTGGTTCTAGTTTATAATGCACGTCTTTGGCCCCCAACCCAGAGAATTGGATGCTGTGCGTGTTCGAGGGTGAGGACTTGGGGCAGGGAAACACCCCAGGTAAATCTGGTACAGGTGTCCTGTAGACCACACTTCAAGAAATATATAAACATTGAGGACAGCTTGGCCAGAAACACACTCAATAAGTGTTTTTCAGTAGGTAGAGGCAAGCCCATCTGTAGAGGAGCAAGGACAGGGCTGAGGACTGAGGAGCTGAAAGAGGCTGGGAACAAGGGCCGGAATAAGTATGAAGTCCATAAGGTGAATGGAAAGACCACCCAATGACAGAGAGACCCAGTTTAGAGCACACATTCCTAGCAGGAACCTTCAGACTAGATTTGAAATTTTCTCCATCAACCCTCAAGAGCCTGGTTGCAGGAACCAAGTGAACAGGTGGTGTGAATTTTGCAGGGCTGACAAACCCAGGGGTATAATGGGAGATGGGAAGGCATAGGCATCTAGCCAAGAAGAGAGGGAACCAAGGCACCATGGAGAAGGCTGGTCAGGAGTCCAGACGGGGGAGGAGGCAGTGCCGCCAGTATCTTCTATCATTCAAACACCCAAAATGTCCTAGGACCACACATCTCCTCCCACTGCTACCTTGTTTCTCTGCTCCCCCTTCAGAGCCAAGTATCTCAAGGGAATTATGCCTACACATTGTTTTTCTTACATCTTCACCATCCATTCACTTCTTAACCCCATCAGCCTGGATTTAGTCCTATGACTCCACTGAACTGGTTCTTCCAGTTTCTTCCGTGGTCTCCATGTTGTCAGTAGACACTTCTCCATCATCGCCTTGCATAACCTTCAGCATCAGAGAGGACTCATGACCTTCTGTTTCCTAAAACACTCTCCTCTCATGTCTTCCCAGTATTCTTTATTTTTCTTTCTGGCTATGGCTGTGGCTTTATTTGCTTCTCCTCTCTACCTGACCTCTAAATCTGTGCCTCCGACTCAGCATTATTGACATTTGGGATCAGATCATTCTTTGTCGTGGGCAGCTGTCCTGTGCATTGAAGGGCCTTGAACGTCATCCCCAGCCTCTACTCACTGAAGACCAGTAGCACCCTCCCACACACCTGTTGTGATAACCCAAAAAGCTTCCAGACACTGTCAATTGTCTCCTGGAGACAAAACTGCCCTCACCGAACCCCACTGCCCTAAATGTTGCACTCCCCCAGACTCAATCTTGCGTCCCTTTCTGTTCTTTCTCTACAGTCTAAGGTAACCTCATCCGTTTCTATGGCTGTAAGCACCATCTACATAATAATGATGCCCATTCATGCTTTTTTTAAACATCTGTTGCCTGCTGCCATGTTCTAGACTTTGAGCTAAGAGGGAGGATAAGTTGAGACTGTGGCTTTTTGAATTAGACAGCATGGATTTAAATCCCTGTTCTACTCTTGCTACCTGTGTGACTTTAAGTCCATTCGTTTGTCCAAAAAGTAGAAATCATGAAGAGGTTAAACCTACAAGCAACTGTCATAATCCTAGGCACATAGTAAGTGGCTAAACATTAGTTATCGTAACTTTCATAATCATTACCACAGGTCCTTAAGGGTAAGCACAACGGGCTTCTGAAGCACAAAAGAGGTGTGGTCATCCCCACTAGGTCCAGTAATACAGCGTTCACAGTTCACTTCTAGAGCCTGGGAGACTTGAGTTCAAATTCTGATTCTGCAACTCCATTCGGTGGCCTCTCTAAGCCCATTTCTTCCTCCCTGTAAAAGGGGATGGTAACAACAGTACCTACTTCACTGGGTGAATCAAATGAGGTAACTCTAGTAAAGGATTTAAGATGATGTCTAGTACATTGGTACTTCATAAACATTAGCACTTCTCATTAGGGGAGCGTGGGAGAAGCCAGTCTTTAGCTGAATTTCAAAGCTTGAGGAGAGTGCAGCACTAGCGGAGGGAAGAAAGAGCAAGGCTAAAGGATTGGAGGCCTGGAAAACAGTGTTATGATCTGGGAATGACAAGGAATTCCAAATTGCTAGTGCCTAGCTTGGGGCACGAGAGGAAACTGATGAGAGTCAGAATCTAAATCCACTTCCATGACAGTTTAGGGCGATGGACTTTATCCTTTTACCAACTGTAGACAGAAATATGTTTGTTGGCAAGAGGAGGAGAGTTTTAGACTAGGGAATGACATTATAATTAATTATAAGTAAATCTGCATTTGGGCAAGATAACTCTTATCAGTCTAGAAGAATTTGGAAAACCTAAGGCCAAAGGCAGGCTGGCTGGTTACGAGGTTGTGGCAAGAGCTTCAGGAGAGATGATGAGGCCCACCCATCAAGAGATGAGTATTCGCCACTGACATTAACACCCCTGCATGGCCAGGGTTCCTGACCAGTTGGATACTGGGAACAGATGAAGGGCTGAGTAGGACTCTGAGGCTTCTTGCTCAGCCATGGGTGGAGGGTGGCCCGTCCACCGAACCTTCTGCCATCTCTCCATCTGACTGCCCTCTCCTCTCCTCTTGCCCCTGCTCATCTAAACTCAGTGTCCCACTAACTCTCCTGCCAGAACCCAGAACCTCCTTACCCCTGTCTTCACACCCACCTGGCCAGACTCCAACCCTGAATGAACATGTCTTCCATTCCTCTGCGTGCTTGCATCTGAGCCCTGCAGTCTCAGTGTAGTGCAGGTAGGTAGATGGACATGGTCTGAGTTTCCTGGGGCTCCTGTAATAGAAGGCCACAAACTTGGGGACTTAAACAGTTGAAATTTATTCTCTCGTAGTTATGGGGTCCAGAAGTCCAAAATCAGTTTCACTGGGCCAAAATCAAGGTGTCACCTGGACCGCATTCCCTCGGGGGGATCTAGAGGAGTATCCCCTCCTCACCTCCTCCAGTCTCTGGGGGCCGCCGGCAGTCTTGACTTGGGGCCACATCACTGTAGTCTCTGCCCCTATCTTCACATGGCCTTCTCCCCTGTGTCTCTGTCTCAGCCCTCCTGCCTTTGTTTTTAAGGATGCATGTGATTGCGTTTAGGGCCCACCCAGGCCTCTCATGGTCCTTAATCACATCTTTTGCCATGTAAGGTTATATGCATAGGTTCCAGGGATTAGGAGGTAAATATCTTTTGGGGGGACGTTTCTGCCTGCCACACAAATCTACTTAGCATCAGTGACCTTGGAGGGCCTTCAGCCTGCCTGGCAATCTGACAAAATTATTCTGGAAGGTTCTCTTTCCCATTTCCCTATTGCTGATTTCCTCTAATTTCTCACCTTTCTCTACCTCTTTCTACATTACTCTCATCAAATGGCCTGGTCTCTTTCTATAACAATAACAACATACACACACACACACACACCAAAAGGAAACTCCTGGACCCAAACTCCTTAACTTGTTGGTATCAAGCAAATGAAGCTACCTGCATCTTTCCTCAACATCCTCCTGCTCAGGTAATGGAGCACATTCTCCCTCCGCCCAAGACCATGTTCTCTGCTTGGGCTCTGAGAACTTCCCTCTCTAACCTCCCTGGGAGCCTTCAATGGACAATGGCCCCTTCTCCCTTTTGTAGAGCCAGTCTTTTCTTTCCCATTAGGGCCTTTCCTTCAGCTTACAGTTTACATCTCTTCTTTCATGACTCTCCCTTTCTAAAATAACAACCAGAAATCTCACAATAAACAAAAACTGACCATTCCCTGACCAATTTACCGCTAAGTCCTATTGATGGTACCTCACAAGTGCCCTTCTCATTCATCAGTTTCCTTTCTTCTCGGCTTGGTCTTAGTCCAGTCTGTCATCATGTACCCCTGGGTGAGCACAGTGACCTCCCTGCTCTCACTTTGCCACCTCACAGTGGTTCTGCCCTTCAGGGCCCGTAGGACCAATATGTCAGCTCCGTGAGGTCAAGAGTCTGTTTCATCTTCTGCTATATTCCCAGTGTCCCCAGCATCTAGAAAAGTGCCCAGGAGAAAGTAGGCACTCAATAATTATTTCTTTAAGGTAGTGAATTTATTACTAAAATTTCAGGAAGGAGGCAAAACTTCACACCAGCCTATAAGGCCTAGCAAGGTCTGGCCCCTACTTATCTCTCTTGCCACATCTTCTCCCCCTTGCTCCCTGGGCTGTAGATACACTGATCTTTGAATACTCCAATTTCCCTCCTGCCACTGGGCCTTTGTAAATAAATGTTTTTGTTGCTGTTTGGCATACATAACACATCTTTTCCTACCTAATGTCTACCCAGTCTTCAGATCGGAGCATATATGTTGTAATTGCTTCCTTGGAAAAGTTTTCCTTAGCACCCTTACATACTCTTATATGCTCTCATTATACATCTATCCTTCCTTTGTAGAAAATCTACAGCTATCAATCATGTTTATAATTGAGGACTATGTGTTTAATGTCTATCTTTCCCATGCATTGATGACTGCATCCATTATATTCCTAGCACTTATCATGTTGTGTGACACACTTAGATGCCCCCAAAATAACACTGCAGGAAGAAATTTATGGATAATGAAACAGTGGTGGGGTGGAGATCAGATACAGGAAGAGGAGAGAGTTTGGTGGAAAAGTCCCAACTCCGTCTTGCCCCTGTTAGAAGGCCCAGCGGATAATTCAGTTGGAGAGGTTCATTGTTGGTTGGAAATTGGAATTGGGAGCTCAAGTCAGGCTTCAGTCTGGTTCTTTGGACTTAGGCTCTTGGTGAAACCTTGGTAGACAGGAAAGATTAGTGATACAAGAGGATTAGCATCTGGAGATAAGAGCAGGATGGGATTAGGAGCAGACGGGGAGCTCATTCTGGAAAGAAAGGCACAGATGTGAAAGATGGACGTGGCAGAGAGAAGTGTGGAGGTGGAAAGGGAAGGCAGAGTTGGAGGGAGACACGAGGCAGAAGGTGAGGCCAGCGAAGCTGGAGGAGCTTGGGGAAGATGGGAGCTTGCAGAGAATGTGGAAGCTTTACGTTTGCGGAAAGGAGGAAAACTCTTGCTGACATAGACGAAACAGGTAACCTACACAGGCAAAATGTGTACGCATGCGTGTGTGTGTTCATGAGCATGTATGTCAGGACACGTGATTACACTGTCCTCGATGTGAGCCTGTTTCTCGATAGATCCCAGCTCCCCAAACTCACTGAGGCAGGTAAGCCAGCTGTGATGATCTTTGCTGTCTATACACTATACTAAGTTGGAGTCATAGCTTATGCCTACTTTTTTCTTTTTTTTTTTTTTTTAAGATTTTATTTATTTATTTGACACAGAGAGAGAGAGATTACAAGTAGGCAGAGAGGCTGGCAGAGAGACAGGGAGAGGAGGAAGCAGGTCCCCTGCTGAGCAGAGAGCCCGATGCGGGCCTCGATCCCAGGCTGAGATCATGACCTGAGCCGAAAGCAGAAGCTTTAACCCACTGAGCCACCTAGGCGCCCATGCCTACGTTTTTTCCACTAAACCACACTTCTTCTGTGAAGCTATGCCTCTTCCTCCTCTGCCAGTCCAGCCCCCAGCCACCGTAGGTTTCCAGTGTCCTTGATTTGGGGGAATTTTCTTTTAATTTATACATCTTGCCTTCACTCTCCTAGAGTGCATGTCCCTTGAAGGTAAAGCATGTTTTAATCATCTTGGAATCTCCAGAGTCCAGCACCACAGAAATTAGTTCTTGGTAGTTAATTAATAAGTGCTTATTGAACAAAAAGGTAGCTCTATTTTATGTTGTGTTTCTTAGTCATTAAATATTATATATGTCTGTTTATATATCCTGCCCCATTGGAGAGGTGCTGTCTGGCTCCGCACAAAATGGTCCCCAATGACTATGCTATTTCTTACGTCTTTTCCCCGTGGGTCCGTTTCTAACAGCAACCCCATCCTCCAAACGTAATTTCACACATGTTACTAAATCAGTTTGTTCCAGCCTGAACCTAGGTTCTTGCTTCTGCTTCAGAATAACTTGCAGGCTGGGAATATGGATCCAGGCAGTCCCAGAGGCCCATGCCAACAACTTCTGCTAATTCCTGGGCTGATTATGCAGGTTATTGAATAGATAGTCCTTTTACTTCTTGGTCTTTGAACGCACTCTGGGTAGCCTTGTCTGCTTCATTGGTAAGGGCATGGGGGTGGTGCTCAGAGACTGAGAAAATCGAGCCCGTTCCGCTTCCGTTTGGGCAGCCTTTATCCTGGTTTGGGATTTAGGAATAAAAAAAAAATCTGACTCTTTTACTAAAGGAGTGATAATTAGTCATTTTAGAGCTACTCTCTGAGTAAGACTTGCAAATTAATCCAATTTGGCCATTCTGTTTAAAAAAAAAGAAAAAGAAGGGAATTAAGGGGCTTTGTGACAATTGTTTTTCCCAAATTCTCTGACCCACCAATGGTTTTGTGGCTGCACTTGCTCTAAGTCCAATTCACTGTGTTGCCTGGATATTGGGTAGGATCTTCCTGGAGTCTATGCAACTCAAATGTAGTGTTGGAAGCCGCTTGAATTCTGTTCACTGTATTGCCACTATTGAATGCACTGCCTCTTAAACACCCAGTTTACCCAGCTGGGGGAAATCTAGCCTACCTTATTAAATTTCTAAGTGTACCCCAGAGCACGTTTTCTCGAGGAAGGTAGACTGCAAGAGTTCTGACATACCTGGACATGTCAGCAACTTAAAATTTATTCATGTTTATAGATTTAGGCTCCGTTCAGGTCAAGCACACACCCCCCAGGGTTAATAGTTTCACTGAGCTTATCCCCCTACTGCTCTTAGTAATGGCCAGCACTTATTGAGTGCCCACTGGATACCAAGTATGCACTGGGTGCCCCTACCTCCTTTAATCTTTACGAGCTGTCTATGAGAAAGTGTTACAAATATTTTAGAAATGAGGAAAGAGACTCCGAAGGATTATTGACTGGCTCAAGCCCACCCAGCAAGGAGTCCCAAACTTTGGGCTGTTTTTTCCCTTGGGTTTTTTGTAGACAGGAGAAAGAAAGTTAAAGCCTTTTTGCAGTTGCTGTGGTCTTAAGAGAAAGGGGAGCATTAAGCATGGTAAAGTGAAAAGGCTGGTTCTTTTGAAGCTTTTGTCTGTAATTAAATTAGAAGCTTACGCTGGGGGAGCGGCGGTGTGAGAGACCCTGTCCTGCTCCTCTCCCAGCCCCAGCTGCCTCCTCGAATCTGACAGCCACTTCCAGATCCTGGCTCTTCTCCCTCCTGCAGCCCTGCCCACTGACTTCTGTCTGAGCTAGGGCTTCTTAACAGTAAGTGGTTCTGGAAGCAAGCACAGAATGCCATGGGGAGGGCAAGAAAGGAGGGGCTATCACAGACCAGGGCAGGCGATGGCGACTTCCACCGATTCTGAACGGCCTATCTTAACATTGTAGTGGGAAATCAGAATACACCTTACAATTGATACGCACATGAAATGGAGGAGTCCTTCTCCCCAGATAAACTGTTATGGTATCACTGATGCCCCCTACACTCAGTGGCATCTTAGATTTGAGGAACCAAGGTGGGTTTTGTCTTCTGTGTCGGTTCTGATCAATTGGTGGAGACTATCTAGAGTTTGGGAAGAGTCTGGTGCTGTGTTCTGAGGAAGAATGATAAGCTGGGGCGTCCATGTGCATGGGAGATGGTGTGGAACCCCAGACACCAGGCATTTGCACCTTTGTGTCGTGTCTTTGCAGGGACGTGGAGAAATGAATGCCTGCCATGTCTTTCATTGTAAACTGAAGGACATGATGCACGGGAGACATTTCTCAGGTACCAGGTCAGAAGTCTGCCTCTTCTTAAGCAGATTTGTGACCTGGTACTTTGAAATAGCTTTCATACTTTTGAAGTAGTAGTTTAATTATAAAAAAAAAATAGTACATTCTTGTTGTAGAACAAAGATACAGAAGTATGAAATTTAAAGACTTCATTGTATAGACTATTTGACTATATGACTATTAATGGATCTGTCGTTGCATAGATTGTTTTTACATCTTTTTCTGTTGCAAACCAATATGCGTGTTCATATGTGTATGTGTGCACACTCACGTACACAACTGCATATGTATAAATTTTAGAAGCAGAATTCTGGGTAAACATCATTTTTAATAAGCCCAAAATAGTCCATTCAACATTTCCTTGTTGAGTTATAGCTTGGGGATTATTTTCTGTTTTCTACTTATATAAATACTTGGGGGGGAAAAATCTTTGACCAATAAAGCTTTTCTTATGTTTTAGATTACTTCATGAAAATAGTTTCCCAGAAATGAAATTAGTCTATTAAGAGCTATGAACATGATTAAGTTTTTGATGATTTGTGAATTGATGTTCCAAAGACTTAGTTGATTGATTGACACTTTTAACTATGGATAAATATAAGCTCAGTAATAAAGACTTTGTGTTCCCACCAAAAAAAGCACAAGAAGATATTGGAAATATCTCAGTGCTCACCATGTTGGTGGTTTGGCAGCAGCTCTTCCTGGGAGTTAGAGCAAGCCCGTGCTGTCCCTGTGTAGTGTGTTGGGGCTCGGGTCTTAGGAACACCTGCAGAGAATATTTGGGCTCTGGGTCACCTCTGGCTTTACGTATCTTAGTGGAATTGCTCATGGCAGGCTGGGGAAATGCCCACGCTGCCAGGACTGTAGGAGGGATCTCTGGAATGCCAAATCACTGCTTTTTCCTCTTATGGGTCAAGTGCAGGTGGCCACAGAGGCCTGGGGAGGGCGGGGGTCACCTAATCTTGGGACGAATTCTTTTTCTATTCCTTGGCAGGGAAGGGGAAGGCCGAAAAGGGGAGAGACTCCCCTAGCAGGCACTGTTGTTGTCGGGTACTATACTGGTGATGCCTCAGGAATTTTCTTTCCTCTGTGGGTACAATGCCAGTGTCTACACTTCATGGGCTCACTTGTTAGTTTTAAAGCACTTTGCACATCCTATCTCATTTACTACGGTTCATTTGACTGAACCACCAAGAAGCTAGGTGTCTTAGGAAACCAGGAAGGTGGGTCTGCCATCTGTGAACTTTCCACTTGCACTAACCTGTGAAAGGGTTTAACTGGTAAAGCAAATGCAGCGGCCAGAACGAGTCCATTGTGCTGTCTCTGCCTTCAGCAAGAAGGCAAAAGCGTATGCATCCAGGTGGACGTTTATACCAAAATAACAGCCAACTTACTCATGCATTGATTTGGAAAAGGGCCCACAGAACTACAGCATTGGTTGTTTTTTTCTAAATTTAATTAGTAAAGTCAACTGAACATACTGTTCATTTATTGCTAATGGGTGCTTTAAAACAAGTTCTCAGAGTAAGTTTTTTTTCCTGCTATATTTTTATACTCACATTAAAAAAGAAATGTAAGCCCAACCTTGTTCAAAAGGAATGTAAGATAGCTCTTATCTGGTTTAATCTAAAATTAACACTTTCAAAGTAGAATTTTAAAATGATCATTTTAGGAGCGCTTTGGGGACTGGAGTTGGGAAAGTCAGGAAGCTTGGTGTTGACTCACACCATGGCTTGATCTCCTCGGAAGGGAATGTGCCATTGCTCTGCTCCAATCCAGGCACCCCCGGTGATCGCTTAGTAAGTGCCAGGCACCCCCTTTGGCCAGGGAGACCTGTGTGCAGCACTGTGCGCCAGGTGACTGCAGACTGCTTCCAGAATGGACGCAGGGTGTTGCAACTCTGCAGGGCAGCCTTTAGCCCTGCTTTGCAGGTGTCTGTAGACTGCTGGTTCCCAGGGGGACTTTTGTATGGTCCAGTGCTGCTGTCGGTCCCATTTGAACTGGCAGTGGCCCTCCTGGCATAGAGCTGCACTTTCCTACATTCTCATGAGAAATTTAATTTTGCTCTCCAGAAGTACTCATTATTAAGGAAAATATTACAAACCACTTTCCAAGTTCAGACTGAACAAAGGGCCAAGTATAACTGAATTCAGGGCCCTGAAATAACGACATTGTATCTTTAAAGCATTTTCACTGAAATGAAAGCCAGTGAAGTTAAAAATAACAACAGTTGTTTTAAAAATTGTTTTAAAAATTTCTCACCCCTTTAGTTAATAGGGAAAGCCAAATAATAAAATAAATGAAACAAACTGATTTTAAAAATCAGTATCAGTGTGGTTTTTTAAAATTAAGATCCCTGTTTCTAAGCTAAGCATTAACTGAAGGATCTTAAAATTAGCTTATCATTATTTTTGTTTAATAATCCGTAAATGAAGCTTCTCTCTTTTTTGGTCTGGCTCGAATAGGGACTGACCCTTTTGCAAAATGCTTCTTACATTTCTAGAGAACTCAGCAGTGCTGACGTCGTGTTCCCATCCATCCTCTCATTTGAGCCTCACAGAAGCCCTGTGGTGGAGACAGATTTTACAAGTGAAGAATCAGAGGTTGAGCGACTGGCTGGGAGGTCACCAAGCCAGAAAGTGGAAGGGTCAACCATATTTCATGGGGCCATGCTGCCTTTGTAAATATTTACAAAATTAGACCCTCAGATGGAATGTCTCCACCAAAGCTCTGCTGCTACTCAGCACATTGCAAAAGTTAATTATTGCATTCGCTAGAACTAGCTAAGTATCTTGAAAAATATGTACATTCTGATCATGGATGCATCACATCCACTATTTTTAGGCTCCTTGTGTTTTCATACTTGTTATGTCTTTGTAATGTTATCGACCAAACACATGAATCATGGACTACTTAGAATGAGAGCTCACTGTTATTGAATGCTGTGTTTGGTGTTATATTTTATTGATCGCCTGCCTGATTGATTAGCTTACACTTTACTTGGTTTTAAGAAGTCTTTGCCAGAGCTACTGAGCAATTCTTTACCTCCCTTCTCCTATGAAGTAACCCTGGGGCAAGGTACTGTTCAGAGTCATTGGATCTTGTTGCTAATTTGAAGGAGGTAAAATGTGTTACAATGCAGGGATATCATCAATCTACAAAGAGGCAGAGGACCTCTGTTGGAATTTGAAGCAAACAACCCTCTCCACCTCTCAGCTCTCCAGAAAGCCCTCACTAGGTCCCAAATAAAAAAGAGATCTGCTTTGCCAAAGTTATCAAGGCTGAGATCTTTTTTTTTCTTTAACAGATTTTAGTTATTATTTTAGAGAGAGAGAGTGAATGCAAGTGGGAGTTGGGGAGAGGAAGAGAGAGAGAATCTTAAGCAGATTCCCCACCCAGTGCAGAGCCCAAGGCGGGGCTTGATCTCACAACTCTGAGATCATGACCCGAGTCAAAATCGACAGTCAGATGTTTAACACCTGACTGACTGAGCCACCCAGGTACCCCTCAAGGATGAGATCTAAAAGTACGCAGGTAGTTGCTTGGGAATGGAGAAGAAGGAATGGATTCAAACATACTAGAGGTTGAAGTTTGCTGTGAGGTTTAAAGGAGGACACGGGAATTCGTAGTCAAAGGATGCCCATAACTGAGATAGAGAACAGAGGACAGGCAAGGGGAGGGGAAGGGAAGGGACGGGGTTTGAGATACTCTGTTGTACTCCCGAGGAGTGTATAACCTGGTCTGGGAAAGCCGGGTTGACAGGGGGAGGGGAACAGGGAAGCAAACCGATGATGAAACTGCAGTCTGATAAGGGCCGCAGGGGGATCTGCAGGGCATGCTGGGAGGTCAGTTCGGGAGTGGGCGCTGTAATCGGAAGGCCGCCTCGGGGATGTGACACTTGGGCCAAGTTGTAGAAGGATTAATTAGGGAGAGTAGTAGGGAGACAGTATGGTATTCAGGGACCCAAAGGAGAAGAATGGCCGGTAGATCGGGCGAGTTCAGTGGGTGGGATGTTTATGGTGCAGGACAAGACAGCAGGGGCAGTCCAGCCACGAGTCTGGTAATAGCTGCCAGCGTTTATTAAGCATTTACTAAGCCAGGCACCGCAGAATAGCTCAGAATATGTTTGGAAAGTAACTGATTGACCATGGGCAAGGAGAGAGCCATAAGTCCAAGGAGACTCCCAAGTTTCTGCCTTGACCGGGAAGGAGAGTGTGGAGGCGGAGCCCGTTTATGAGGGAAGAGGATGTTGAAGGCCACTGGGGGCACATTAAATCCGAGGCCCTTTATCATCCAGGTAGCTGAGAGGCAGTCTGACATTGTATTCACGAATGTGGGCTCTGAAACCAGCCCGCCCTGGTTTGAATCCCAGCTGAGCCGCTTTGGAGATTTATGGCCGTGGGCAAGTTCCTTAGTCCCTCTATGCCTCAGTGTCCTCATTAGTAAAACAGGGATAATAGTAGCATGTCAGCATTTCCCTTTGGAGTTGCAGGGGATGCTTGTGGGAGGAGAGGAGAGGCAAAGAAGAGCCCCCAGGGAAGCAGGGGGAGAGTTTCTGGGAGGGTGTGTCTGTGGGGGTCCTTGTAGCAGAGCTTTGTGCAGGAAGAGGCTGGAAAGAGCTGTCAGATTTGGCAGGGAGGAAGCTGTAGTGGTCATTGCCAGAGAGATTCCGTGGTGCCAAGGGTTGAGAAAGGAATGGCAATGTCTATGGCATGCAGTTGGTGGGAGTGCAAATTAATTCAACGTTTCTGTTGGTTTGGCAACGTGTATCAAATGTAGAATGCGCATACCCTTTAATTTTAAAATTCCACTTCTACAAATGAACCCAACAGGCAGAATGAGACGCGTACACGTGGACACAAATACAAGAATGTTGACTGCAGCCTTGTTTAGAAACAAAAAAGAGGGGCACCTGAGTGGCTCAGTGGGTTAAGCCTCTGCCTTCAGCTCAGGTCATGATCTCAGGGACCTGGGATGGAGCCCTGCGTCAGGCTCTCTGCTCAGCGGTGAGCCTGCTCCCCCACACCCTGCCTGCCTACTTGTGATCTCTCTGTGTCAAATAAATAAGCAAAATCTTAAAAAAAAAAAAAAGAAAGAAAAAAAAAGGAGGGTTAAATGATCTAAAAGTCCATCATAAAGGATTAATGAAAACAAACGATGGTACATCTTGGCAACAGAATGCTGGGCACAGTAGCTGAGAGCTGGTGTTCTAGAATCTGGCTGCCGGGGTTTGAGTCCTGACTCTGCCATCAGCCAGCCACGTGACCTCAGGTCCCTGGGAAACTTTCTGGGACTCCCCGTTTCCGTAGCTGTAAAATGGGATAGTTATAATACTAACTCACAAAGCTATGCTGAGGATTAAGGAACCTGATACAAATGAAACACAGAGAACATGTCTGGCACATCTTACAAGGCCATTCTTACTAGGAATACATAGTACACATACCTGTATGGAAATAGCTGTTTGTGTGATATTAAGAGAAAAAACATGAAGTCACGGAACAGCAAGATAATACAATCCAGCAGTTAAATAGTGCTTTTTTTCCGGGAAGTGGAAACATGGGCACAATTCACTTTCTGCTTTGTACCTTTCTGTATTTCTTACCTTTAAAACACAGGCGTTTAATGTCTGATTCACTTGGCTTACTATAATGGGGGGGGGGCAGGGGCCATTTCGCAGTATCTGGCACATTGTAAATAGGTGATCGGCGTTTACCGAATGAATGAATGCATGAGTGAATGAATGAGAAATAAGAGCTTGTGCCTTGGAAGAAGCTGCATAGACCAAGATTGCAAAGGTGTGGCTGTTCTATACGGACGAGACCCAGGGTGTCCTCAGGGGGGAGGTGGTAAGTGGAGCAGAGCTCCAGGCTGAGGGCCCTTGTCATCAGCCTGGATGCTGCCGTCGCCCAGGATGGGGACTGCATGAGGAGAAATCAGGCCCCAGAGCCCCGGCATCCAGTCCCTGGCTCTGTTCACTTCCCACACAGGCTGAAGCAGACAGCAGAACCCTAAATCGCCTGACTGCAGGGGGTTTCTGTACTATAGAGCCATTTCTCACAGGAATACACCAAAGCCCAGGAAGGTTCGGTGAGTTCCCTGACTGCCCCAGAATGTGTGTCTCCCAGTTCCTGCTTGGTGCTGGCTCCTTCCTCCAGGGACCTACCAATGTGGGTCTTTCTGATCTAAAGGAACTTGTTTTGAGAGGACATTTACTGGATCCCCAAGAACCCATTTCTCGTAGGTAGTGTGACTTGCATTTCTCAAGCTCACTGATCACCCTTTATTTGTAAGGAACAAAGGGACGAGGAGCATAATTAACTCACCCACATCTCCCATTGTCCTTCTGCCTTTTGTGCAAGCATTGACTGCTGTTTCTATTGTTGAAAGCCGGATTGTTCTCTTGGCAACAGGCATCCAGAGAGAGAGCTCAGGGGGAGGCTCAGCAGGTGACACTGTTGAAGTTTGACCTTAAGGTTCCAGAATAAAAGAAAAAGGCAGAAAAGCACTAATGGAGCAGAGGGTCATTTTGAATTGGTTACCAAGCTAAACTATAGAATGCTTTGGGAGAAAAGACATTTAGTTATTTTCAAGTACAGTTAGGAATTCAGAATATCAGCCAACTGAACTCTCAAGTACAGGCCCTTAAGGGATCCAATTTAATGAATATTTAAGAACAACTTATTGTTAAGATATTACAATTAGCACAGGTAAATGGAAGCTTCAGATGTGCTCTTGGAAAACAGCCTTTTCTTACTTTTATTATCTTAATCGTTACTTACCCATACATTGTTGTTTACTCTGAGGTGTTCCCCCCTACCTGGGGGGAGGGGGTGAGTGGGCGGGGCGGGGGGAAAGATGTGCTGAGTCAGGGAAGACAGGCAGAGGGGAGAGAGCCTGAGATCTGCGATCAGGTACAGCTGGATAGAATAGTGGCTCCGTCCATCAGGAAAGCCGTGTGTTCCTCGGGAAATCACTAACTCCCCAGAACCCCACTCTCCTCCTTGGTAACAAAGGATCATACTACCTATCTCAAAGGGGTGGTCTGCTGATCCAACAAAATCATGCTTAAAAGGCCTGGCACATTGCTTAGTAAACTCTAGCTTCTTTCCCCTAAACTTCTGTTCCCTTACCATCTAAAAATATTGAGTTATAAATTCCTGGAATCTTTCAGTAGGGGCAGAGCAGGCAGCGTATTTGGCTCTTGGCCACATTTCGCGTAGGCATTGGACTTTATCTGCAGAATACAAGTTGCGTCCTCGCCCTTCATCCCCGCGGAACACACAGAAGCAGAGGGGTGGAGCAAAGCTAAAAGCAGGTTCAGGTTGGCTCACCTGGAAAACAAGCTGCCACTGAAGTCTGGAGTATATCTGAATTTGGTCTTGCTCTTTCCCTTCCTAATTCTTGAAGATATCTGGGTAGGATCACGTAGGATGGAGACAAGCCAAGGGAACCCCCAAAGGCTCTCGAGTGGAGCGTGTTTAAGAGGCGAGCATGGTGGGCCGATTGAGAGTGGCAGGAGGTGATGTGCAGGAAGTGGCCCGGGCGGCTCAGGCGGGGAATGGCGGCTGGTGTCTGTGAGTTTGGATTGTCCATGCGGTGGAAAGCCATTGGAAGTCTTCACAAAGGGAAGTGACATGATTTGATTTATGGTTTTCAATGTGCCCTCTGGCTTCTGCAGGAAGATTGGATTGTGGGGGTTAGGTATGGAAGCCAAGAGAGGAATGAGGAGGTGGCCACTGTGTTTGCGGATTGTGGGTGCTCTGTGGGTGCTGGAGAGAAATTCTGTGGAGGCACCACTGGCAGGCAGTCAAGGCGAAGCTTGAATAAGACATCGAGAAGATGCAAGTGCGTGGTACACATTTCACAAACGTGAGTTCCCGTCTTCCCTGGTTGGTGCTACAACTATGTCAACAGAGCTGTGCTTTTCTCTTTAATTGGATTTCAGGGGATGATACATTAATAACTACATTTTCTAGGCTATGGGTTTACACTTCAGAGCGAGGGCTGACCAGGAGATGAAGGCTAGCTCCTGCCGACCACAGCCTGCCTCCTGGGAGAGCTTGCCAAGGGAGGGAGAAAGTAAAGAGAGGCAGGAAGCAGGGAAGAGGGGAGAGAAGTATGGAAAAAAGCCTGGAAGGAGTGATCCAGAAGCCTCGTGATGAACAGGAAGATGCTGTGTGGAAGGTGCTGGCGTCAGAGCTGGACTCTCATCCTTCAGTGTGATGGTACAGGTATGACGTGGCAGTCGCCTGTCGTTCGAACTGGAAAGAATCCTCCAGGCCATCTCACCTGACGTCCTCATTTTAGGGAACAGATCCAGAGAGAAGGGATTTGTGCAAAGCCACATAGACAGGGGCGCCCAGGTGGCTCAGTCAGTTAGGCATCTGCCTTTGGCTCAGGTCATGATCTCCAGGTCCTGGGATTGAGCCCCACATCACGTTGGTCTTCCAGCTCAGCAGGGAGTCTGTTTTTCCCTCTCCCTCTACTTCTCTGCCTGCTTGTGCTTTCTCTGTCTGCCTCTCAAATGAATGAATAAAATCTTAAAAAAAAGAAAAAAGCCACATAGATAATGGCAGAGACAGGGCTGATAGCAAGATATAGTGAAAAGAGATTGATTTGTTAAAGAAGAGAGACTGGGGTCATCATCTATTCAGTAAACCTGTACTAAGCTCCCGTTCTGTCTGAAACCCGGCTCTAGGCACTGGAAGCAGACAGTGCAATCAAACAGACTGGTAGCTCCCCCTACCCAGGCCCTCCTACAGCAACTCTGCCACCACATGCCAGTGATTTTTGCCACCGTGATTTAGTTTCCTCCTCTCTGAAAAAAGAGTGGTAATACTTGTTTAATTTTAATTAATTCATTTATTCATTCTGCAAAGATGGATTAAGCGTAGAGGGTCTGCCTGGCACAGGGCTGGGGGCCTGTGACACAAAGGTAAGTGAGTAAGCCAGCCCCGACTTTTGGATACAATGGACTAGATGCAAGATGGTTTTCATCCCAAGCATCCATCAGAATCACCTAGGGCCCTTGAAAAAAGCACTGCTACCCTGGTCCCACTCCCAGAGCTTCTGATTCAATGGGTCTGGGGTGGGGATCAGGCTTTGCTGTTTCACAGAACCTCCAGGTGTTTCAGGTTTGGATTCAGACTATGAAGGAGCACTGGAGACATGTGGATCCAGGTGATGAGGGTGGTAGTGGGGAGAGTGCCGCACTGCTGGCTCAGGCCTGGAAGGCTTCCCAGAGGAAGTGGCATGTAAAGTAAGACCACAAGTAGAAGCCAGTCTGGCAACAAGGAGAAACAGGGGCTGGGGGTGCTGCAGGCCCTCTGGGAATTGCAGTGAGTTGGAGGGATAACAGATAGACACACTTAACACAGTCTCTGGCCAGAGAAGAGCACTCCATCTATTATTGTTCCTTTGCCTGTTTCTCTCTCTCCCTGTGTTCTTCCTGGCCCCACACCCTTCCCATTAATATTCTTTCTCCTACGATACACTGTGTTGACAAGACAGTGGCTGATTCTCTGACTTCTAGTAATGATCTTGGAGAACTTCTTGATGTCCTCCATGAGCTCGTGAACTGCTCTCATATTGGCTCCCTCCCCACTGCCCCCATCTCAGGGTTCCTCACTGTAGCAGAGAGGAATGCCTCACACGCTTGTCTGAATGACTGGATCAGTGTTTTCACCCCAAGCCTCTACCTTTAGGCACACAGAGACCAAATGCATTCTCCCCAGATATTTGATTTGCTTTGCAAGTCCTCCGCACTCATGGACTGCTAACCACATTGCACGTGTTTGACAAATAACCACTGAGAGTTAGCATAAATCCACTTCCTTAAGAGAGATCCTTCCTTACTGTTAAAATCTAGCTGGATTGAAGTTTGGCATTCCCCCAGGGTGTGGAGAAGTTCACAGATGTGTACCATATTTGGGAAGATATAATAAGTCCGTACATGATGTCTGCTGTTTTCATGCTGAAACAAACAGACAAAAAAAGCAAAGAAAAACAAAAACAAAAAACTGAGAGGGAAACCTGACATGCTTTTGTAACCTGGACAATGAAGGCATCCCATGACCTGTTTAAGCCTCTTGTAAAATAACCCTTAGCAGTACCTTACCTCATCCTCAAGGTGAGGCACTCGGGGCGAAGGGAGCAGAGTTTTGGTCCTATGCTCATATCTGCTGACTTAAGCAGAGTACAACCAAGCATCAGAGGCAAGGAGGAGACTGGGGCATTGGGGAGAAAAATCACTTTTCTACTGGAAATCTCATTGTCCGATGCTAGGGTAGGGGAGAGTCAGAGAGTCTCACTTTTCTATTTATAATCTTCTAAATGCAATGTAATAAAAAAAACAAAGGATTATATCCTTTTTCCTGCCTGTAAGGTGGCCCCATCCTTTTCCTCCTACCCACTCCCTACTTTTCCTCATTTTGGGTCATGTTGACATATGGGTGAGACCAGAAACAAAGGTTGCTGGCTCATCCCAGCAACCATCTGTCCACCCTTGCCAGGAACTAAATTTGCCAAGAACTCCCACTCCACAGGCTCTTGGGAGAGGCAGGCTGATAAGCCTGTGTCTCCGATAAAGCCCACGGCTTCAGATGATCTGGGCAGGGTGGGGAGGCTGAATTTGTGGGGAACTGGGGCCCCCATGGAGCCAGGGCTGGGTCCCCTCTGTGCCTGGAGGTGCTGACACTGTAAGAAAGACAGAAATGAGGCTGGCGTGGGGGATCAACTCAAATGTTTAAAGAGCCAGAGCCACAAATAAAATCTGGCTGGGATTAGTTTTTCTCTGCAGCTGACCTTCCCAGAATCCTTGCTCCAAAAATCTAAGCCTTCTCTGGGCACACAGGGTATTTCCGGAGGCTGGTGATGTAGTGGAAGAGCCAGGGGTTCAGGGCCAGGCTGCTGTTATGAGTCCCCTGTAAGCCTGATGAATCTGATTCAGGGACCCCATTGCTCTGAGCCTCAGTTTCTTCGGTGAGATGGAAAAAAAGAGTCCCCAGGACTGTTGTGGGCTTTGAATAAGCCAATGTGGTTAATGCACATAAACTCCAGCACAGTGCCTGGGACACAGAGGGTCCTCAGCAAACTGAAATTTCCCTCCTAACTTTGTCCCTTGCTAAATGAAGTCAAACCATCGAAAGTCCTCTCTGTGTATGAGAGCCATCCATTTGTCCATCCCAGAAGGTGCTGGCAGATTGGAAAAAGGCTTCCTGAACAGCCACAGGCAGAGCAGGCTAGAGAGATGTACACTTTGCTGAGCTGATCATAAATCTGAATGAAATAATTATGTATTCAAGAGCAATTCAGTGAGAAGATGCCTCATCTGCCTTGATGGGCTTTCCAATTACTCATTTTTAGTACTGCATTATACCATTCTCTGGCAATAATTATTAAACATTTCAACTGGATTGCAATATAAAACTTAAAAGGCTGATTTATTTCCTAGGCACTAGACTACCTAGTATAATGTTCCCCAATTAGATGGTTTTATTTGTTTAAACCTATTTATCAGAGTGATTTTCTAGCATTGAGTCAAAACTGACACAAGCTCCCCAAGTGGAAGATGAGGGGACAACGAGTTAGAGCCAGTGGACACAAGCACTGGCTTTGGGGTCCTGGGGGATCTGAGCCCAGGCTCCCCACTTCCTAAGCCCAGCTTCTAAATTCACAGGATTGCTGGGATGGTGATGTAAAGTAGTGGATATGAAGTATTAGCAACAACGTAGAGGAGGGACTCAATAAATGCAGATGTTATTGCTATGACTGTGCATTGTGGGTAGCCCTGGATTTCCCGGTTATTCACACATGGGTGTCAATCACCTGCTAGGCTCTGAGCACTAAGGGTGCTGGCAGAGCCCATTCTCTGATCGTCTCCAAGGGAAGTCACAGTTACTGGGCACCTAGCCCTTCCGGGCACCTTGGAGTTCTTCCTTTATCAGCACGACACAGCCACAGAGGCCCTGAGATTCATTACTTTTTTCAAGGCCATTCAGTTACCAAGACAGAAATCAGACCCAGGTCTTTCTGATTTGAAAGCCCAAACTTCATACTTTCTCTACCACCCCATACTGTCTCTCAGGACTCCGGGAGGCATACTTCACTTGGTTTGAAGGAGAAGTCTTCCTTCTCTTCCTGGTTCTTCTGGGAGATGCCTCGTCTCTTGCTGAGAATTACCTAACAGTAAATTACCAGTTCTCCCCAAGTCCATTTCTGCCTGTCTTAGCATCTCCCAAGATTTTTTTTTTTTTAACCAAGGGCTATACTATAGATAGAATGATCAGGTAATGACCCCAACACACACACACACACACACACACACACACACACACACACACACACCCTCCAGCTCCATGGAGCTTGTCCACTGTACTTGAAGCTCCAAGCCAAGCTGCCAAGCTGCACCTCCCAAGAGGTGCAGGCCAGCTGTGTTGGTGCCAGGATAACAGTCTATAAGAATCACTAAAACATCACTGGAAATGTAATGAGATGGGAGAAAATGGGCTTTACCAGAATTATGGGGAGTAAACATGAGATGAGAATAATGATAGTAATGAGATTTATTATTATACACAATACACCATGATGATAATACACACAGGGATATCTTCCTGCCCCAGGAATGTCTCTAATTATTTTACGTATATTAATTCATTTAAACCCTCCCAGCCCTTTGAGGTCAGTACTATTGTTAGCTCCCACTTGACAGATAAGAAGACTCCTTCCGGAAAGGTTAAAGAATTTGCCAGACACTGTAAACAGTCTGTTGGGCTCTTTCTCAGGCCCTTCACCATTGCTTCCTAATAGGAGACAAACTCCCAAGAGTGTTTAAGTGACCAGAGATGGTGTCTAGGCTGCCTTCCAGGCTTCCTAGTAGCTGGGCGAGGTGTGCAAGTTCAGGGCCAGGAGCTGAGCTGCTCAGAACAATAAAGAGGGAGCAAATGCTGAGCCAGCAGTCTTCTCTGCCTGCTCCTACACAGCACTCACCGTCTCCTCCCAATGGATTTTGGGCAAATATTTAGAGAACATCCTTTTGAAAGGAGGCCAGATTATTAGCCTGCTCAGGGCACCCACGTGTCCTGGTCCAGCCCAGCTCCCAAGCCTGGCCTGCTGTGTTTGCTCTCAATATGTGAAACAGCTGACCTAGTATGGAGGATTAATCTCCCTTCAGTGGGGAACACCATCCTTTAGCTCTCAGGACTCAGCCTGCGTGGATGGGAAGCCATGTGCCCAGGACAGGGTGACAGAGGGGCCACCTACAATGCTTGTGGTCACCTGTGCACTGCTCCTTCCCCAGGTCCTCACATGCTTCTCAGGTCTGAGAGGTGGAGTGTAGACCCCTGGCAAAGAGAAGATAGAGCAGAAAGGGAAAAGGAGATGAATAAAATGAAAGTAAGAATCTGTTGGAAGAGATGCTAGTGCAGAAAAGGATGCTGATAACTGGTGAGAGGATCGAGCTAGGCACTGGGAGGTGAGGGTCTTTGTAGGGAAAGAGGGCACGTTTTGGACCTAAATCTTCACAGCCCAGAGGAGGGACCATCCAAAGCTACACTGCACAGTGCAGCTAATGCTGACATTTAAATGATGTTTCTGATATATCTAGAGAAACCTGCAAAAATGTGGGGGCTTCTAGGACAAATGGAAAAAACAAGACACAACATTATACACACAATACAAACCCAACTATCTACAGATTTCAAAATATCAAGAGAAAAGTCTAGAAGGAAACAAACAGACTAAAATAGCTGAAACAGCTGGGGGATTCCTTGCCTCTACTTTTCTGTCTTTGTAAACTTTTCTAAAATGTATTTACGCCTTAGAGCAATAAAGGCAAAATCCTTCTTTAATTTTTTTTTTTTTTTTTTGACAGAGCGAGAGAGATCACAAGTAGGCAGAGAGGCAGGCAGAGAGAGAGAGGAGGAAGCAGGCTCTCCGCCGAGCAGAGAGCCCGATATGGGCCTCGATCCCAGGACCCTGAGATCATGACCTGAGCCGAAGGCAGAGGCTTTAACCCACTGAGCCACCCAGGCGCCCTCCTTCTTTAATTTTTAAAAATCTGTATTGAAAGCTCTTTCATAAAAGACAAAACAGCTGTCTTTCCTTCCATGACTTTTGCACTTAAAAAAAAAATACACATGGGAAACTAGAAAGAGGTGATTTAATGACCGGGATTATTTTCTTTGGATTCTCACTCAGATTTTACTTAAGTGGTTCAAAATCTCTTCCTGGAAAGACCCAGCAATAAAAACCTACATTTCACTCCCAGAAAAATTAAAAATGTAAAATTTAGCCATAAGGGATAATCGTAATAGCCTAAAAATTGTAAGCAACAAAATGTTCAACACTCTGAGTTTTTTAAGTAAAATGTGGAGTGTCCATACCATAGGCTGCTATGTAGTCATAGAAAATTTTGAGAGATATACTGAGTAGAAAAGAAAGTTGTTCATGTTGTGCTATTGAGTGAAAAAGCAGGTCACAAGACAATAACTCGTATTTTCTAGAATCCCATATATGTGGGTGTATATATGTATAATCTGAAAAGATATACATCAGAGGGTTAATAACTCTCTTGGGGTAGTAGAATTATAAGTAGTATTTGTTTCATAATGTTTACTTCTCTATGTGTTATGATTTTCCTACATTGAACAAATAACTCTTATGTAGTCATAGTAAAAAGTTTAGACTTGCTTCACCTCTTTAGGATGCTCTTTTCCTGTGTTAATATGATTAGTTAGCATAAGGTGTTGGGGAAGCACTTCCCTCCCACTACAATATACTGAGGACTTGTTATGGGTATTGAATGCTTTGTAAATACAATCTCATGTATTCTTTATGTCAACCAAGCAAGATGGGTTTTATTATCCTCATTTTTCAGATGGGAAAACAGACTCATAGAGGTCAAGTGACTTGGCCAAAGTCTTCCAACTGGAAATTGGCAGAGCCAAGATTTAATCCAAATCTACCTGACTCAAACAGTCATGTACTTTCCATCTACTGTACTACTTTGCACAAATATCCAAAGAAAACATATTTATGAGATGATGCCAAAGGACATATTTTCCCTCATTTACCCTAACCCTGCACTCTCAGACGCAATAATCCCTATTTAGATACATTACTGCTCTCTCCCTCAGACTCAGCTCACCCACTACCAAGATCAATAAGGACTTGAGGACAGCATGCTCAAGCAACCACTCTTCCCAATTAAGGGTTGTTATCACATCACTATCCCTTAGAGGCATCCTTGGTTGTGGTGCCCTGCATTGACTACCAGACTCCTGAGTTGTTCTCCTACTCCCATCTCACATCCCCCTAGGAGAAGTCCCTTCTTAAACTAAGGCCCAGATTTCCAAACCTACCCTCTCCTGCCAGCTCTGGTCCAAGACCATGCTCATGGGACCAGTTTCCTGTTGTGGGTGCCATTCCATGTTCTCGTCCCAATTATCTGACTTATCCTTGGTTCTCATGTGCGAACTGGAGCCCTGACCTTGACCACCAACCCTCTCCTCTATGTCTGAGGCTCTGCTTCCTGAAGGCAAATGTCCAAGATGCCCCTACCTGAATTTCTGGACAACATACTCCCAAATGTCTCACTACCATGGTCCACCCACTTGTTAGAATGCTTGAGACTCCATCTGGGGCCTTGATACTGTTTAGGTTAATCTCTTGAGGCTTCTATCTGTCAGACCAGAAAGGATAAGACAGCATATCAGGAGAGGGTCCAGATCACAACTGAGAAGGAGGATCAGGATTAGATTTAAGAAAGAAGTATTGCGTATTTGAGTCTGAAAAGAAAGTGAGGCCACAAATACAGTGAGGCAGGAGTAGATACCCTAAGGGTAAAGGCAGGTTCTGGTGCAGCTTTCAAAATGGGTATGACATGTGATTCAGGACTAAGAGTGTGAGCAATGAAAAGTTTTAGAACTTTTACAGGCATGCTGTTGAGGTAGCTTAGAAAGCCCCTAGTATTGAAAAGGTCTATTCATGACCAGATGCCCAACCAGTTGCCTTAACTATAGGTTCCCAAACATTCTGGAAATTAAATCCTGTCCCCCTGTTTAAACCTGGGTTCATCTTACCTGGCTATCTCACTTGGCTAGATGGGGACGAGCCACAGGTCCCTTGAGCTCTCTCTTGAAGGGAGTCAAGCAACCTACTTTACCAGCAAATCTCTCCCAAGTGACTTTAAACTTAAACTTAGCCTCAAAAGGTTTATTTTAGCCTATAATTTAAAAAAAAAAAAACAAAAAAAACAACTGGGGTTCCTGGGTGGCTCAGTTGGTGAAGCTTCCGACTCTTGATTTTGGCTGCAGGTCATGATCTCAGGGTTGTGAGATTGAGCCCCATGTTGGGCTTTGTGCTCAGTATGGAGTCTGCTTGGGATTCTGTCCTATCCCGCTGCCCCTCCCCCACTCATGCATGCAAGCGTGTTTGTGCTCGCGCGCTCTCTCTCTCTCTCTCTCAAATAAATAAATTTTAAAAATAATTTTAAAATTTTAAAAAAGAACAACAACAGAGAACTAAAATGTTGGCCATGGAATGTTGTAATGAGGTCCTTAAAAAATATTAGAAACTTCTTCATTTAAAATAGTACATCATCATTGTAGAAAATTTAGAAAAAACAAAAACATAGAAGGAAATAAAAATCACCCATAATACTACTACCAGACCCAACCCCCCCCATTGTAATATGTCTTAATTTTCTGGCCTGAGGTACTCAGAAAAGAAATCACAGATTAAAATGAGTGGTGAAGGCTTTATTTAGTCATATTAGTTGATGGCTAACATGGTGGCTCTACTCAGACCACAGGAAGGGTGGAGATTTTGGGAGATGGGGAAAGGTACAAGAGCAGGTTTTGATAGACTCAAGGCTTATTGGAAGAAGCTAATATTTTCTGAAAACCAAACTTTGGGAGCATTCTCTGAATTGGAGGAAACAACTCCTTCTGTTAAATGCCTAATTACCATCTGGCAACTGAGGTTGTGGGTAAACAATCATATTTACCTGAGGTGGCTTCTATGTCTTGGAAAACATTCTTTTTTGTTTCAGTCCCAGGCCAAGGGTCTTAGTCTTACCCCAGACTGGGATCTTTGCCAGAGGCAACTGGAAAGAGCACAGGCTTTGGCTTCAGACAGTGCTAGATCAGAATGGATCAACCTGAGCTTCATTTCCTCACCTGTAAAATGGAAATAATTATTCCCATGAAGGGTTCAATGATGTGGCCATGCTAAGTACCTGACACATAGAAAATGTTAATTAAATATTAATTACTTTTGGCTTTTCTGATATAGTCACCTAAAACCTTCCAAAGATTATAAATATTTAGCATTAAAAGTTCCAAAAGTTCTCTCTGACTCCCAGTAAAGGGGATTCTCACTGGAAGCCAAGTGCACAGGTCTAAGAAAATCACAATTTTTGGAAATCCACCCTCACACCAATAAAGCTGCATAAGGGAAACTAAGTACCCTCTAAGAAAATCTCAACCAAAGTACTATTTACATTTACCAAGTACTTACCTGTATGTTGGAGTGGCGTATTTAGTTGTGGGCTGGGCCAAAGTATGTGGTTCCATGGGACTAAGCTTGACTAGAGAGAAACTTCTTACCTAATGAAAGGGAATGACACTATTAGGGGGCCTGTGGCTTAGGAAAAGATCACAGGCATTAGAGCCAGATAGGACTCAAACTGTGGCTCTGCCCCCGTGGGACTTGGACAGTTTATGTAACCCATCTCTGTCACAGTAGTTTCTTCAAGGATAGACTTATCAGTTTTGGGGGGAAATGGAAACAGTATATGTAAAGTCCTTGGCCAACAATAGCTATTGTTATTATAATTAAGGCTATTAATTACCATCTAGAAAAACAAAGCCCAAAGTCAGAAGAAAGTCCAGGGAGTTGTCTAAGAGAGATAAGGGAGACATTACAGCCCAGACATAGAGCTGGGAATCTCACAACCAAAGGGAGGAGGCAAGTACACCAAGTTCTTCAGCATGCAACTATTATGTTGCTCTGTGCTAAGTACTGGAGAAACAAGGAGAAAAAAACTAAGAGACATGGTGCCTGTCCTCATGTAGCTTACTGATAATTAGAGAAGCAGACATTAATCAAGGAATCAAACAAATGTAAAATTAAAAAATAAAGTGTCTGAAAGGAGAGAGATGGATCATATGAGAACATATAAGGGAGGGAATTGCCATAGTGAAAGAAAACAGGGAAGGCTTTTCAATGAAAAAGATGAGTGAGCTGAGATGAAGTAAAGAGGGGTAGGAGGAGAGGAGAGAGGGAGGAAGAAAGGAAGGGGGAAGGCAGAGGAAGGGAAAAAATGGGAGGGAAAAAGGAAATAGGAATTGGTCAGTCTTTGGCAAGAGAAAACACAAGTCCAAAGTAGCCAAGTGCAGGAAACAAGTAGGGAGATGGCACAGTATGAGGCTAGAGAAGTAGGAAGGTAGATTCAACTCTATTAAGGATTTCAGTCTTGATTCTAGAAGCAGTGAAAATCTGTAAATTGTTCTAAGGAGAGAGATATTAGAACTAAATTTGTGTTTTTAAAAAATCACTTTGGCTTGCCATATAGAGAACAATTTGGAGAAAGGCAAGAGAGAATGTACAAAGGCTAGTTAGAATTATTTTATTTTAGTTCAGATTAAAAATGATGTAGCTTAGTCTGGGTAGTAGGAATGGTAGTAGGAATTCAAGAGATATTTGGAAGATAAAGTGGACAGCATTTGGATATAAAGGGGAGAGGGAGGGAAGAACCAAGGAGGACATCCAGTGTTTCTGACTTCTACAACTGAAGTAGGGCCAGCCTAGGGGGAAGATAGTTAAGTCAGTTGCTAATGAGGTAGATTTGAGGTGGTTTTGATCCAAGAGGAAATGCAGATAGAAGGTCAGAGATACATATCTGGAGATCAGAGGAGTGACCAAGACTGGGAATACAAACTTGTGAACCATCCACACATAAGTAGTAATTAAAGCCATGAGTTGAATGAGATCACCTGCAGAAACAGAATAAAGTCAGAACTGGAGAGGGTTTAGGACTATCCTTGAGCAATTACAGATTGATTCAAAGGCCAGTAGAGGAGGATGAGCAGTCAAAGAGAGTTGAGAAAGAGCAGATAAGAAAGTGGAGGCAAGGAAGAGGGCAGGAAAGAGCTATGGCACTAAAACCAAGCAGGGAGAGAGTACTTTGAGAAGAAAGACTACAGAGGATTTACTGGATTAAGCAAAGGGCATTGATGGTCTTAGCTAGAGCTGTCTGGGTACCATGATGTTCCCAAAACTCCTGGGATTAAGCTGAGAATGAGTGGGAGCTGAAGTGAAGACAGTAAGCATAGCCAACTCCTTCAAGTAACTTGATTGAGATGGAGAGGAGAGAGAACATCCTCTCCTGGGGAGGGATGAAGGGGTAACTCAGGGTCACTTAATTTTTAAATGAGAGAGACTCAGATATGTTTAACAAATATGCTTAACAGGCTAACAGGAATGATTCCACTGGGGCAAAGTTTGAATCTGGTGGGGAGAAAAGTCATTCTTAGAGTCAGGAAGAAGTGATGAGAACAAAGCAGAAATGTAAGAAAAGTAACACTCCTCTATTATAACAGCAAAGAGGAGGACAGGGCAGATGCAAATGAGAAAATGAGGGACTGTACATCTGATGACTTCGATTTTTTTCTGTAAAGACACAAAATAAAGCAATATGTAAAGAGGAGAGATAAAAGTTGGAGGTTTAGGGAGAGTCAAGAAGATCTGAAATCATCATTGTCAAGAATGGGAAAGTAAAATAACAAATAGGAAGTATTTGGCCAGAATCTAACCTGCTGAGGTTTTGTCAGATACACACAGCAGTGTAGCAGGACAGACTCAAGACTAGAAGTCAGTTAATATAGAAGACAACTGGCCTTATCATGGGGTGAGCAGTTTATCTAAGGTTGGATTTCATCACATCAGGAAGATGAAATGACAGAGGTAAGGGAGTTTCTAGAGTTTATATACTACATATGTAAAAATAAAGACCTATAAATAGATAACACTGTGTTGATAAAGAAAAGCAAGGAGAGGGGACTTGCCCTCCTAGATATTAAAATATAGAGCCACGGGCAGGGGCTGGGCAGGAGACTAGGACAGAAAGTCCGAAAATAACATGAGTGTTTGGGAACCTCATATATGACTAGGTTGAATATATGCCCCATTTTCCTGGGAAAGTCTCAATTTTGCCTGTTATCCCAGAACAATGATTAATAACAGCCTTTTCATCCTTGTTTAGACAATATATTATGTTGTCATTCTATATATGACAGAGGTGGCATCACAAAAAAGTACGGGAAAGATGAATTAAGTAGCGTAAAAGTAACTCACTCTGGGACTCTGGTGTCCCATCCCACATGTAAGAAGTGGAAGTCAACACTGCATCCCAACAGCAAGTAAAAAAGCTAAGCAAACTGAAAAATCAACAGCTCTTAGATCCATCAGAGAAGTAAGTTCACAGGGCAAACCACTGCCCCCTGTCTCTGGGGAGACAGACAGGAGGACACAGAAGATCACAACTTACTAGAGCAGAAATCTCCACATGCCAACATAATAAAACCTAAACTATAATTGCTAGATTATTAGAGGCTCTGTGTGGACAATTCTGAGGGATAAAAACTCCAGAGGCACCCAATCATTGGGTTAGGAATGGGGGACAAAATATTTGAGTTTTACCTCCAGGAATTCTATTAGATTGTCAAAGTGAATATCTGAGAAAAACTATGTTGTGCTTCTGGCAGGGGGAGGAGAAAAGAAACCATCTTTGAATACACCAAAGCATTCTGTTTTTAACAGGACCTTCCCTCAGGAGAAACTATCTTACCAGAGTCTAACCTGCTGAGGTTTTATCAGAGCCTAATCTATTTGGGGGAAGAGAAATACCCAAAGCCAGTCCCTCTGGCCTTCATGTGGTGGAAGGAAAATACAGAACTGCAGACACTTCAGCCATCCAGTCCCACCTAAGGCAAAGGAGCGTGGTTGTGGGGATGGCTGAGAAGCCTAAGTGAGATTCACAGTCCAAGGGCACAAGTCACCAACCAACAGACTGAGACCTAATCATAGCATTAAAGAACACCCCAACACCATACCACCACATTAGTAAAGGCCAATTTACTTTAATTTCTTTTACCAAGAACATCATGTCCACCTTTCAACAAAAAAATTAAAGGCATACTAAAAGGCAAAAACACACAATTTGGAAAGACAGAGAAAGCATAAGAAGTGGGCATGGTGGAGATGTTGGAATTAAGACTGGAGATTTAAAGCAACAGTGATTACTCTGCTAAAGGATCTAATGGATAAAGTAGACAGCATGCAAGAACAGATGGGCAATGTAAGAAAAGAGATGGACATCCTAAGGAAAGAAAGAGCAAAAAGAAATGCTACAGATCAAAAACCTTGTCAAAAATGAAGAATGTCTTTGATGAACTTATTAGTAGAATGGGCAGAGCTGAAGAATCTCTGAGCTTAAAGAAATATCAACAGAAACCTCTAAAACTGAAAAGCAAAGAGGACAACGACTGAAAAAAAACAGAACAGAATATCCAAGGGCTGTGGGACACTTATAAAAGATGTAATATATGCACAGTGTGAATACCAGAAGAGAAAAAGGAACAGAAGAAATATTTGAAACAATGGTGATTCAGAATGTCCCCAAATTAATATCGAACACCAAACTACAAATTCAGGAAGCTCAGAGAATGCCAAGAAGGATAAATATCCAAAAAGACTGCACTTAAGCATATCATTTTTAAGCTAAAAAAATCAAAAGTAAAGAAAAAATCCCAAAAGAAGCCAGAGCAGGGGAAAATTCTTACTTATATAGGAATGAAGATTAGAATTATATCCAACTTATCCTCAGAGACCACACAAATAAGGAGAAAGTAGAGTGAAATATTTAAGATGTTGAGAGAAACGAAACACTGAGAATTCTATACCCTGTAAAATTCTTCTTCAAATGTGAAGGAGAAATAAAAACTTTCTCAGACAAATCAAAATTGAGGAAATTTGTTGTCAGTAAATCTGTCTTGCAAAAAATGTTTTTAAAGTTCTTTATAGAGAAGAAAAATAATATAAGTCAGAAACTTGGATCTTCATAAAGAAAAGAAGAGCATCAAAGAATAAGTGAAGGTGGGCGCCTGGATGGCTCAGTGGGTTAAAGCCTCTGCCTTCAGCTCAGGTCATGATCTCAGGGTCCTGGAATCGAGGCCCACATCGGGCTCCCTGCTCGGCAGGGACCCTGCTTCCTCCTCTCTCTCTGCCTGCCTCTCAGCCTACTTGTGATCTCCCTCTCTCTGTCAAGTAAATAAATAAAATCTTTTTTAAAAAAAAACAACAAAGAATAAGTAAAGGAATAATAAAAAAATATTTTTTTATTAATTGATCTAACAGATAATAGTTTTTCAAATTCATTCAATTATATATGTTTATACCTCCACACATACTTATGAATAAGTAAAATGAATGACCACAACAATGCAAAGGACAGGAGGAAGGAACTAGGAATATTTGGTTATTGTAAATGAGTGAACTATCTGTAAAGCAGTATAATGTTATTTGAAAATAGGCTTGAGCTAGTTGTAAACATATACTATGAACTCTAGGATAACCACAAAAAAGCAAATAAAAAAGGAAATATAATTGATTTGCAAAGAAAAAAGAAAATAGAATTATGTAAAAATGGTCAAAGAAAAAATGACAGAATCGTGAAAGACAAAAATGAAAATAAACATAAAGGTAAACAAATAGAAAACAAGTGTGGCAAATATTAATCCAGCTATATCAATAATCACCTTAAATATCAATAGTCTAAATATACCAACTAAAAGATTATCAGTGTGAATCAAAAACAAGACCCTGATATGTGGTCTATAAGAAACCCACTTTAAATATGAGGGCACATGTATTTTAAAAGCAGGATGATAAAGATACACAATGCAAACACAATTTGTAAGAAAGCAAGAGTAGCTATATTAATATCAGACAAAGCAGACTTCAGAGCAAGGAATGTTATCAATAAGAGGAGGATTACATAATGATAAAGGGGTAAGTATTTTAGGAAGACATAATAATCCTTAATGTGTAAGCACCTAACAACAGAGCATCAAAAATATGTGAGATGGTAGATACTAATAGAACTGATAGAACTATAAGGAGAAATAGATGAATCCACTATCATAGCGGAGACTTCAACACCCCTCTACTAGATATGGACAGACCCACCAGTCAGAAAATCAGTAAGGACATAGTTGGACTCAACAGTACTATCTATAAAGTGGTTATAATTGACAACTACAGACTACTTCATCTAATAATAGCAGATTACACATTCTTCTCAAGCTTACATGAAACATTCACCAAGATATACACATTCTGAGCCCTAAAACACACCTTAACAAATTTAAAAGAACAGAAATCATATAGTGTCTGCTCTCAGACCACAATGAAATTACACTAGAAATCAATAACAGAAAGATAGCTGGAAAATCCCCATAAACTACACATTTCTAATGAACACCTGGGTCAATGAAGAAATTTCAAAAGAACTTTAAAAATATTTTAAACTAAATGAAAATGAAAATACAACTTATCAAAATTTATGGAATGCAGCAAAAGCAATGCTTAAGGGAAATTTATAGCATTGAATATTTATAGTAGAAAAGAAAAAGATATAAGAGCAATGATCTCAGCTTCCTCCGGTGAAAAAGAAAAGAAAATTACATCCAAAGTAAACAAGGAAAAAGAAGTAATGAAAATGAGAGCAGAAATCAATGAACCAACCAAACCAAAAGATTGGCTCTTTGCAAAGATCAAAAAAAATTGATAAGCACTCAGCCAAACTAACTTAAAAAAAGAGAGAGAAGACAAAAACCACTAAGATCAGAAATGGAAGAAGGAACATTATTACAGATCCAGTGGACACTAAAGGAATAATAGAGGGATATTATGAACAACTCTGTGCCCACAAATTTGATAACCTACATGAAACAGATCAATTTCTTGAGAGACACAATCTGTCAAGACTTAAACAAGAAGAAATAGACAATAAGCCTATATCTATTAAAGAATTGAATCAATAATTAATAATCTCCCAAAACAGAAAGTACCAGACCCAGATGGGTTCACTGATGGATTCTATCGACATTTAATGAAGAAATTATACCAACACTCTATTTTCTAACTCAATCTGTGATGCCTATGTCACCCTAACACCAAGACCAAAAACTTTGCAAAAAAAGAAAACTGCAGACCTATTTCTCATGAATATAGATGCAAAATTTCTCAACAAAAAAGCAAATCAAATCCAACAATGTACAGAAAGAATATATACCCTACCCAAGTAGAATTTATCCCAGGTAATGCAAGCTGGTTCAAAATTTAAATATCAATTAACATAATCCATCATTTGAACAAACGAAAGAAGAAAAATGTGATCATTATCAATAGATGTGAAAAAGCATTTGACAAAACTCAATACCCACTCATGATAAAAAAAAAAACAAACCCTCAGCAAACTATGAATAGAGAGGAACAACTCAACTTGATAAAGAGCATCTGCAAACAAAACCTATCCCTAATAGCATACTTACTGGTAAGAAATTTGAAGCTTTTTCCATAAGATCAAGAACAAGGCAAGGATGTCCCCTCTCACCACTACTTATCAACATTATACTGGAAATTCTAGATAATGCAATAAGACAAGAAAAGGAAATAAAATGTACACAGATTGAGAAGGAAGGAATAAAACTCTTTTCTCAGATGACATGATTATCTACATAGGAAAATCTGAAAGAATCAACAAAAAACCTCCTGGAACTAATAAACAATTATAACAAAAGATTACTGGTTGTCAGGGGTTGAAGGATGAACAGGCAGAACTCCAAGGATTTTAAGGCAGTGAAACTGTTCAGCACAATACTATAAAACCTCAGTGGTGAATGCATGTCATTATACATTTGTCAAAACCCATAGAATAAACAGCACCAGGAGTGAACTCTCATGTGAACTCTGGACTCTGGGTGTTGATGATGGGTCAGTGTGGGTTCATCAGTTGTACTAAATGTACCAGTCTGGTGCTGAATGTTGATAATAGGCAAGGTTGTTCATCTGTGGGGACAGGGAGTCTATGGAAACTCCATGTCTTCTGTTCAATTTTGATGTAAACCTAAACTGCTCTTAAAAAATTAAATTTATTCATTTTTTAAAGCAGCTCACAGTGTGGAGAAAATGGAGTTGGAGTCCTACTCCACTGTATTAAAAAATAAACTCTAAATGGATTAAAGACCTAAATGTGAAAGGTGAAAGTATAAAGCTAATGGGGGAAAAAATACTGGAAAATATCTTTGTGGTCTGTTTTTTAGGCAAGACCACAAAAGTGCAAGCCATAGGAGAGAAATTGGTGAATCCAACTAGAGGAAAGTTATTTTTGTTCAGTGAAGAATTCCAAAAGTAAGATGAACCTTTGGGGGAACCTCCCACTACATGGTTTATATTGCTGAGAAGCTCTCATGTGGGTTTGCAAGTAGAGCAGCATGAAGAGTTTCATTGCAGCAATGTTTGTGGAGGTAAAGATCTGGAAGTCAGCTGACTGCACGTCACTGGGAGAATGGATAAGTAAGAAGTGACCTCTGCATGCAGTGGAACACTAGTCTGCAGTCAGAAGCAATGAATTACATTCACATACAGTAACTTCGACATACACGTATCCCCACTTCTTGAAAGTTCATGTTATGCCACTTTGCTTTTATAGAAGACCTACACTGGTACCTATTTTCACCACCTGAAAGAAATCCAAAGAGGATTTTCACTTTTATGAAAAAGGCAAAAAATCCAAATAGCACTCAGCATTTGTTTTGCAGTGAGCTGTTTAGAGGCGGTGCAAACCTGAGCAGCAGGAGAGATATGGCCAAGCTCCTTCCCCAGAAACTACACTCAGCATCTCAGCATCAAGCCCCGTATAGCTCTGAACTGTATCTGTGAGCATCTGTGTTTTATCTTGATTTATTTTGTGCATCTGTTGGCAAGATGTGTCCTAAGGTATCAGAAAAGCCTGAGAGAGGTTATTTTTGGGGTCTGGGAACACTCAAAAATTTTTCCATATAAATTAATGGTAATTGCTTCTTCAGTTTATACCATTCTAGCTTACAAAAGATTGCGTAGGTATGTTCTACTTACAGGTAGTGGGGGAAACCTGTATCTTAAAAGCATAAGATTAAGTGAAAGAAACATTAAAATACAAAACAATTCTATGTAACTTCAAGTAAGTTACATGTATATGTGTATATATATATATACACATAGACACATATGTAATATATGTACATATTTTTATATATTATATAAATATATACATGTTTATATACACACACACTCAGAAGGACATATATAAGTGGGAGTAGGATAAAGAATGTCAAAATAAGTAAAATATAAAGAAGATTGCTTTTGCTTTGTCCAGGGATAAAAATATGTGATGAACTAAGGAGTTTGAGTGACTTCATTTTTTTTTGCCTGCTGTCCTAAAAGGAATATGAATTTTTTTTAAAGATTTTATTTATTTATTTGACAGAGAGAGAGTACAAGTAGGCAGAGAGGCAGGCAGAGAGGGAGAGGAGGAAGCAGGCTCCCTGCTGAGCAGGGAGCCCGATGCGGGCCTCGATCCCAGGACCCTGAGATCATGACCTGAGCCAAAGGCAGAGGCTTTAACCCACTGAGCCACCCAGGCGCCCAGGAATATGAATTTTTAAAAGTAAAATAAATACAATATGGATAATATCATCTTATTAAATTGTACTTGAAGATTAAATGAGTAAGTCAGATAAAGCACTTAGCTTACTTAGTGCCTAGCACATACTAAACACTCAATAAATGTTATGTTATTGTTATTAGTGGTACTCATGACACAGCTACTACCAATCAATTGGAGTTGGCACTTAAGACCTTTTCCCCCAAGAGATCCTTCCAGGTCTAACAGTGTGAAATAGTATTGGAAGGACAGGCAAGTTCTGGCAGCAGACCCAAAAGCAAACGGAGAAATGTTGAACCAGTCTTGGGGAATGGGAATGGCTACCAGTTTTTTCGCAGTGTCCAAGGAAACCTTGATGGTTAACTTGGGAGAATCCTGCCACAATGCACAAACTCGGGAGGTAGAGACTCTGCCAAGTAAATAGTGCCATGAAGCTGGGATAGAGTCTATGTACTTTGGTGGACTTCCTCCAAAGGGGTGTTTTCTTTTAGCATTTCGATTTCAAGTTATAAGACTGTAGCTGAATTGCAAATTTTAGCTATTTAGAGAGTGTTGGTTTTGGATTATCCCCCCTCTTCTTCCTCCAGCTCTTCCTCTACTTCCTTCTCTTCTTCCTCCATCTCTTCCTCCCCTTCCTCCTCCTCTTCCTCCTCCCCTGAAGCAGGATGCCATTATGATAGTGAAATAAGCAAGATCATCACCTAGTGACCTGTTACTCAAAGTGCTGATACCAGATCCTGGTCCCAGAGAGCAGAGCACAGGTGCCAAATCCTTGCCCTCATGTTAATTCAACAAGCATTGACTGGAGCTCTATGCCAGGCACTATTCTGGTGTCTGGGGATATAGGGCTGCTAACACAAAACGACAGGTTTAAAAATAAAATTAAGGAAGTGTCAACTCAGAAACTTAAGAGCCTTCCCAAAATGACATTGCATTTTAATGTGTTTACTTTCCACAGATCATCGATGAAGAAGAAACACAGTTTATGAGTAACTGCCCTGTTGCGGTCACGGAAAGCACCCCACGGAGGAGGACACGGATTCAGGTGTTCTGGATAGCGCCCCCAGCAGGAACAGGCTGTGTGATTCTCAAGTAAGTGAACAAGGGGTCCTCGGAACACTTCACTCTCTCTCCCTGTGGTCTGTCAAAGACTTTCATGGTGGAGTTGCAGAAAGAAAAGTGGCTTTGTTGGGGGCATCAGATGAGTGCCATCATCTCTCTCCCTAGAGTTATCTTAACTCTGAAATGGGGTCAAAGGCCATCACTGATGCAATGCTATAAAAAGAATCCTTCGCCCACATCTCTATTTTTAGAGATTTCAGTGATTCTCGAATTCAGTGATTCTCTTGGCCACGCTGTAGCTTCTAGAGATACTGATACTAGGGCTGGCTAAGAAAAATTATAAATCGGGTAAGGATGATCTCTGACTTCTTCCACCTGGAATTTAACACCACCTTCCTTAAATTGTGCTAGGCTGAGTGGGGACCCAACTGTAACCTCCTTAGTGGCCCTGCTTTATGGTCTTATTTTCTCCCTCCTGTCCTCAAAACTGCCCTCATGTACTACTTCCTATCTGGTCTCCTGATCCTCCCTTTGTTAAGTTACAATGTATGATAAGAGGTGTTAATTTGGGGCACCTGGGTGGTTCAGTCGGTTAAGTGTCTGACTCTTGATTTTGACTCACATCATGATCTTGGGGTCATGAGATCGAGTCTGACATTGGGCTCTGCTCTCACTGCACAGTCTGCTCGAGATTCTCTGCCTCTCCCTCTCCATCTGCCTCTCCACCCACTGTTGTGCACATGCATGTGCACACCTTCTCTCTCTAATAAATGAAATCTTTAAAAAAAAAAAAAGAGGTGTTAACCAGCTAATAGTTTTCCTGTGAAAGGTAGCATTACCTCGGACCTGTGCCTCCAAAATGGTATGCCATAGGATGATGTTCAGGGAGATGTAAATAGGTGGGCAGGAAACCAGTTTCTACAGTTAAATAAGTTCGGAAAACACTGTAGACTCTATCCCCTTCTTGCCGATTCATGACATATATTAGCAGATTCAAGGTTTTACAGAGTCCTACTCAAATGAAATGTGTTTAAATTGGTTTCACCAGCATTTCCCAAATTTATTTGACTCCTTTTTTCCCTGAGACATATATTAATAGTCACCAGTTTGGGAAATGCAGCCATAACATATTTAAATAGATTTAAAGACCTGTAGAGGGATACTGGGAATTTTAAGATTTCAGACAGGCAAATTATCATAGGTGGATGGATAAGGCTGTAATCCCAACATCCAAGAAGCCATTTTCCCATGAAGGTAAGGGGCTGGGACCTTCCTAACCATCTTCCTCTTTTATGAGTCCTCTGGGGCCTTGTTTTATTTATTTGCACCTCTGGCAGGTAGACATTTCTACAGTCTTAGGACTGTGGTTAACTCCAGCCCACCTCTGGGGATGGGCTAGTAAGTGAGGCATTTCAACAAGGCAATCCAGTCCCTGCAGCTTCTGGATGCAGCTGTGCCTGGCTTATGGGGGCGGGGGGAGCCGTAGAGGTCTCTGGAAGTCTCTGTCCATTGTCCAGGCCCAGCCGTGTCTTTGTCTAGCCTCCCTTTGCTGCCATCTGTCCATATATCCCTTGTTTCTTAGTTTGATGCAAGCTGAACATGCTTACTCAGATTCCTTGAGAAGTTTGTCTCTTGGCATCGGTCTGTATCGGTGAATTTTTTAAAAAAAGAATTAGCAGTAGAACTTTTAAAAATGAAACCTTATATATAAACCCAGTATATAACATGTATCTAGTACCTAGTTAAAATATGGGAGAAATAAAGGCCACTGAAATGAGAACAAATGGGGGGTATTTATCAAGTGCCGGCTGTGTAGCAAGGGAGTCAGCTGCCATCACTAGCATTTGGGAGGGACTCCAAGACCAGGAGAGGAGTGGGAAAGCTTTATAGGGGGAAAAAAGGGCAGACTGCAGGTATGTTCTGATTGGAGGGTGGGGTATTAGCTTGGAGAAGCTGGAGGCAGGATAACTGAAAATGGAGTGTCATATGTGATTTGTTTGGAGGGCATATTTTGCTTTCCCTTGTTAGTCCTGAGTTGGAAATAGAGGAGGCAGTGGGGGCAAAAATTAGAGGAGCTGGTGGTCATTGACAAGTCCTAAATGTTCTGGGCTGACACTCCAGGGTGTGTGGTTTCCAGGCTGACGGCTGCCAAATTTGGGGGTCAGAGTTCTATTGTTGTGGTCATATGTGGCCTGCCTATTGTCCACTGGTGTATTCGGTGTCTCAGCTTGGAGACCAGGTTCCCAGCGTGGCTTTCTGGTACCCGCACTCTTGCCCCTGGCTGCTCGGTCACTCTGCAGACTCATTCCGCAGAGCCTGGAGCTCTGAAGAAGAAAGTTGGAAAATGTTAGATTTATGTGGTGAGTCTTCCTGCTCTGAAAATCCTGATCCTGCTGCCCCAGAGCTCTGGTTTTCTTTGACTTACTGTTCTCACAAACCAGAAGTGTTTGATCTTCCTGGCAGAAGCCAGAAAGGCATCTCTTGTTTACTCGTTAACAATGAACATATGTGAACATATGTTTAGCCATTAACAACGAACAAGTGTGGCTTGTTCAGTCACTCTTTCAGCAAATGTAACTGAGCTTCTATTTGCACAGGCATGCAGACTATATAGACAACTGATGTTGTCTTGGCCGTCGAGGTTCCACCGGCCAAATGGCAGAGAGAGAAAAGGTCAACCAATCCTTTCTCTGTACCAGTAACTCGGCTGGTAACTAGGCCCATCTAGCAGGTCGTATCAGATTTAATCTTCGTAACAAACTTCTTCCATTTTACAGAGGAGATCCCGGGGAAATCAGGCAAGTCTCTTGAGTCACAAATCCATTTAACTCCAAAGCCCCGTGTTCTTCCTTTTTTTGTTGTTGTTTTGTTTTGTTGTTTTGAGAAGGTATCCAGAGGAAAAAAAAACAAAGATATCCAGCACAGATGGGAAATCAAAATCTACTTCTGTTTCTCAAAATGGCTAGTTGGTTATCCCACAACCATTTATTGAATGTTTGCCCTTTCCCCACTTGCTTGAAATGCTACTTCATCTGTTCTGCTGGTCTTTTTATCTATTCCTGCTCATAAACCCACACCATTTTATAGCATAATTTTGTTTTATATTTTGATAGCAAGTCATCACCCATTAATCTTCTAGTTCAAAATGTTCATGGGCATTCAGGCAGATTCATAGTTCCAGATGAATTGTAGAATAAGTTTGTTGTAATTTAATAAAACTATTTATACTGGGATTTTGAATGGGGTTGCATCATATTAATAGTTTAGTGTGGGAAATGTCAGCATCCCTACAATATATTTTCCCAGTCAGAAATATGGAATATCCCCTATTTATTCAGGTCTTTTATGTTCTTCATTAAAGTACTATGATTGGGTGCCTGGGTGGCTCAGTGGGTTAAAGCCTCTGCCTTCAACTCAGGTCATGATCTCAGGGTCCTGGGATCGAGGCCCACATCGGGCTCCCTGCTCAGCAGGGAGCCTGCTTCCTCCTCTCTCTCTGCCTGCCTTTCTGCCTACTTGTGATCTGATCTTTCTCTCTCTGTGTCAAATAAATAAATAAAATCTTTTAAAAAAAGTACTATGATTTTTCTTCACTGAGATTGCATATTCTTCTGTGGGTTTTCCCTCATACGTATTTTATAGTTTTAGTGGTTTTGTGAATGGGCTCCTTTTTTGTTCCTATTATACTTTCTAATCATCAATTACTTGTGTTTAGGAAAGCCATTGAATCTTATACTCTGAGTTTGAATTTGGACACTGTTGAACTCTCTTGATAGTTCTAGTGGCTTGTTCATTCATTCTTTTGGAAAATTATGAGAAAGTATACCTTGTGTTTCCTTTTCATGTTTTAGTTTATTATCTGTCACCTCTAGTAGACCATTAAATGGTGCTGTTCCTGCTCATTCTTGATTTTAATGGGGATTCTATGATATTTTACTTTTTAAGTATAACATGAAGCACAGGTTTCAAATTGATGCTTCAATCGAGTTAAGAAGGACTCTTTTATTTTTAGAGAAGGGGGAGAGAGAGTGGGGTGGGGGAGAGGGAGACAAAGATTCTTAAGCAGGCTCTGTGCCCAGCGTGGAGATGGACAGGGGAACCCTGAGATCATGACCTGAGCTAAAATCGAGAATTAGACACTTACGTGACTAAGCCACCCAAGTGCCCTGAGAAGGACTTTGGATCCAGCTGAGAAAGTTTCGGGCAGCATTTGGGGAACTGGCCAGCTAGTATTCCCTGCCATATGCCCAGAGCTTGGGAAGGACTCAAAGTATAAACAACGATCCTGACTTCCGAGGTATTTTCAATCTGGTTGTGCTATAAATAAAAATATGTAAGCAAAGGTTAGCAAGCCCAAGACAAGCATGAACTGTGGACAAATTAAACATGGTTAGTCAGAAATTAGATGAGTGAGGAATGGAAAAATGAGAGCACCAGAGTTTCTCAGAAAGCTAGTGTATATCTTGAAGGCTGTAGTAGGGTTTGGATAAATGGACAGAAGGACATGGTTATTCAGGTGACAGGGGTCGACCTAGGGAAACTGAGGTGAGAATAAGCATGGCAGCCCCTAGGAGACAGATTCTGTGAGATGAGAAGGTCTTTGGGGGCCAGAATCTGTTGCTAAGTCATGGAGGTCTTCTAGTGTCAAGATGAAGAGATTGAATTTGATTCAAGAGGAACAAGGGAACCATTAGTGGTTATTAAACAGAAGACTGACATGCTGGGAGGACAGTTCATTAAAAAGTTAGTAAGGACACTTAAATCTGGCAGCCAAGCTCAGGGCAGATGAAAGGGGAGATGCCGACTTTCTTGCAGAACCCTCACTTGCAAAAAGGATCATTTGTGTTGCAGTGTTTGGATACTATTCCTGGTTGAATAAGCTGCGGAGTCTGCTAAATGTCTGTAGGTGACAGCTCTGAAGGCTGCTTGGTTAGTTGTGTTCCTTTGCCCAGGGGGGGCAGGAAGGGAAGTACATAGCAATTACGACTTTCCTTTTGGCGCAAACCTGACACCATTTCCATTTTCCATTTGGATGCAAAGATTTGAACATTTCTAAATTACAGGCTTTCCAGGCAGAACTCCTTATAGCCTTCTCCCTACAAATGAATGACCCAGCACTTAACGTTGCCCCGGCATGCTACATTGCTGCCAGAATGCTGTAAACATGATGGCCAAGTAGCAACCAGGGGAAAGAAAGGGCCCCTGTGAATAGAATGGCTGTGTACAGATCCCCCTGGGGGAAAATCTCGTCTCCTTAAATCCGACAAAACTTTGTCCCCTGAAGTGATCCTCTCTTTTCATACATTTATTACCTTTATTACCTACATTTATTACTGGGTTTCTCACACCCATTCGTAACTTTCCAGGAGGGTCTGACATGTGGGTCCTCCTGCGCCCGAGAAGATAGTCACGTGGTGAACCATTTGGGGGGATTCCACCTTGTGGAACAGGGGCTGGATACGGGGTCCAAGGAGTACTAAGAGCCAAGAGCCTAGCCCTGTTCTAGGGGCACTACAAATACTTAGGTAATCCTCACAGCCACCGTCTGAAGCAGATACTACAGAGGACACTGAGGCGCACAGGGGGGGTTAAGTGACTTGCCCAAGGTCACAGGGTACGTGATGGAGCTGGGATTTAAGCAGAAGATCTGGGCTCCAGAGTCTGCAATCTGTATTCTACCATCGCAGATCAGTGCTCCTGGGTCAGGTTCAACTCTGACATCACTCTCTCCCCCATCGCTTTTAGTTGCCAGATCTGTCTCTTCTGCCTGCCACTTGCTTTGTATTCGTGGCCTCATCCACAGACACTTCTTGCCCCAGTATTACAAGAACCACCTCTTCGCTCACTCTGCTCCTGCCTCTGGGGTAAGACTTTCTGTCCCCATGTGCAGCTAAGGCACACCCCTCGTCTCCCAAAGCTGAATGGGGCTCTCCGTCACCTTCAAGATAAAGTCTAGAATTTTAATCGGGGGATTTAAGTCTCCCCATGTCCTTTACCGGAGTCCCTGATCAGCCTCTTCTTGCCCTGAATCCCTCCGCGAACCCTGTTTCCAGCCATTCCTATCTGCTTGTTCTCTTGCTAACAGTAATTGAATGCCTCCTGGGTGTGGGCACTGAGGACTCAGAGGCTGGCAGAGGGTGTTACGCACAAAACAGATCAGGTTCATGGTCTTTCATCTGCAATTTGGAAATCCAAAAAGCTCTAACATCCAAAAGATTTTCTTTTAACTCACCGAGGGCCCCAAGCTGCCCTGAACGGACTTGAAGTTGTTCATAGTGTTTTAGTGTAAATACTCTTGTGCACATGCTGCCCCAGACCCTGATAAGAAATATTACAAAATATATGGAATTTGCATTGCATTGTCTTTCTGAAATCCAAAAATATTCTGAATTCTGAAATGCACTTGGCCTTGGAGTATCAGATAAGGGAGCTTTGCCCTGTGGATACAGTCCCCGGTGGGAAGTTTGGTAATGACAAGTATCACTCCAGGAGCACTAAGGAGGTAGCCCCATGGCAGGACTGGGTTGTACATAAACGTTAAAAAGAAACAACACATTTCTTGCCCAGTTTCATCACCTATTCCCAGCTGCAGCTGCTACCATATCTGAGAACTTATTCAGTGTCACCCTTTGCCAAAAAATACAGTTAGCATGGTGTCTAAGGCGCTTCGTGACTTGTTTAGTCACCTCAACAGCCTCATGTCTATGTGCTGAGACTGAGCCTCCTGCAGGGGACCAATTTTACTCCTGTTTGTGGCCTTGGTGCAGGGGTTGGCAAATCATAGCCTGTCAGCCAAATCCAGCCCACTGCCTGTTTTCGTGAATAAAGATTTATTGGAATAAAGCCATGTTCATTCATTTATGTATTGTTTAGGGCTGCTTTCATGCTATAGCAACTGAATTGAGACATTGAAACAGTAAAATATCTTTTCTCTGGTACTTTCTAGAAAATGCTCTAATGCATACCCCAGTGCTAAAAACTTAGTCACTGCTGATTCCCGTCCCAGGTTCTCCAAAAAGCCCAGCTGAGACAAAGGCTTGTATTCAGGTAGTTTATCTGGGAGGTGATCCCAAGGAGCAGGGGAAGGGGGTGATGGGGAAGGCACGATTCAGTCAAGTGTTATGAACTTGCCCATCACTGTAGGCAACTGGTGCTTGATCCCACCAGAACCTTTTGAGAGCCCTTATGACACATGTCTCAGAACAGTGTGAAAGACCTGCGGATCCCCTTACCCAAGAATTTAACACTGCCACTGGATGCAAACAGCAAGAGGTTTATTTCCACGCAGGTACCGGCGGGTGGTCGGCAGCTCCAGCTAACCGAGCACACCGACCGGAGAGAAACAGGGTCTTAGATAGGAAGGCACAAACAAGTTTTGGGTGGGGCGCAACTGATTGGTTGACAATTTGAACTTTGAAAAAGGCATACTTGGAGTTTGCTGATTGGTTTTGAGTACCCGCGCGCGCGAAGTGAGAGGCGGGAAGGGGGAACAAGCTGATTGGTTCTGAGGGCCCGCTCGCGCAAGAGAGGGGAATAAGAAGGGGGAAGGTAGGAAAGCCATCATGGCGTCTCTATTATTTCTATAAGCCAAGCAGTGACAGTAAAGCAAAAGAGCAATTAATATGCGACTAATAACCCTATTAATAACCTAATTTATACCTAAAAGCCAGCGGTTTACAGAAAAGCAAAAAAGCGGTTAGTTATCCTATCTACCTTCTAGGGGAAGGGTCTTTCAAGTGTAACCAGGGATAGAGGGGGAGGCCATTATCCACTGGCTTCCATCCTCCGTTGATCAAGGTTGGCCCCACAAACATGAACTCTGATCTTCTGGGTTGCACACATGTGAGCGTTCATCAGATTCTGAACCTGGGCTGTTGCATCAGCAAAGCTCAGGGACAGGAAGCAGGAGCGCCCCATGTGGAAGCAGTATGCATCCTGCAATTGCGATAGGGCAGAGTGGGGCACTGCTGTCCCGGTGACTGGGGTCAGAGGGGGGATGGGGTCAGAGGGGGGATGGGAGGATGTGACAAGGCCCGCGATCAGAGGTGCCCGATGCATCAGTAGTGTGCCTGACATGAGTAGCTTATATTTCTCACCAGGCACTGGGCTAGGTACACTGCGTGCCTTATCTCTCTTAATTCCCACGGTGGCTCAGTGGGTTGAGGCCGCTGCCTTCGGCTCAGGTCATGATCCCAGGGTCCTGGGATCGAGGCCCACATCGGGCTCTCTGCTCGGCAGGGAGCCTGCTTCCTCCTCTCTCCTCTCTCTCTGCCTGCCTCTCTGCCTGCTTGTAATCTCTCTCTCTGTGTGTCAAATGAATAAATAAATCTTAAAAAAAAAAATTATAAAAAAAAAAAAAAGCCTCTGGGGTCTTCTCTATGTTCTCTGTAGGGTTTTCCGATTTTGTTAAGAAAAATCAAGGTTTAGAGAGTTTATGTTCAGGGTAATAAAGCAGCTGGGACTTTAACCTACTTCCACCCGATGCCAAAGCCTTTGTTGTTAACGAAACACCACTGAACTAACTACCCTGACTGAGTTCAACCAACCCCCACCCGCCCTTCACCTCCTGCCTCAGTTGGTCTGTGAGGTCTGTGAGCTCAGAGCCCCTCCTGTAAACCAGGAGATGGGGGACTGCCTGTTGGGGGGTTGGAGGTGGGGGGGAGGATGTTATTTCCGAGGGAGGAAACTGATTGCCATTTGGAAAATGGAAACAAACCCTGCACCTGGCAAGAGATAGGCTTATTCCTGAGAAGAGAGGCTGGATATTAAGGAGGAATTAGGGAACACTCATAATACTTTGTAACTTCATAGAGCTCACCAAAGCCTCTTATCTTAGAAAGGAATAACAGAGGAAGCCCACATGAGATGACTGTGTATGATTTAGAGGAAGCTGGCTGCGTTAGGAGGATCTGGGGTGCAGCTTCCCCCACAATTTTTCTGGCATGAGGTATTGGGAAGAACCACCGCATCTTTGTTAGAAGTCAGGGGGGCTCTCCCACGCGGCTGGCCGGAGCGTCAGCAGAACCAACCAGGGCAGGAAGCCAGGACTGGCCAGAATGGAGCTGGGAACCCCCGAGCCTGTTGAGGTGGCAGGTTCTGGAACAACACTCGGAAAGATGGAGGCGATGGCTAAAAGGGCAACATGTGCTCGGTTTAGGAAGATTTCGATGCCCGAAGACCTACCGTCATACGGGTAGAAGCCAGGTGCCAGGAGCTCCTGGGAAGCCAGCTGTGGCACGGTTCCAGGAGAGCAGTCCAATGGCAGCAGTCAGATTCAGCAGCTGGAGTCCCAGGTGCAGGATCCAGCCACCGGAGGGGTTAAACTGGCAAGCGTCAAACAGGAAGTGGAGGCTGCAGAGAAGCTCCAGGCGGGGCAGGAGACCGATGTTCAGGTGGAACCTTGAAGCCCTGCTGTACGGACCACGCCAGCGTTATGAGGGGCGGGGGCGTACGTAGCCCGTCCCCATGGTGCACCAGGGCCCCACGTCCCCCACAGCAAGACGGCTTCCATTCCTCCCCACTGATGGAGCAAGGAGCTGCTAGTACCTTCCCTGCCCCAGCCAGGGTGAGATCAATGCATGAGGTTTTGACCCTGAGGACATTTTTTAAAGTCACATACATGAAATTAACCATTTTGAAGGCATCAGTTCCGTGGCATTTAGTACATTCGCAGTGTTGTGCAGCCGCGCCCTCGGTCTAGTTCCAAAACATTTCCATTGCTCTGGGAGTAAAACCCCTTACCCATTAAGCAGTCTCTCCTCATTCTCCTGCCTACGGCCCCTGGCAACCACCAATCTGCATTTGTCTCTCTGGATTTACCTATTGATCAGATAAATGGAATCATACAGTAGGTGGCCTTTTGCGTCTGGCTTTTTTCACAGAGTTTAGTGATTTTGAGGTTGATCCATATTGTAGCCAAGTATTGGTACTCGTTCCTTTATATATCTGAGTGATGTTCCATGATCTGTCTATACCAAAATTTCTTTATCCCCATGGGAATTTTTGATGCAGAATAATCAACGGATCAAAGTAGAAATGTTTGGGCAACAGTGAAAAAGTACCCAATGGTATCAAACCTACCTATATTTAGTCTATCTTTTTAAACCAGGCAGTACACACAAGAGATGTGTTACTCCACTCCTGAGCTGCACCCCATCCCTGAGAAGGACAATGATGACTCAGGGACAAGGGTAGAAAAGGACAAAGAATTGGTTCCACGTCTACTTCGGCTTTCAGGGTCATGAAGTGTGAAACAAGTTAGCATCTTCTACTGCATCACCAAAATGGCTTGATTAGATTGTGTGCACCCAGTATGGAACTGTAGTATAACCAGGTCATATAGACCTGGACATTCGTTAGTGCAGCTGGAAGGGGCGGGGGCTGAAGCCCTCCGGAGATGCGGATGATACCCACGATAAGCCAAGGGTCCTCAGTGCCATAGAAGACGTTCTTCCGCAGAGACCCACAGCTCCATCACCATTCATTTTCAGCTACTAACCAGAGACTCATCCCTGAATTGCGAGCCTCCCTGCAAGCCCGCTTGCCAGAGACACACTCAACCTAAAGCCAACGAAGAAATGAGATGGCATAAAAAGAAAGAACGTTCCCCACTCTTTCCGTGATTGATTGGTACAGGCTGATTGCAGTTCCATTTTTCCCTGGGCATTTCCCAAAGATCTCACATCTCACCGCCCCTGGAAGCCAGGAAAATAGGAGTGAGCAAAAGCTCCCTTCTATCTTACTTCTCTGCTATTCATAAATGAAAATCTTGTTAATTCAGAGTTTGACAGCTGTGGTGCATTTGTAAGTCCAAGGCAGCTGTCATCAGCACTCCGGCTTATTTTTCAAACAGATGTTTAATTTGACTTTAGTGCTATTGCCAATTTTTTAGGAGAAAAGGAGGGGAAGCAGAAACAGAAATAATCATTATATTCATCATTTGGTTTCCTTTCAAAACCTAAATCGGCGTGATGAACGATGACCTCAGACTTGCTCTAATTGCAGTTTTGGGTGCAGGAGTGGTTAGCTATCACCTCCTACGTGGTCAAGGTCCGTCCTTCCTTTTTTTTTTTTTTCCCTAAAGTCAGAGGCTGTTTTGTGATAATTACACCCAGACTCTGAACAAAGTCCCAGCTACCCAGAAAAGCCTTCCAGAGTACAGAAAAATGGTGGAGTGGTGAGCAATGGGTGACTGGGCCACAACCCCAGATGAAAGCCACAGGGCTGAGTCTTGTCTTGCGGCTCTGGAATTGGGAAACCAGCAAGAGCAAACAGACAGAGCCCTTGGAATGGCAGCCAGGGTCTCCCACTCATTCTCTTCCTATCTGCCATGCTTCTGTGGCTCAGGCAGCTGGGTTTGTGCATGCTCACAGTGTGCAAATCGGTCTCAATGTATAAAATTAAACACATCTGTGGCTCCACGTAGAAGTCTGATGAGTCAGAATGTGCTCAAACAGGCCCTGCTGTTCCAGTCCACGTTGCTTGGAGGACTCTACCTTCACACCAGCTGTGTTGCTGGGTAAACCTGCTTCCCGGATCTGATTTCTCTACCTTTGCTTTTTTGTGTTTGGCTTTCAGTGGCCTCACTTGGCTCCAACTTCGTACCTATCATATGTTTCATCCGTGGCCCTCTTTAACAGTGCCTCTGTAGCGGGGACACTGTAGGCAATAACACACTTCCTGTGTATCTGTACCCCTCTCTTTGTACACTGTCTGTACACTGGGATGGAAGACACCTTGCCTTCTTCCTCAGTCAACAACTGTGACATGTGCTATGGTAAAGAAGAATCCATCCCAAGGAAAATTTTGGCAGACGTCCTGGATCCCAGCTCTGAAGTCATGGTTTGAAGGAAGGTTTGATCTACAGCTTTATCCAGCTAGGGCTGGAAATGACAAGATGCTCTAAAGAGAACCAAGGTGGGCTCCCAGGACCGGTCTGACTCATCAAAGAGGGGGCCCCACATCTTTTTAAATAGAAAGTAGTCTTTGAAGATTATTAATCAGGAACTAATTCTTCCTGAACTACAGATACACCAGGCTTCTGCCATGGTGACCATTCAAGAATTATGGGGAATCTTTAGGGAATTATTACATATATCAAAACCTGGCCGTTGCTTGCCACCCCAGCCATCTACCTAGGGCTGGACTATGGGTCTATTCCTCAGGCATCTTCTCCCCAACTTTGCTCCCCAGTTGGAGCCCTGTCACTTAATACTTCACGTCACACCTAAGGCCAAGCCATGAAGGTTAATAATACGTTGAAAGCTTGGGGAGTGCCAGGAGGGAATTGTAGCACAGAGAAACTATAATTGGCTTCTAGATTTTGGCTCCTGATAGGGCCCAGAAACCCAAGCTCATCCTTAGAGGTGGCAGGGGGGTGGGGTGGGGGGAAATTCCCTGCTCCTCAGGCTTGGTGAACATCTGGCTCTCTGTCTACCCTCGGTGGCCAGTTTCCTTTCCCCCAAAAGAATGCCTTTGCACAAATGCCAGTTGCCCCAAATTCCAGATCCAACTCCCCTCTGGACTAGTTCATTTAGCATTACAGATAGAAAGGTGGAGTTACCTGAGATTGAATTCTGGTTCCACCACCTAACTAATGACATTAGTTAAATTCCCAGTGCCTCCCGTGTGGTGATGAGCATTGGGTGTTACACGCAACTAGTGAATCGTGGAACACTACATCAAAAACTCATGATGTACTGTATGGTAGCTAACTGAATGTAAAAAAAAGCTTTTTTAATTAAAAAAATTTTTAAATTCCCAGTGCCTCAGATGCCTCCCCTGTAAAATGGGGATAATAATAGTACCTGCCTCATAGGATTGATGTGAAGATGAAAGTGTTTAAGAACAGCATCTGGTCTAGAATAAGTCCTATAAATGGCTGCGTGACTATTGTTGTGATTACTGCTTTATGTTTGCAATAAAACGACGAATTCACATACATGCTTCTAAGACAAAAGTAGTGGTTCATCCTTGGAAGTGAATTCCAGTTTCTGGCCCTTAGGACAAAACCGGTACATTCTGAAACCCCATGTAAAGCTCGAAGCCCTATTAGGTTTCAGTCTCGCAGGGTCAGCTTTCCGTTTGCTTGTTTGCTCCTTGCCAGTTCCCATACAGAATATGAAGTGCTGTTAAGAACCACATAAAACAAAATAGTCATGTTAAATTTCAAACCTCAAGACCAGGGAAAAGAAAAACTAAAATCTAACATCAAGAGGAAGACCAAGTACAAATAGACAGGGGCTGAACGTTCCCAGAGTTGTAAGAGTAACATCATGGATTGCAGCCCATTCAATGAAATGGAGAGCTGAGGGCTGTCTGATATAAATAAGTACACGTGCATTTCAGTGAATGAATAAACAAACCAACAAAGAAATTTGGAAAGGTTGATAAGGAACAGGATGTTCCTATCATCGCAAAGTCTCTGCCCTCAAAATGCTTAATAACTGTGAAGAGCTGAACAGGAACATCTGGCAGACACCAGTGATGGGACAAATCTAAATTTAAATCGCAAGCCCCCTCATAGGACGCAATGAGAACATAGCATCACTTCGATGATATTCCCGCTGAAGATGCATAACCTGAATCTAATCCTGAGGAAGCATCAGACAAGCTCAATCATTTTATAGAATTACCTGACATGTAATCTTCAAAAAGTTTCAAAGTCATAGAAGTCGAGGAAAGACTGAGGAACCGTCCTAGACATAAAATCTAAGTGCATGCTGTGATTCTAAACTAGATCTTTTGGCAATGAAGGAACAGTTAAAGTCAAAACTGGAAAATGGTTTGAGGGTTAGATGTATTGATGTTAATTTCCTGTGTCTGGTGGCTGTGTGTGGTTACACAGGAGAAGATCCTTGTTTGCAGGAAATATACAAGAAAGTACTTAAGGCCATTGGATGTCATTCAACCACCTGCTCACAGATGGTTCAGGGGAAAACAAGTTCTTTGTACTGTCCTTGTAAGTTTTCTTTAAAGTCAAAATGGTTCTGAATTAAACAGGCCTAGCACAAAGGCAGGGGGTGGTGGGATAGAATGGGAAAAAGGAAGAACTGCATTTGTGTCTTTCTTCTAGATTTTTCCCTTTTCTTCCTGGTTTCCTCCTCTCAGAAGGTTGGGCTAAGATGTGGATGAGAGCATGCTGGGCTCAATCAAGAATACTGGTAAGGACCCACCAGACCCGACCTCTAGGCTAAGTCCATCCGTTCCTTGATTCCTTCCTATGGCACCATAGGTCTGTACCAGGCACCATGCCCAACACCAGGGTGCAGCCTCTCGGGATCTCAAAGAGGCAGGAAGAGGACTATATGGTGTAGAAGGAGCCACACTGGGAAGAGAGCAGGGCTGGGGTGGGTAGGCACCCAGCCGAGTCTGGGGTGGTACAGAAGGTCCAGAGTGCACAACAAGGCAATAGGGGAGAGAGGGAGGACACAGAGTGTGGGATTGTTCCTAGCCCAGAGAAAGCAAAGAATGTTTGAGAACCCTCATGTGGATCCAGCTGGTGAAGCAAGAAAGAGTGCCAGGTGTGGGGGCGGGGAAGGGGGCGCAGAGGTGGCACTCAATAAATGTGACTTTTTTCCCTTCGCTTCTTTCTCTTTTCTTCACCAAAACATCCCTTCTTGGAGCATTCAGCTGGGTATCACTCAAAATTTTTAATAGAAATAATAAACAATAAAATATGTGCTGACATACCTTCTTATGATGAGGGTAGTATTCTCCTATTGTACAGAGAGGAAACTGAAGCACATCAAGTCCAACATCGCATGCAGCAGAGCTGGGATTTTTTTTATTAACATCTAATGTTTTATTTGTTTCAGGGGTACGGGTCTGTAAATCATCTGGATTACACATTTCACAGCACTCACCATAGCACATACCCCGCCCCCCCCGCCAATGTCCATAACCCAGCCACCCTGTTTGTTTCGTGAGATTAAGAGTCTCTTATGGTTTGTCTCCATCCCGATCCCATCTTGTTTCATTTTTTCCCTTCCCACAACAGCCTCCCCTGCCCCTCAAATTCCTCATATCAGAGAGACCATATGAGAATTGTCTTTCTCTGATTGACTTATTTCGCTTAGCATAATACTCTCTAGTTCCATCCATGTCATTGCAAGATTTCGTTTCTTTTGATGGCTGCCTAGTATTCCTTTGCATATATATATACCACATCTTCTTTATCCATTCATCTGTCGATGGACATCTAGGTTCTTTCCATAGTTTGACTATTGTGGACTAGAGCTGGGATTTGAACCCCAGACAGCCCAACTTACCCACTGGAGCCACTCCCCTCTCACCCGCTCCCGGCCTCCCCTGCCCACACTGTCAGCAGTCGTGCGAGCCCGGAGCCTGGGCGGCTGCAGAGCCACGGCAGCTCAGGATGGTGGAAGGATCACCCTTGGTGAGAAAGGCAGTCATAAGGGGAGAAACAGGGCGCCAAGCTGGATCACGGTGAACAGTTCAGGATGGAAACCACAAATAAGGCAAAGGTGTTCAAGGCCCCTTGGTGTGGGGTGCTGTAGGTGGCCCTTGGCCCCCGGGGGAAGGGAGGGCACTGTGTCTTTCTCCACAGCCTAGCCCTCCTCCACAGGACTCAGTTACTCATCCTGACAAACAGGTAGAGCATTTATGGTGTGCTGGCCTTGTGCTAGGTGTGGGGAGGGAAGAAGAGAGAACAAGGCTGAGGGACTGGAACACGAATATTGATCTGAGAACCGGAAAGGCCAGGTTCTCTCTGAAACAAGCCTGCGTTTTCATTTTCCCTTTAGCCCCTGGAACAAAGCCAGGAAGTGACAGAGTTATGGCCTCAGGGCAAGGGGAGTGTGGGAGGAAAGAGCAAGCTTCCCCTACCCCCCAGCAGCCGCTGTCATGGCCGTTTCTAAAACAGCTTTTTACAGAGAGCCTAATTTCTCCAGCCATCACCACAGATTGTATGGCTAATCACACTTTGCAAGATGGTTCTTGACTGATTGCAACATTGCATTAGAGAGTTTGCCCCTGGCAGATGGGCTCCGGGATCAGTCAGGTCAAGGGTGGAGTCTTGGCTCTACCAGGTCTGGGCTGGTTTTCCTCCCTATAAAATGGAGATGAGGAGCTAGGGCATGGGAAGTGCCTCATTGCATTTTTTAAGTGGTCTACAGTTTACAGACCACATTCCCAATACTTTTGCAAACTTGCTCAGTTTGCAAACTGAAGGCTGCTCAGAGAGATACTGCGATTTGAACTGGGTCATCCAGACCCTGAGTATATAAGTCAAGATAGAAACCTGGATTTGCTGTGCTTTTGCTCCTTTTCTTTTATAATGATCAAAGTCACTGTAGAATGCGGGGGACACCTACATAGACTCTCTTTGCTAGGAGTTTTAGCTCGGGATTTTCTTAGTGCCTGGGAGTCGAGAGAGCCCAACGAAGAAAGCTGTGGTTGTGGAGTTAGGCTCATTGGGTTCCTAATCCTGTCTCAGTGGTTAAGAGTAATGTTTTTTATTTTATTTTATTTTATTTTTATTATTATTATTATTTGCCCCAGGGGTACAGGTCTGTGAATCATCAGGCTTACACCTTTCACAGCACTCACCAAAGCACAAACCCTCCCCAATGTCCATAACCCATCCACCCTATCCCTATCCTCCCACCCCCCAGCAACCCTCAGTCTGTTTTGTGAGATTAGGAGTCTCTTATGGTTTGTGATTAAGAGTAATGTAAACTTGGTCAAGATGCTTGGTCCCTCTGTGCCTAGGCTTTTTTCATCGGTTATGATAGTACCTACCGCATTGATAGGCAAATTAAACAAGACCGTCTATGCCAGTGATTTTCGACTTGGGCTGCACATTAGAATCACCTGAGCAGCTTCTTAAACTCACCAGTATTCTGGCCCCAGCTCTGGAAATTCTGATCTCTTTGGTCTAGGGTGGAATCAGGATGTCAACACTTTTTAGAAACGCCTCCAAATGATTTTAATGAGAAACCAGGGCTGATGTTAACAAGAAAACCACAGGCCCAAAATGGTGTCACTTAGGTTAAGGCTTCAAGTCAGTAAACCAAGACTTAATTCCTAACCTAACTGCAGTTACACCCCTGCCCATGGAATGTAACTTTATTATATTGTATTATTTTTTTAGGGGGGTGGAGGCAGAGGGAGAGGAAGTCAGAGAATCTTGAGCAGGCTCCACACCCAGCATGGAGCCTGACACAGGGCTCAACCCCATTACCCTGAGGTCATGATCTGAGCCAAAATCAAGAGTTGGACACTGGGGCACCTGGGTGGCTCGGTGGGTTAAAGCCTCTGCCTTCAGGTCAGGTCCTGATCTCAGGGTCCTGGGATCAAGTCCCGCATTGGGCTCTCTGCTCAGCGGGGAGCTTGCTTCCTCCTCTCCCTGTCTCTCTGCCTGCCTCTCTGCCTACTTGTAATCTCTCTCTGTGTCAAATAAAATAAATAAAATCTTTTAAAAAAATAAAAATAAATAAATAAATAAAATCCTTACTACAGGGTGCCTGGCACATAGTAAGCCCTCAGTAGAAATTAGCTGTCAAGGTCAAGGCCTGCAGACTAACTCTGGTGAGTTGATATGAGCATCCAGTGGGCCCAAGCTACTGGGCAGTGCACTGGAGGTAGGTACCGAGATGAGCAAGAGAAAGTCCCTACTTCATAAAGGTTTAATTGGGTAGAAAACACATTAAATACATGATAAGTTAAATAGCAACATGAGGTTTAAAGATGAAAGAAGAAAGGAAGATTTGGCATAGGCGCCTTTCATACTGGTTTAGTTCATTAATGATCATAAGAGTGGATATCAATGCAAATTTGTACGGTGGAAAAACTGACACATAGCTGTAAATCATCTACGACACCCCAAAGAGGTGGATCCAGGATCAAATCTGACTAGAAAGGTCTGTCTCTTATACCATGTCTTTATCATTCTGATTTCATGGCGATTTTAAAGAAAAAGTAATGAACTAGTTGGGATTAGAATTTAGAAGGTTTACAAATAGTCCTTCTGTATGTATGTATATATCTGTCATTCTGTTTATCATTCTTTCCATTTATCTTTCCTTCCTTCTCTCCATCCATCCATCCATCCATCCAGTTCTGTTGCCCAACATAGCCATAAAATAAGATTTTTAGGGGAGCCTGGTTAGTTCAGTCTGTTAATCATCGGACTCTTGATCTCAGCACAGGTCTTGATCTCAGGGTCATGAGTTCAAGTTCCACATTGGGCTCCATGCTGGGTGTGGAGCCAACTTAAAAAAGAAGAAGATTTTTAGTTTAATCAGATATTTTGGCTAATATGCCAAACTTCGGGGTATATTTGGGGTATATTTTAAGTGAAGTTTAAATGAAGTTAAAAAAATTATCATTAAACTTCACTTCCAGTAAATCAGGAGTAGTATAACTAAGGATATGCTTTAAAGATTCTAATGGTATCGGAGTATTTAATGCAGATTAACTACCCCTCCGAAACAGTAATACAAATAGAGGAAAACAAAATTAACATGATTAAATACATTCAGAGACTATTTATTCTGTTAATTGTTAAAATTTAGGCAACAGTCAGACAGCAAGAGACTTGCAGCTGCAGCTCAGAATAGCTGGTCCTCCCCTCAGCTGCTGCTAATTAATGTGATTTTCCTAATAACAGTTTTCTGATAGCAGTGAGACAGTGATAAGTCAAAACAAGTTCATTATTATGCTGATAAGCCCTGACAACAACAACCGAAAGAGCCCAACGGGTTCCACATGGAAATGCTGCTCACTTCTGGCTTGTATGTGGTATTTGTCAGGCACAGCCGACCTTCCGTGCTGGCAACTTCTCACATGTGCACATGGGTGTATGGGACAGCATGGCAAGTCCCATCAGCACATCCGCTACAGCTGTACTGTGTCACGATGGGATGATGCCCTAGGCTCCAGAAAGGAGCAGAAAAGTGCTCTGGACAGTTGTCCATTGCCTGTGTAAGTGACCCATCTTCTCTTAATTTGTCTGACATTTTTTTTACCCCTGAAAGACAACCAAGGAGGTCAGTTTGCACCATTCAATATGCAGAACTCCTCCTGGGCCGAGTTAGCAGGAAAATAGCTCAGAAGTTGCCGGCTTCTGCCTTTGATCTGTGTATTGATCTCCAGTCAGTTGCAGTTAATTGGTTTTCCCAAAATATGTTACACGAATCATGACAACGTATTAAAGAACTGGGCTTGGCCTTCCTAAGAAGGGTACCAGGCACATGGAAAGCCAAGATCTATTAGGTCTTTCCACTGACAATCCAGCACAATATCTTCCCAAACTGGGCCAGTCAGTGGCATTAGACCTCTGGCTGTGAGGGACTGCTAGTCCTCTCCAGGACAGCTCGAAAAGACCAGAATCCACGTCAGCAGAAAGGTGAATTCCAGATTTTCAGGACCAGTGATGTCAGTCCAAAGGAACACTATGCATCTCGATGCATTTGAATGTGGTGGGATTGAATAGAGTATAAAGTGTCACTCACTGGAAGATCATTACCAAATATCCCTCTAGGATAAGGATTCTGCTAGTTCATTTTCTTGAAATGTATCTTACTTCGTATCAGAAACATCATTGACATGGAGCCTTCCAGAAAAATAGGGAAATGTACATCCCAGTCCAGATGGCACGAACTCAACCACTTCCAAACACAAAAGAAAGTAGTGCCCAGGGCACAAACCCTGGAAAAAGTTCCATCTGTGGGTTCACCACACTGTGAGGGGCCAGCTTCAAGGACGTCTGTTGTGCTGCCCTCGGAGGTGGTGACCCTCTGGTTTTACTCTTGTTCCCTTATAGAGATGGGGAACCTGAAGCCTTCCCCTCCCTCCCTCTCTTCCTCTCCATCTCCACTGTGACTTCTCTCCCTACTCTGTGAAGGTTCTTAGCATTTCCCAGAGACACATGCTCTCGAGCTAAACATCCTCATCTCTCCAAGACACACAACGTGGAAATGTGGTTACACCTTCGCCTTTGTGAGAAATATTTTTATTGATTTGTTGGGTTTTAATTTATTCCTTGCCTACTTGAGGAGGAAAAAGATTTGTAGTACCTTGTTTAACATGGATAAGAGGCTCACTCTTAACTCCCCCATGTCAAGAGTTAGTGAAAGTTTTTTTAATTTACCACATATTTTTCAAAAATAACGTGTCGCTTGCATTCTTCTCTGCATTAAAATGAGGTTCCATTACTTCTCTTCCACATTATTTTTCAGAAAAATAGAGCTCTTGGCTCGCTTCCTTTCTCTCTCTTTCTCTCTTTTTTCCCTCCCTTTTTCTTTCCCTTCCTTTCTTATCTCTGAATGTATTCTCTGTAGGAAAGCTTAGAGAACAGGAAAGATCATGCCCAGATTTTGTGGCCTACGTGTGTTCTCATGTCGTTGTTCTGGAGCTCTGTGGGGATTCAACGTGACCATGGCATAACACTCATGAGCTCATATGATGTAAGAATGAGGTCAGATGCTACAAGAGGGCCACAGATGTTGAAAAAGAAGAAACCTAGGACAAATATGGAGTGAGTCAAAAATGTAAGACCTATGGGTGTCTTTTTTCGAAGAGTCAACTCAAAGGATGAGCAAAGTGGCATGCATAGTACAATCAGCAATGGTTTTTCCATAAAGAAAGCTTTTTCCCTGGGTTAACTCCCTCCTGGCAGATGTATCGTCACCCTGCCGATTCCCAACGTTGTGAAGGGACTTTGAATTCGACAGGAATGGTTCCTTTGGAGAACAATGGCTGTCATCAGCCAAATGGCCCAGCTTGAACAAAGCCAAGCAGACTTAACTAGGCTTTCTGTAGTGGGAAGTGTTTCATGACTCAGACCAGTCACTGTCTGCTGTTCACCCAGCACTCTGGATGGCACTGCTAACACAAAGGACTTTATGCTTCTTGCCAGATCATGGACATATGGTAAACACTAAACACATTGTGTTGAATATAAAAAGAGTTGACTTATGGTAAAGTCAGTAATGTGAAAACATATCACACCAATGCACCTTCAGCGCTTTTTACACGCTTTTTACATGCTTTTTGCCCCAGGCTAGAGGGGCCAGGATGTACAAAAAGGTCCCTTCCCTGAAAAACCTTAGAATTCTGTCAGAAGTATAAAACATAAACACACAATAAGTTAAATTGTAGGACAAGACATTAAAATTGAAGCAAACATCGAGTGTTCAGTGCCCGAATGCCAAATGAATGAGAAAGATCAGTGCTGTTCTAGAAACCCAGAGGAGGTCACTTCTGATAGTCATGGTCAATGAGACTCTGAGGCAGCGGTGAGATGGTGACAGATGGGGGTGGGGTGGGGAGTGCATTCTTGGCTTATCAAGTAGCTGGGTCAGAAGCCAGGAGGGGTAGTGTGCCGCATGCTCCGCAGCCAGTGACAAGCAGGGCTGAGTTCAGGTATTGGGAAGAGTCAGGGGCTCAGTGGGGGTGTGAAGGGGTATGGCTCAGACCTTGAAGGCAGCTGGCATCCTGGTGTTCAGGAGTGTGGACGTTTATCCCAGAATTTGGACCATGATCTATGAGCAAGAGAGGCACCTTTGTGTAGAGAGGACCTGCTGTGTGCCGGACTATGTGCTAGGGTGGAGTGGGGCAGGGTGGAAGTGGGATACGACATCCTGAGGACCGTGGCGCCACTCTACCTAATAGTTGGCGAGAGGAAGTGGTCATGTGCTGGAGGTGACAGTTGATTCCCTGGCAGAGTGTTGAATTGGATGGGTTGACAAGGAGAGGTGATGTGTTAAGAGGTTGCTGTGGTAATTGTCTGGTAATTGTCCAGGGAGCCCTTCATTGACTCCTCCGGGTGTGTCCTTCCGGGCAGGGAGGGAGGTGGACCTTGGGTGGGGCCTAATGGGCGTAAAAACCGTGACTCTGAACTTTAGAGCAGTGCTTCTTGTAGAATCTCTCCCCCAAACAATGCTCATACTTAACAATTTTGCAGAGTTTTTTTTTTCAGGGACTCAGGAATCTTCTGAAACCCATTCATAGGCGTGATTCCCTAGCTAAGAACCATCACCCCCACCACCCCCACCCACCCCCACACAGTCCTCAACCCAGCCTAGAAGAAGGAGACTCTCCCAACAGGCAGATCTGCTGCTGTCCCGTTTCCACAGCATAAAGCCCGGCATGATGGGGAGACTCTGGGAAAGGGTGGCAGGTGGCCTATGCATAAGGACCTTGCTCTGTCACCTGAACTGCTTCCTTACACTTGGGAGAATGCTGCTGCCAGCTGTGGCTGGTGGGAGCCCACAGAAAGGGGAGGCAGCGGAGGCCACAGCAGAGCGGGAAGGACAGGGGAAGGTGATGACTTGCATGCGCCCAGCTGGGAATGCCTTTGCGATGTGGCAGCATTTCCTGGAGCCGAGAGGCTGGGGCCAGCCGTGCTCTGCCCAGAGCAGCAAGGCCTGCAAGGCACACCAGGAGCCCCAGGAGCGATGCTGCTCTTCTGTTTCTTGTTGTCCAGCCAAAGCAGGTTCTGTTTTGGATCAGAGCATAGTCTGGAGAGAGAGAGAGAGCAGTTGAAGCCTTGGGTGCTTGGAATAAAAATTTAAACTTTATCTTTAGAAAAAAAAAAGATAGTGGTTCTTAAGGTTTTCAAGGTCAGGACCCCTTTGAGAAGCAGAGGAAGACTGTGAACTCTTCCCAGACTTATGCGCTTGTGCACATCACGCAAAATTTCATCATCCTGAGACCTGTCTGTGGACCCCCAGATTAAGAACCCCAGGTTCAAAGAGCCTCGGTCAGATCGTCTGCTAGTTTCCAGGCAGGCAGTGATGAAGAAGACACGCCGTCCCGGGGTGAAGGGGCTCAGAGTCCGCTGAGGGTTTATAGATGTGAAGATGCTGGAGGGAAAAGTGAGGCAGGTGCTGACCAGCAGCTTGGCTGGATGAGACATTATCCCGCAGAATCCTGGGTTCAGTGGTATCAGAGCAACAGCGAACCCAAATGTTGCCTGTCCCCACTGGTCACACCCCAAGTACCAGTAATCATGTTATGAGATGCTGAGTAGCATGCAAAAGCTGATTAGGAATTTTCAGGAACATCAAACCCCAACTATTGTAATCTTAAGAGAAAAAAGATTTTTGGCCTAAAGATATATCATGAGATCGTGCCTTCACCCCAAGGTCAACAATTAGATGTATATCTCTTTGCAAGGTGAAGAAATGCCACACATCAGTTAAGCCAGAGGGAGGAATCCATGAAGGGTCAAAAGATGCTGAAAAAAATATTGATAGTTTGGTTTAAAACAATTCTAGAAAATAAGAAATGGTCTTGTTCACTACCCAAAATTGCCTACCTGTCAGAGCTCCCACAACTGGGAATACTTCCTGCAGTCTATTTATTTTGTCCATGTGAGTTTATTTAAGATTTTTCCAACAGATGACAAATTTCCAGCCAGTGATCTAACAGATTCCCCTAGGGGTTCCCACTGTTTCCTTAGCCACAGCTTACGGGCATGTAAAAGTCTCCTTCTGAGAAAAAAAGAATATTTCACTCTCCTGTGTGTTCCTGTCAAACTCCCGCCTACCCTGCTTCCTTCCTGGCACATCGCTCTCCACACTGGCTCATACCTGCAGGCCTGCCTGCTCTCGTCCGAGTCAGTGTGAGCAAGTGCCTGTCCCTGGCGTCCCATCGGAAGTCCCAGCAAAGGACAGAATGACCTCCCACCCCCGAAATCCAGAGCGTCTTTCTCCGAGACTCTTTGGATCAAAGCATCCCTGCCCCCACTCCTGCCAGCATCATCCAGTGGCTCCCCAGTGCCATGTCCTGGCCCGGTATCTAGGGTCAGCAGAACGGCCTCACCTTTTGAACTCCCCTTTCCTGTGTTCCCACAGTGGTTTGTTCATACAAACCACTTTCTATCAGTTAGGCCTGCTTTTGAGAACAGCGCTCAAGGGAAACTTGACTAATGACAATGTCAACAAATAGATGGGGTTTTTTGTTTGTTTTTGATGAAACAAAAAGGCCAGACATTAGGTGACTGTTCGGATTGTTTTTGTAGCTAAACAATGTCAGGGCCAGTGTCTCTGCTTTTCTCGTTGGCCTTTTCCTCATGGTCACAGAATGGCTGCTTTGTTTCACACATTGCGTTGGTAGTCAAGGCTAGAAAAAAACAGTGACAGGCAAGGTAGGTCATTAAATTTTTTCATCTGCAAAGTAAAACTTTCTCAGATGGTGTCCCTTCCATCCTGCAAACCTCCCCTTCTGATACTGAGGCCACACATGGCACATGCGCCCTTTCCCTAGCTGCAAGGAAGGCTGGGACAGTGAGAACAGGACTTTCATGACTGGCTTACCTGGTACCACCCCCCAAAGATCAGGGTTAGGAAATCACGGAAGACAGAATGCATGGGTACTGCATAGATGCCAGCACTCATTATGCAAGATTCTGATTAGGCAGATTACGTATCTCTCTCTCTCTCTCTCTCATCAGGCTGTTGACTATTTGATGTCACACTAGGCCTTATTCATCTTTGTACCTCCACCTCCTCATCCAGCTGTCTGGCACCTACTCTGATAAACAAAACACAAGTAAATGAATGCCTGTCTGGTTTGAATGCCTCTCATATCTAAATTAGCTCTTTTAAAACATAATCCAGTTTTATTCTCTTCTTTTCACATCGCTTACGCAAATCAATTCCTCATGGTTAATTTCCCATTGTTTTTTGGGAAGGTAAAATGTAAAGTGCTGGGAGTAATAGTATTGACAAGCTATATGATAAAGATTAGGTTGGAAACTGGACAATAATAAGAGAAAAATGATAAGTTCATTATCCCCAGGGTCATGGGGTCATTCTGAGAAGAAATAAACTGTGTTAAAAATGCTTCTTCCCCGGTTTTTGTTAAAATTGAAACACGGGCCTTGTAGACGTAACCGTGTTCAATGATGCGAATCAGGACCTTGAGAAATCCAATGATCATCATACAAGGTTGAGAATGGATTGTAGTCTTGTTAAGAACTGAACAGACCTCTCAGCCAGATTCTGGTCATAACATAAGCTGTGTGTGTTTACGCAGCACTGTGTAGAGCTGGTAGCCTGGGTTAGGTATAGAAAGACCATGGATGGGGTGCGTGGATGGCTCAGTCCATTGAGTATCTGTCTTTGGCTTAGATCATGATCCCAGGGTCATTGGGTGGAGCCCCCTGTCGGGCTTCCTGCTCAGTAGGGAGTCTGCTTCTCTCTCTCTCTCTCTGTCCTTCTCCTTCTGCCCCTCCCCACTGCTCATTCTCTTTCTCTAAAATAAATAAATAAAATCTTAAAAAAAAAAAAAAAAGACCATGGATGGTGGACCTGCCTTTCTGGCGTGCAGCTTGAACTGCTGCAAAGTGCCTGTCCCTCGTTACAGACTCAGCTTCTGTGGCATCTTTCCAAGATGTTACTCTGATGGACCTTATTCCTACCAGTAATTCCTCCAACTCCACACCTACCCCCACCTCATCGCAGCCAGAAATGATCTGCTATCCCGGAGTCACCTGAGCACTTGTAGATGATTCTCTGGTTGGGGTTCTAACATACCATGTGTTCTGAGAGTCATTAGAGAATGTTCTTTCTTAGAGTGTGGCAGCTTATCATAGGCACACTTTCTTTAGGATGTCAGCATCTGGCCCTCATCTAACCCTGTTACACCTTTTGTTACAGACTCCAGCCCTATGGATGGTACCAATGTCAATATCCTCACTGTAACATTATACAGACTGAATTTTTACAAAATGTTACCACTTGGGGAGAATTAAACAAAGTGTATGATTTCTCTGTATTATTTCTTAAAACTGCATGTGGATCTGCAATTATCTCAACACAAATTCCAAAAAATTTAAGACAAAAAAAAAATGAAACAATTCCTCCTTGCCCCTTCTGTCTTTTATTTCAGTGGTTGGCATCACCATCTCTCCCTCTAGTTACTGGGGTTTGTATATGGGCTGTCACTTAACCTACCTCCTTTTGACAGTTGTCTCATCATTAAGACACAGATAATGGTAGCGCCTACTTCATGGGGTTGTTGGGAGGATTAAGTGAGTTAATATTTGTGAAGGACTTGGGTGTTTCATTGTTAAAGAAACAAAAAACAAACTCTCTTGTACTCAACCTCCTCTTTCTGCCCCATGTCCTGTAAGTTAGCCAGTCCTGATAAATTTTCCTACAGCATGTGCCTCAGATTCTCTATTTCCATGGCCCCAATCTTCATTCAGACCTTCAGAGCCACCAACATTGCCTCCTGTGGGAGCTTTGCCAAGGCCAAGTTAGTCGCTGCACTTTTGCCTCCCATGGTTCCTCCATCATCTCGTTCAACATTGATTTCCTGTTCCATCATTTGTCTCTTCTCCCAATGGAGTAGGATCTCCTTACTGGAAGGCACTGTCTCTTATTCATCTTTGATTTTTCAGCTCCTAGCAAAGTGTCTGACATAAAATAAGTCCTCAGTAAATGTTTTATTGATAATTAAGCAGCAATAATCTCATGGCAGTTACTAACATTGCTTCTTTGCAATAATGGTACCAGGCTCTAAGTCTATAGCTTTGTGACCCCAAACATAGATTATGACTTTACTGTTGGGTAGCCAGGGAGTTCTAACGGGTGTTTTAGATAGGGCCCTGCAGATACGCTTTCGTTTTTCTTCTCCCACGGGCACATTATGCTGGCATGCCAGGGTGCCTGTTAAGTCCTGGACATTGCTTCATGTCCTGACATCCACCTAAAGCCATATAAAAAACTGGGAGGAATTTGGATCACGGAATGCACCCAGTCTCTGTAAATACTTGTTGTTTAACATGAGACCATGGTCAGGTTAGTACTTGGCATCCTCACGAAGTAAAATAAGGCAGAGAGCCTCACCCCTGATGGTATTACCACCACTATGACTCTAATATTTCATTTCTAGGAGCTCCCACAGAGTTGTTCTTTCACTGGTAGAAAGAAGTGATATCACTGATTATAAACTAGACCGTTTCCATGAAAAAAAAATCCCTGAGGTCATAGACAGAGTTTTTAAAGCACCCCAAGAAATGCTCAGTAGCAGGGATTTTACTGAACTTGGGAAGAGGGTTGGCAACCTAAGTCTGGAGGCCACAAACCGGAGCTTCATTTTGGCCCTTCATTATCTCTGCCTGAAGCAGCTGACCGAGGTAGCACCCTCACTCCTCTCTCCACAAGCCAAAGAGTCAGACCCAATGTATAATAATAGTTACTGTTTACTAAGTACTTTAATGTGCCAGGCACTTTCTAGGAGATGGTGATTTAACAACAGTAAGGATAATGGCTACCACATAGTGAATATTTACTTCACGCGACATCCATGTAATAAGGACATTACATGAATTATCTCTACACAGTAGTGACCTAGCCAGTGAGGATCCATGTGAAATTTTAAGTCATTTTGTGACCTGATTTCTCCCAAGTCCTTCAGTTTCTGATATCTCCCTGTCCCTTTTTCGTGAGAGCAGGGGTCCAGGCCTAGCCTGAGACAGCATACCCACAACTTAGCAAACTCTCACTTTATCCCGACAGGAAAACTCCCCTAGGAAAAATAACAACAAATGAATAAATCCTACAGACAGAAAAGGGTCAAACATCTGAGAGATCCAGGATGGTGTTTTTAGAAATGCTCTACCACTTTAGGTTTAAAAGAAAACTTTTGAAATGATTAATAAGTTATTTAGAACCTCAATATTCCAAAGTTTGAGAAGCTAACATACTGAGAAATTTAATTTAGATTTCCTTAACACACTCTCTCATGATAAGAGAGCATTCAGTGTCTCAGTGTATAAATGCTATGCAACAGGACTGCCAAATTGCAACACAGAAAGGGAGAAATTTGTCATTTTGAAATGCTAAGGGAATTCTTACTAACAGCTTTCTCATCTTGTAAAGCTATTATTTTTCTGAACTATAATATGATTTATAAATCTCAGCTGAATTTTATACTTTTGATGGGAACAGACTCCAAATGAAATGCATTTTCTCAGAATATAAATTTCTTCAGGAGTTGACCAGATGAGAAATAAAAAGAAACATCTTCTGCAACCAAGCGTACCAAATCTTGGTCTCTACCGACATATCCCCAGGTGAATGTTGGTCTTCTCCAGAGTTCTGGGTTCAACCTCTCTTCTCACTCTGCACACTTGCCCTGGGTGACATCAGCTGCTTCAGAAGCTTCACCTCTTGCTTCTGCTCCAGTGACCCACATGCCCCTGTCCCCCACCCCTCACATCCCTTCTGAGTTACAGGTCCCTATGGCTAAGGTCCACCAGATTGGCCACCATCATGCCCGACAGACCACTCAACCTTAAATTCTCTCCTTTTCCCCAAACTCCGTCCCTTCTCCTTGAGTCCCAGTACTAAAACAATACTAACATCAACAGAAGTAAGTAAGATACAGTTCCTGCTCTTGAGAAGCTTAGAAACTAGCCCAGGAAACAGAAAACTAAATAGACAGTTATAGTACAGGTTATTAAGTGCTGTGTGGGAGAAACTCAAGAGGCTGTGGCTTATAGGAAGAGCACCCAACCAAACAGCCAGTCAAGAAACCAGTCTTAGTGGGTATGAGTTCTGGGTAACTGAAGTGCGTGTGTGTGCGTGTGCGCACGCGCGCCTGTGCGTGATACTCATATGTGTGTTGAGGAGTCACAGAAAAGGACAGACAGAGTCCAATGGACAGAGGCCCAAGGTCAGAGATTGTGAAGGCAAATAGAGGGTATGGCTTGGACAGAGTGCTCAGGAGGGATTAGATAAAGATGCCGTCATGTCAGAACAAGCCTTGTATCCCACCTTTGATCTGCACAGTTTGAAATCCAAAGAGCATGATCCAGAGGTTTGGCCGAGCATGGGCATGGAGACATATGCTCAGTCTTAATAGAGAGCTCAGGTGATCATGACCCAGGCTCCAGGGACACTCACCAAAGTCTCAGTTCTTCATGGTATGTTCCATGAGATGCTAAATGGATCCAAGGAAAATCAATTTGAGGTTACATTTCATAATAACACTTAACTCCCATGCCAATTATACTTTTTATATGTAAAATTTAATCCCTCATAATCATGCTAGGCATACAGATCATGAGCTTTGGAGGTAGACAGGGGAAACCTTAAAACCTTGAGTATTTTACTTATCCACCCTGCATCTTGGTCACTATCACCGGTAAAGGGGAAAATAGCTGCAAACCTTCATCTTAATCCTTCTAAAAATAAGAGCATGTTAACAAGTTTGTTGAAGTTGACCTAAACTAACAGGAAGCTATTTAAAGTTTTTATTTACTGGCTTACTATGAATATTCTTACATTTTGCTGCAGAATATTGATGGGTTTGATTATGGGGATGTTAATAGTATATTATCATCTTGACTTTCTAATACCCGAAAAACTCTGAATTCAAAAAATGCATCTATCCCAAGAGTTTTGGAGAGGAAGGAATTTGAGGAGCTGTAATATATGTAAAACATAAGCTATATAAGGTAATGTACATAAAGGTCCTCCCTGACATCGTGACTGGCACATAGGAAGGGCTCAGAAATTAGAACTATTGTCAAAAAGAGAGTGTAAACCATCATAGACTTTATAAAACAAGGCATGGAAGAAATGAAAACATCTTAGAGGAAATACATGTTTTTCTATCTCTAGCTCCCCACATTTTTATTATACTTTTGAAAATTTGGTGTGATTTAATTTTTCTAAGCATGATGATAGGCTTTGCCATTGTTCCCTTGTTCACAGCAGGAGGAAGAAAATTCAGAGTATTTACAGATGCTAACCAAAGCAGATTTGGGGAGATTCTGGGAGAAGAAACAGCACCAGCAAGGGCCTGGTAGAGTGGAAGAGGTGTTCAGATAAGGGGAATAAACTTCTCAAACTCTGGAACCATGCCAGGGAGCATGGCACAAAATGAGGACAAATGAAGTCAGAAGGGCATTTGGGAGAAATTTTATGAAAACCCTTGAATACAATGGTAATTTTTATATTGTAGTCTGTAGATTAGGGGTTTTTAAACGACTTTAACAAGAGAATGTTGTTTCGTTCTGTTTCAAGTAGGCTCCTCCACGCTGGGCCCAATGAAAGGCTTGAACTCAGGACCCTGAGATCAAGACCTGAGCTGGGATCAAGAGTCTGACACCCAGCTGACTGAGCCAGCAAGGCACCCTAAGTGAATTTTGTTGAAGTAAAATTTAATTTGCCTGGGAACTCTATACTGCAACCACCCACCAACTCATTTTTACTCTATGGCTCAAGTGCTCTTTTTATTTTTATTTTATTTTTATTTACTTTATTTATTTATTTATTTATTTATTTATTTATTTATTTATTTATAGAGAGGGGAAGAGGTGGGGAAGGGCAGAGGGAGAGGGAGAAAGAGGCTCTTAAGCAAGCTTCATGCCCAGCACGGAGCCTGATCTCACGACCCTGCGATCATGACCTAAGCCACAATCAAGAGTTGGATACTTAACAGACTAAGCCACCCAGGCACCCCCAAGTGCTCTTTTTATTATTATTTTTTTAAGATTTTACTTATTTATTTGAAAAAGAGAGAGCGCAAGCCAGGGGAATGGTCAGAGGGAGGAGGAGAAACTGACTCCCTGCTGAGCAGAGAGTCTGACGTGGGGCTCGATCCCGGGACCCTGGGATCAGGACCTGAGCTGAAGGCAGACGCTTAACTGACTGAGGCACTTGGGTGCCCCCCCCCAGGTTCTCTTTTTAAAGGAGCAAATCTGATCATCTCACTTCTTTGGACGCATTTGTCAAAGAGATCTTATCAAGCTTGGTGTAAAATGCCATCTCCCTGCAGAGACTTGGGGTGATGTAGCCCTGTGCACCTCCCCCGCTCATCTCACACCACCTCCCTGACCTGACCATGGGTCAGTTCTGCAGTGAGCCATGACCCTCCCACCTCGAGAATCTTTAAAGGAGGTCCTCTCCTTTGTTTCTCCCTCCTCCTCGCCCTAGGAAGCGCCTAACTCTTTCCAATTGAAGCCTTCTTTTCTGGAGGGGGTCTTCCCTGGCTTGGTCAGGACCCCCTGTGCTATACTCTCCCCCACCCTGGGGACGTCTCTGTTCAGCACTTAATCACGGTCATGTTAAATGCTTAGCTGTGGATTTAGCTGTTTGGTGCTTTCTGCCCCCTATGCTGTCAACTTTGAGAATAGGAAGAGGCCCCATCTGACTTGCTCATGACGGTGTCTCTGGCCAGTGTGTGGCCACCAGCAGGCCTCCAACAACTGTGGGTTGAAAATAGACCAATAAATATAACAGGAAGACAAATGGGGGAGGAGGCCCCTTTGGTAGGTCAGAGGATGAAGCCTTTAGTCGAAGCAAGAATGCGGAGCCTGGGCTACTTCCCACAAGTCCTTCTCCTCGCCCCCCACACGGGTCCCCGAGGCAACGTCTTGGTTGGGAACACTCAGCAGTGGTAGATAATGGGATGCTCTGCCTGACAAAACGCTTTGTAATTTGCCTTCGGGATGGGTGTTCTCAAGAGAGTTTTCTTGGCCTGAGGAAACTTTCTGCTTGATGGTCAACAGAATAGATCAATGATCAAAGTAGCTTTGTGGAAACAAGAAGCATATTTCATTCATTTATTTCAACATCTCATCTCTCTTGGGTAAGAAGAGACTATAAAAGACATCTGTAGGCTGGTCTGAATTTTATTCTTTTGTGCAAGACTGGTTTAGAGTAGATGTTTCTTTGGAAAGTAATCTTGGCGTGGGCCCCCACCAGCGAGAAAACCGCCTCCATATTTGGTAGAGCCGTGCGCACATGGCCCCCTGCCTGGGTGTGCAGTCATGTGACACAGAGCAGATCATGTGACCCTGACCCTCCTTTAGTGTGCTTAGCTGTAATGGAGCCAAGGGATCCCTTTCTCTGTGAAATAGGGCCCAACAAAGCAAAAATTACCTTTTGATTGAGTAACGTTGCTAAAGAAAATCAATAGAAAGGACTCGAAATCCACTGGTACCATTTCATTGTTAAGTGTCGTAGACTTCACATTACAGGAACGCTGGGTTTCAGGGTTCAACATCTGCGAAGCCAGCTGAAAATACACAGCAGAGTGGGTTAAAGGAGAGGGAGTCTGTGTAGTCCGAGATTAAAGAGAAAATATGTGCTGGCCAGAAGTAATTTTCAACCTCCAAATATTCTTTCCAGAGTCTAAGATCCTGTGTTTGACATGTTTAAGAGAGAGATATAACAGCTGAAATTGTCTTTGTTCAGAATGTCGGAGACAGTTTCGTCTAGACTTTCAGGAAAGATAGAGAATGACATTTTCAGAACAAATCAAAATACATTTTTAAATTCTTTTTTTTCCCCTTCAGGAAGAGGACTTGACATGCTTTTCTGATTTGAATTTGGTGGGTCTATAAATGGCTTCAATCATTTGATACAAAACTAGAATAAAATGAGCCATTGAGAAAAGTTACTGAAAATGCCATTGATTCACTTTCTTACCTTAACAATAATATTAGCCCCACCACCAACAGCACAACAACTAATATTTATTGAGTGGTTTCTAAGTATGTGCTGTGCTCTTGGCATACATTTTTTTTATTTAGTTCTCAGAGCCATCCCATGAGGTATGCATTATTATGAATGCCAGTTTTCCAGTGAACAAACTGAGGCACAGAGAGTGGCGGTGACTCGCCTGAAGCCACACAGCCATGGGTGACTAGGACATTATCTGACATCCCTCAAACCTGCTCTCCTTACCACTGTGTTCATGTCTTCGTTCCCAACAGGGCCAGCATCGTACAGAAACGCATCATTTATTTCCAAGACGAGGGCTCTCTGACCAGGAAGCTTTGTGAACAAGGTAAGGACTGCAGGTGGGCGGGGGGCCGGAGAAATGGGAGGGAGTTCATTCAGTCTGACCATCCAGCGGCAGGACTTAGGTGACTGGGCTTTCTGAACTTCTCCAGTTCTGCTTCCTCACGTAGCACTGATTTTTAATCTGGCTGTGTGCGGTGGATAATTGGATCCGCCTTAAGCTCTAATTACTCAGCTTGATTCCCTGGGTAGGAGATAATGTACCTTATATTGGTGTCGTCTTCTTATTTTTGTGCAACAGTGATTATTCTAGAGAGGTTCCTTGGAATAATTCACAGGACTTAATTAAGAAATGCACAATTGTGTACCTTTAAGATGTCTGTAATGGTTCTCAGGAATAATCGCCGGCAGAACTTGTGTGGCACCTGGGCAACAGGGGGGGATTTTCCCCAAGAAAGACAGGTGGGAGGTGGGTCTGCCACGGGAGCACTGACCTTATGAATTTTCCACATTCAAGGACAAGGCCCTTAGATTTGCAAGCTTATTGATGCCCTCTCCTGGTGCTGAAGGCATTCTAACAAAGCTCATGGAGGTCAAGTACATGGGCGGGTCAGAGAAGAGGGGGGGATTCAGATCCAGCCTGGGGGGTTTGAATCCTCCCTCTGCCCCTCCCAGCCATGTGACTTGATATAAATATATATCATGTATATATATAGTACAGCACCTCCTTGGCACATAGTAAATGCTATATATATATATACATATATATAGATATGTAATATATATATGTAAGTGTTAGCTATTGTTATCTGTATCCAAAAGCTTGTTTATTAATCTATCATAAAAAATTCAGACCTTAAATATCTGAATGTGTTTACAAGTCATTAGAGAACTAAATAAAAATAGAAAATGTTCTATAATTATGCATCTTAACTGTCTAATTTCTATGCATTTTTGCAGAATTTTTATTTGCATTTAGAGCAGTTAGCAATTTGAGAGAAATAATCTTCTCCAATTCTAGAAAATCATAAGCTACTGAGAAAAAGAAAGGTTCATAAAGGTCTTCTGGGAAAATAATAATAATAGCTAATATTTTTCGAGTGCTCTATATGCCAGGCACTATTCTAAGCACTTCACGTGCCTCGTTCACATGCTCTGCAGAGCAGCTCTATATGGTAAAGACGGTTAGATCGTCCCTATTTTATAGACGAAACATCTGAGACACGGAAACTTTTAAAAGCTTGCTTAGCATCGTACAGCTTGTGGCCAAGGGCAGGGTTTGGACCTAGGAGCCAGTACTCTTAACCACTGCCTTTCTGTCAAAGGGACTACGTTTCAATGCATTGTACCAAAGCCTAGCTCCCTCTGGATGAGCGAGAGCAGAAACGAGGTCCTATGTTGAAGATAGCTTGGAAAACATGAAAAGAGCCGAGGGACAGAATTAGATGCCCAGCATTGGGGGTATGCCTGTCAGAGGGGCGGAGAGCTAGAACCTAGGGGCCAGGTCCCTGGTCAGCTTCCAGGTGGACATGACCCCACATGGCTTTGTCCACAAGTTCCCTTCAGCCTTTTTGCAAGCACAGAGCATCTTGACTGTTGAGGCTCTTTGTTCCTGAAGTACAGTCCCCTTCCTGCCCTGTGCCCGTGAGATGACATCCAGGTCCTGCGAGTTAGAGTCGGAGTGTTCTGGATCACACATTTATATAAACCACCTCTAGGTCTATACCCCAAGATGGCTAATCACAGCCCCTGCGGTCTGGTTTTGTTAGTTTGACCTTCAGAGGACAGTCTTATTTCCCGGATTTGAGGGTTCTTAGGAAACACTTTGCTGTCACCCTGCCTATGGACAGTAATCATTAACTAAAGTGCACTTCCCTGAGCCTCAGCCCTGATGTTGTGTGAAGCCATACAATTATGCAAATTCTGCAGGTGCCATGTCCATCAAATGGCATGCAAGTCTCTATTGGTGATCACTTCTGAAGCAGAGATCCTATCAAAATGACTAAACTAAAAGACCGTTTTCCAACAGCAACTCTGTGGACAAAAAAAGATCTACAGGCCCTGAGCTGAAGGATCATAACATGCAGTTGTAGGCCATCCCTGGAGACACCAGAGCCATGAGGAAATCCCACAATTAGCAAAGCAGATCACATTAAGAAAGTCTTTAATTTGTAAGCAGAGAGCAAAGGGATTTCTCTTAAATGTGTATGCCTACTTAATTACCTCTAGCTCTTTCATTAAGGTCTTTACATTCTCCGCTTCCTTGGCGAGTCAAATCAAATCTATCAAGGAAGGGGAGAAAGAAACCAGTATTGCGTCTTTTTTCCCCAGTTGAAGCTGGGCATCCATAGGGGGAAAATTAACAACTGCAAAGATAAAAGGCAATGGCAATCATTACTTTTTAAAAGAAACATAAAACATTAAGTTACTTACAATTAGGGACAAGGAGACATAAAATATTCAAAAAGTGACCTATAATAAACACATGCACGCCTGTGCTTACTTTAACACCATTGATGAAGTGAGAGAGACAGAGAAAACGCAGGGAAGGGAGGAAAATGTTGGAGAGAAGGGTAAGGAGAAAAGGAAGACTAAAGGGAGAGCTGAAAAGGAAGAAGCTAATGGATGGAGAGTAGAAATGAGAGAGGGGGCAGCTGGGGAGATCAGCACGGCCGGAAGTCCCCCATATTGGGCAGACCCCACTGAGGTTAGCAGAAGAGGGGTGATAAGGATTGTATTTATTTATTTGTTGCGGGGGGGGGGGCAGAGAGAGAGAGAGAGCACACGCAAGCAGGAGGAACAGCAGGCAGAGGGAGAAGCAGGCTTCCTGCAGAGGAAGGAGCCCAATGCAGGGCTCGATCCCAGGACCTTGGGATCATGACCTGAGCCAAAGGCGGATGCTTAACTGACTGAGCGACTGAAAACCTGGTTCCTTTTCAATAGGCTTTTCCTCGTAGTTAGTTTCAAACTTGGAGTCTTATTTTTTAAATGGAAGCTAATTTTCCTTTGGGATTCTAGAAGGTTTATTTTAAGTGTATTCCCCTGGACTCCTGAATATATCAGTTTACTACCCATATCTGAAAGCCCTTTTGAGAAGGTAAAGCTACCAATTTGCCTTATTTTGGTTTTTTGAGAGATTGTGCCCTTATGAAATAGCACCAGGGAGCTACAATTGAAATGCCAACATATATCTCTTAGCTTGGAATCCCTTTTTCAAAACTAATTTAGTTCTTTTACAACATAGTTGGTCATAATAATTGTAATGGAAAAGGAAAAGGAAAAAATCTTTAGGAGTTCCTAATTTATGCTACCGTTCCTGAAATATATTCAACAGGGCTTGTCCCTTAACTATCAAAGTGCCTAACCCAGGAATGGTACATGGGTTTCGTGTGCATGAAGCAATGGAGAGCCTGCTCTTAAGCACAGACAATGCACAGGCCTTTTCCAAGTGTACAAAAAAAAAAAAAAAATAGCCAGACTATGAATTCTATTTTGGGTGGTTTCAGACCTCTTCTTTTGTGCCACCATTTAGAAATCCTGGAGCTCTATAGGAAGGTCATTTTTTAAATGCACCAGCCTTCACTTGAAAAAGCACAAAGAGAAATGCACACACAAAAATTACTCTCATTGGTGTTTATGCAGACCTATCCAGCAAAAAGTCTTTCTAGGAATGATACAGTGCAAAGACTAAGAGCCTGGACTCTGGACTCAAAAAGCCCTGAACTCCTTCCAGTTCTGCCTGCAATACCTACTAACCCCGTGACCTTGCCCTGGTTACCTGATCGCCTCAGTGTACTGATTTGCAAAATGGAATTAACCAAAGTACTTACTTCCTACAGTTGCTAGGATTAAATGAGACAGTACATAAAGAGAGCAGCACCTAGAAGACTCTATACAATGTAATTACTATTACCATATTTCATACTTTCGTCTCTATCCTGCAGTGTGGAATTCTCTTCTTCTACCCATCACTGATTTTGCATGTTCAAACCAAAGGAACCCAGTGAATTCCACAGGGAAGACTTGGAAAATGCTCTCCCTGACACTCGAAAAGATTTTTATACTGTCACTGCTCTTTATATAACATTTAAGAATAAATGTCCAACTTGTAAAAAAAAAAAAAAAGAACATTTATGTTAATACCACTGGAGAAACCAAAGAAAAAGCAGCTGAAGCAAGTTGCATCTGTAAGCCATTGTTTTGGTCTTGCAGGAAGCAGAACAGACTGAAAGCAACAAAGCACAGTTAGGGATGTGGGCTTGACAATCGGAAATATTGAATTTATTCATGTAATCTCTCTTTTCCCACTTATCAGCTATTCACAGATAAATATGGGGGCAGAGAGGGAATCTTGTTAAGTTTTTCCTGGCTGCTCCTGTCCTCAGAAGTAAACCTGAACTTACCAACATAGTCCTAAACCCCCACCCCTCCCAAGTCTCTAAAAGCTTGATAAGAAGGGATGTGACTATAGATGCATTCTTTACAATAATTCTCAGCAGTCCTTTATGTCTATCTGCTTGTTCTCACTGCTCCTCTGCAAAGCTGCTCCTTCTGGTCCTGGCAATTTGGCCCCAGAGAACATTTCTTGGAGAAAACACACACATGCATATTCCTCTTAAAATCTAGTGGAAAAATCCTGTTGTGGGAAAAAGGATAACTGAGTAAATTTTATCCCTGGTTTCCTAAATATTCAGCCTTATTGGTCCCACAGGTCTCCTCACATTGTTAGAGCAAAAGTTCTGAGTCTTTTTTATTTGCAGAATATAATTACCATACTTAGAGGTATATAAAAATCCTTTATAGCCCAAATACTGACCTGGTTCTGGGTGGTGTTAGTCAGTGAAAACTGCACCTCATCTTCTTTTTCCCAAGCATTAAGGACAGGACAAGACCAAGAGAGTGCTGCTTTATAAGCGACCCACATTGATTTCCTAACTTAGTAATTTCCCTGACTGTTTCAGATTCCATGTTTGACGGGGTGACTGACAAACCCATCCTAGACTGCTGTGCCTGTGGAACTGCCAAGTACAGACTCACATTTTATGGGAACTGGTCTGAGAAGACGCATCCAAAGGATTACCCTCGTGAGTAGAGTAGCCCCTTCATGGATTGGGGAAAAGCGTGCGGTGAAGTTCTGTCTGGTTGTGGGGTACACCAGCTGAAGTATGTCGGGTCTGTTTTGCTTTTACCAGCTGACTCATGAAATACACATTCCCAGGAAGTGAATTCATCAAGAGTAGCAGATATAATACTGGTATGCTTTGAGTTTTCGTTGAGTAGCGTTGTTCTAATCTGTGATTTAAAAAAATATTCCTAAGGTCATGCTGCTTATCTTCAGGTCAAGCATTTGGTGACCTCAGTCCCCCTAACGAGGCTCTATCTGTGAATTACACAATAGATCTATCTGTACTGGAAGTAGCTGGCAAGAGGGAGATGCTCTTGACTCCACAGATCAAGGTCAACAAACATTCAACATCCTCAACCATAATGTTGGTAATCTATCTGCACACCTTTTCCCTACAAATTCCAGATAGAATGCCTTAGAATCCTTCATGACACTGTGATCCAGATAGCCAATACCAATCCATGGGAGTTGTTAGGAAGCCCCAAACTTGCTATTTTAAATTTTTTTTTTAAAGATTTTATTTATTTATTTGACAGAGAGAGAGAGAGATCACAANGAATGCCTTAGAATCCTTCATGACACTGTGATCCAGATAGCCAATACCAATCCATGGGAGTTGTTAGGAAGCCCCAAACTTGCTATTTTAGAGTAGATCCTTAGTAGTAGGACCCTACCAACTCCCTCTTATCATACCATAGTCTCAAAAAATGCCTAGCATGCGCCAGGCACCATGCTAAGCTCTGGCGATATAACAGTGAACAGAAAAAAGACGCAACCCACATTCTCATACAACTCAGAGATTTGTGGGGAGACAGGCACTTTTCAAATAATTGCACACAAAAATGTGAAAATTCCAACAATGAGTAACGGACCTACTGTGTGCCAAGCATTTTTATATATGTTATGTCATTTAATCCTCAGAATAACCTGTGTTTGTGGATGAGCTCGCTGAATACAGAGAGATGTCATGATTTGCCCCTAGTCAGATGTAAGTGAGTAGCGGATCCAAGATTTGAAAAGAGATTTGTTAGGCTCCTTGTCCTGCCTTTCCGTTGGACTGCCTTTAAGACCCAGTAACCCTCATTCTCTGTAACTGTGGGCGGTAGGATGTTGGTGTGTGGCACTGAGCGTGATTTTTCTGTTCATTGTCTGTCTTAGTCTTGTTCATTTCACTTTGGAGTTGCCACAGCTGGGGAAGACGGGTGGAACTGGGAGAAGGAGATTAAAAAGAGGGATTTGGGTCAGGCCCCAAAAAAGGGGGAGCAAGGGGTACACGGTTGGGACTTTTAAGAAGACCTGGTCCAGACCAGAGCCTCCGCAGTCCCCAGGCAGCCCGCTGAGCGGGGACTTGGCAGATCAAGAGCCCTATTGTTTAATTTTACCCACATGTAATCAAGACTTGGGATCTTAGAAGCTTCTTACTAGTTCATTCTTCTCACTCTGGGATTCAGCTTGATCTGCTTCAGCTGGTGTGGGAGACCTGCGTGAGCAAAGTTGGACTCTGCCTGGTGGGGGGAAGAAACCACTTGGAACAAGGATGATGGAAAAAAATTTCCTCCAGGGCCTCTAGTCCACTAACCCAGAGGAAAGAAAATGTTAGGGTCCCATTACTCATTTTGCATAATCCCAAGGCACTTCTTGTGCTGTTCTGTTCTGACACTGTTATTCCCCCAGAATTTGAGGAGAAAAAAAAAATGCATACCACTGTTTCTGAGTTTTGGGGCCAAATCAAGTACAAATCTATACAGAATTTCTGTGGAGTTGTTGAAGTGTCTTAATAAAGCAGACATGTGCTCTAGATCCCCCCAGGATTGTACCATTGTCAGATGTCAGTGTGTCTTAATTTGGGATTGGAAAAATTTGGTCACTATGTGCAAAGGAGTGTTTATCACATCGGACAGTAATTATTTCTTGAGGAGTCTTTCTTCTCCATCAAGCAGAGCAGTCCTCCAGGACAAAAGCTGTGACACGCTCATCTTTCATTCTTAGTACCTTGAAAGTGGCTGGTGCCTTCCCAAGTGTGTTCTATACTGATTGTCGAACCCAGAGTAGCATTCACTGAGACCTGGGAGGCAGATTTCTAGCTCGCATCTAGTCACCATGGCCAATACTGATGAGCGATTGTACACCAGACCCTCCTTAGAGAGAAAGGGGCTCAGGATTAGAGCCAAATGGAAGGGCACAGAGAGGGACTAATAAGGACTTTGAAAATTCGGTGCTGGGGAAAGTGATTTCTGCTAATCTTAAGTAATAGATGACTTTCCTTTTGCCACTCCAGGCATGATCTTGTCTTGATAACCAACCCTTGCCATGAAGCCCTATGAAGCCCAGATGTTTCCCAAGCACAATGCAAACTGATAAATGTCAAGTCCCCCTCCCCTTTATCATTGCTCATCCCAAACACCAGTTTGTCCACAAGGACTCAGAGCAGCAATTCTCAAGGTTTTAAACTTCAAGATGCTTTTTGCATGCTTAAAAATTATTGGGAACTTGGACGTCCTTTTGCTCATATGGGTTGTGTTTATCAAAATTCAGCATATCAAAAATTTAAACAGAAGTTTTAAAATGTTGCTTTTTAATTAATTTAAAAAGCAGCATATAATGAATTAGCAATGATAAAATCATTACATGTTAATGTATTTTATGAACATAACTATATTGTCTAAAACAAAAGAAATTTAGTGAAAGAGCCTCATTGTTTTACATTTTTGCAAATCTCTTTAATATCTGGCTTAATTAGAAGACATCTAGATTCTCATATTTGCCTCTGCATTCAACCTGTTGTGGTATTTTTTTTTTGGTTGACGTATGTAAAGAAATACAGATATGTAATTGGAAAAAGGAAAAACATTTTAATAACTTTTCATTAATTACAGATAATCTTCTTTGATACTATACGAAAACTCTACAAATGGTAGTTTCTTTTTTTTTTTTTTTAAGATTTTATTTATTTGAGAGAGAGAGCAGAGAGCACAAGCAGGCAGAGGGAGAGGGAAAAGCCAGCTTCCTGCAGAGCAGGAATCTCAATCCTAGGACCCTGGGATCATGACCTGAGCCAAAGGTAGACGATTCATGACTCAGCCACCCAGGCACCCCAGGTCTTCCAAAATTCTAAGTTTTGCTTGAAAGTTTGAATTTTCTCATTGGCAACACATCCTGTCCTTTGTTTTCCTTGAAATGACAGGCTCACTTCATTTTTAAGGAAATATCTACCACATTCTCCAGTCTGAATAGCCATAATTTGTCTGTCATTGGTTCTTTCAAGTAAAAATGATGTTTATGAAAATAAGTGTCCAGTCCAGCTTGCAAGAGCATTTACTCAAGACCGTCGTCACATCCCAGCATGTACGGAAGTGTTTCATGCATGTTCCCCAGTTAGTCACACAGAAGGGGAGAAAACTGTGTACTCAGATGTACAGAGAGTAATACGTAACATTAATAATTCTTATTGTTTCATCAAAAACATTCCAAAGTGAAGCTGATTCTTCACGTTGTTTACAGTGGTTCCTGGCACTGACTGCAGACACCGTTCAAGGCCACTGCTTGGATGGGCACTAAGTGACAGTTGTTCACATACTACCACTTTGACACCATCAGGGTGAATGCCAGCGTGCGGCAAATGTCTTGGTATTATTGTGAAAATAGTTTTCTCCTCACAGACCCGCTGCAAGGGCCTCAGTGTCCCCAGAGATCTGTAGACCACACTTGGAGAACCTCTGCTGTAGCATAGGATAGCACCCTAGGTGTCTGTCCTTCAGTTCTCATTGGGTGACTTGCCCTGGAGAATTCCCATTGGGCTCTTCAAGAGGATCGGGCAACACACTTGTTCTTCAGTCCTTGCTTATAGGGCCCACACTGCTATCCGAGATGGTTGGCTCCAAATGCTGTTTCTGGGGTTCCCTTTCTTAGAGAACAGAGGACTTTGTGTCCGTGACAGCCCCCTCCCTGGGAGAGGCTAGGTGTGGTGAAATCAGGAAGGCCAGGGTTTGGCCAGAGTTCGGCTGACATCCCCTTTCCACTGTAAAGCCATAAACCTATGCTGGCCATCTGGAAATAATGGAATCCGTTTAAAACACCCCCAACTGGGTAGTTTCTAGAAATCCATTTTAAGGCTGGATCATGCAAGTTCTATCTCCTAATTTTATAAGTGAAAAAAGTATGAAGCACAAAGGGCTCGGATCACATAGCCAGAGAGTTTCAGAAACAAAATCAAAGCTCAGATCTCTTGATTCCCTTTTGCCTTCTTCTGGGGGCTGTCACAAGGCAGTCTTCTCTCCTCTGCAGTGAAATTAAATGTCTTATACACAAAGCATCTTTTAAGCATCTGCTGTACCAATGTGGACTCAGCCGATACTAAATTCTGAACAGCTTTGCCCCACTGTACAAAGACCTCCTCGATAGATCCTAACTTAGAAGTCAGAAAGAGAAGGTCTGGATTCACTGAGCCTGAACAGACTTCCAGAACCCTGGAGTGTTAGGAGAAGTGCCAGCAAGCTCCCCCAGAGTCTGTCCTTAGCAGTCTTTAGTGCCCAGCAGTGGCCCAAGAGCGTGTGTTTTTTATAGGAACATGGCAACCATGCAGGGTCACCTCAGAGGTATGTCCCAGGGTTTGGAGACAGGCTCTGTCTTTGCCAGGGGATTGGGAGTTGCCTAACAGATGCTGAGTCACTTTGCTCACTTACTCTGAACACAGCCCCTAGGTTTGTTTGTTGTAGTTGTTTAAGATTTTATTTATTCATTTTCGAGAGAGAGAGCACGAGTACGTGGGGAGCGGTGGGCACAGGGAGAGGGAGAAGCACACTCCCTGCTGAGCAGGGAGCCCCATGTGGGACTCGATCCCAGGACCTGGAGATCATGACCTGAGCCGAAGGCAGATGCTTAACCATCTGAGCCACCCAGGTGTCCCAAGCTCCTAGGTTTTTGGAGAAATGCCTCCACCCTGTAGACTCTGTAATGTCCCTTGATGATGTAATCTGCACAACGTTCCCCATTTTTTATATGGTATCAGTTTTAACACTGTTTAACAAATACGTATTGATGAAAGGAACATTTTTTCCGGGAGCCAATTATTTTTGTTTCATTTGATGACACGTCGCCTAAAATATAAACATGGCCACTGGGAAATACACCCTACAGAATCAAAGTTACTTTTACAGGGAAACTCAGCCATCTTTTCCATTGGGTCATGTTATTTAAAAATTACTAGTTATTAAATCTGTTATTAAATTTGTTTCCATAGTCGTAATTTGTTATACCAGCTTTCTCTAAACCACTTATCTAACTGTTCTTTTATTGGACATCTAGGTGATGTTAGGTCTTTTGCTAATATAGAGAGCACTACAACAAAAAAGACTTTTTGAAAAGATTTATTTATTTGAGAGAGAGAGAGAGAGAGAGATAGCACGGGAAGAGGGAGAGAGAATCCTCCAGCAGACTGCCCGCTGAGCATGGAGCCCGACACGGGGCTTGATCCCACGACCCTGAGATCATAACCTGAGCCAAAATCAAGAGTTGGCCGCTTAACCGACTGGGCCACCCAGGCGTGCCTCAATAAAAACAAAAACAAAAACAAGAACAAAAAACTTTGCAGTGAAGTCTTTTTCCACCCTTTGTCCTTCCTTTAAATCATTTCCTTGAAATAATTTCCCAAGAGCCAGACAGCCCGATCAAAAAATATGTACTTTTTATGGACTCTTAAGACATTTTGCCAGATTCTTCTCCAAAATATTTCTATCAATTCACCATGTTACCAATAATGAATAAATAGATCTCTTTCGGGCGCCTGGGTGGCTCAGTGTGTTAAAGCCTCTGCCTTCGGCTCAGGTCATGATCTCAGGGTCCTGGGATCGAGGCCCGCGTCGGGCTCTCTGCTCAGCGGGGAGCCTGCTTCCTCCTCTCTCTCTCTGCCTACTTGTAATCTCTCTGTGTCAAATAAATAAATAAAAATCTTTAAAAAAAAATAGATCTCTTTCTCCAGTCTCTTCAGCATTTAACTTGATGTTTTCTGTTTGGGTATTGACAATTAATGGTTATAAAAATAAATCTCATTATTTTAAATTGGTGTTGGTTTAATGACCACCACATTTGAATCTTTTCTTGTGTTTATTGCATTTGCCTTTAAAACCCCTACGGCACTGACAGCAATCAAGTCTGATTTTGCTCAGTATCTCCTCAGAGCCCAGCTCATTGGTACTTTGGAAGCCTCTATATGAATACCGTGGAATGAATGAATGAGAAGCAGTTACAAAATGAGCAAGGAAGAGGGTGGAGGAAGATGAACACGGAGAAGCCACTGAAGAGGTTGGGGCAGGAGAGAGAGGACCTTATATGGTTGCCAAGTGGGGAGCAGGTTGGGTGATTCTGGCAGTAACGGGGAAGGAAGGTGAGGAGGCCATTACAGTGATGGTGCTAGCTCGGACTAAGGCTGTGGATGTGGTGATGGAGTGGATGGATGGACTGGAGATAGCTTTCAGAGATAGATTCTGTCACGCATTGGATGCGGAGGAGTGACAGAGAAAAGCATCGGAGCTGACAAGTACTCTTGCTTCTTAAAATATTCCTCAATATTATTGTCTCTATTTTTGCAAGTGATCATGAAATCATTTTATCAAATTCTGTAAAGGATCCTGTCAGAATTTTAAATGGGATTGCATTAAATCCCTAAATTACTTCTGGAAGAATTGTTGGCTTTATAGTATTTAGCTTGCTCAATTTCTTCCCATTTATGATAAGACAACATGTGGGTTTCCGCAACCCAGTGCCTAGAATGGTGATGAGTCACAGGTGGACCATAGGCCTCTTCTCTCCATCTAACTTCAGAAACAAAATGAAACATTCAACAAACAATAATCCCACTCCTTCCCACCATCACAGGGAAATCCCTCTCCAAACTGAGTAATTGTGCCCATCAGCGCCCCCCAGTGGTGCCACCACCAGGCTGCGTATGAATAGAGCTGTGACTGGGAATTAGAGTTTGGTACAGAGCACATGCACCATCACCATACACAGTGTCAGTGACAGGCAGAGCAAAAGAGAAAGGATTAAATAGCCTCTTTCCCCTTTTTCTTCTCTCTCCATCCTTCTGGGAAGTCTTGCAGCAGCAACTCACTGTGTTATGACTGGGAGTGGGGAAGGAAAGTTAGTTCATCTGGTCTTCCAGTTAAACATGGCAGGCTGAAGGCAAACATTAATTTCTGATCTTTCCTCTGAGAGGTGGCAACTCTAAGCAGAGCAAAGAATGAAGAATCCTCCCTAGCCGTGGAGAGGGTACATAAGAGCCAAGGCGACTGTTTGTACAGAGCACAGGAATAGCCTGAGGAACCAGGTATCCAGCACAATGAATGAGAAAAGCCTATACCGTTGTGAAATTTTAGAATAATGAGGATAGGGACAACCCAAAAAGTGTCCAGAGAAACAAGTAACAAAGACTCAGACCTCTCTAGAACAAAACAAAGCTACAAACACAATGGAGCAATGTCAAATTTCAGACTCATGCTTATCGATTCTGAGGGGGGACCCTTTTTGCTCAGCCTGGAAACCAGGCTAAGACAGAGCTGCTCTGTTGTCTCCATGTGCTAGTTGGGTTTCTTCATAGATCACTTTTTCATTGAAGTTTCATTCTTTTATTTTGGTAAAAGAGTATGTAACAACATTTCTGCTTTTTTTGTATTTATAGAATTTGTTGTGTTTTTTTCACGACCTCATATATGTTTACTTGAGAAAGCCTTGTCTCTTATTCCACACAGGTGCTGAAGGATATGTTATTTAATTCACAGCATGTGAGCATCCTTGGTCCATTCAGTGCCCCTCTGGCTTTATTTGCTTTTCGTTACATTCCATGTGCCCCACATAGGACGACTATTCTAGTCGAATCTTTCCGCCATCTTGTTTCATATTTGCTGATTATAATTTCTTTTTGTTTCTTCTTTTTTTTTTTTTTTTAAGATTTTATTTATTTATTGACACACAGAGAGAGAGATTACAAGTAGGCAGAGAGGCAGGCAGTGAGAGAGGAGAGAGGAGGAAGCAGGCTCCCCGCCGAGCAGAGAGCCCGATGCGGGCCTCGATCCCAGGACCCTGAGGTCATGACCTGAGCCGAAGGCAGCGGCTTTAACCCACTGAGCCACCCAGGCGCCCTGTTTCTTCTTTTTTTAACCACTTCTTTTCTTTCCCTTGCCTGCATTAAATTTTCTTCTGCTGGCTTAGACAATATTTGATTCATGTTGTTGTTCTTGTAGCGGTTGCCTCTAATTTAAAACACATACTTGGGTTGATTTATCTGTATTGATTTCATAAACATTTCAGTATTGGTCTTCCTGTGAACAAAACAAGAACATTAGCGTGTTCTCAGTTTCCTTTGTTGTCTACCACCCCTCGACCCAAATACACACGCACGTTGGTTATTTTCAGGGAAAGTCTTTGAACTCCCATGTATCAGTGTCTCTGGTAGTTCCATGGGTCTGTGTTTCTGAAGTTCCCCAGGGTCGAACTCACAGGAGTGAGGCATGGGTGCTAGCAGGGGTTTTTGTTCACCGTGTCCAATCCATCTAATTCTTGGCAGTATCTATACTTACTGCCGTATGATGGTAAGTTTAATTATGTTTATTCAGGCTCCATTCCTTGATCATTTCTTTTGATTTTTCATGTTCCGATAATGGGGTATTAACACCTTGATCTAAAACTGTGTACTTATCATTTCTCCTTGATGTTTAACAGATTGTTTTCCATTTGTCACTATGTCTTTGGAACCTATAGCATCATATCATTATATCCTCATGATTAACTCTGACTTTCAATATCACATAATTAACATAATTAGCTGGCTTTAATACCTTTTGCCTTAAATTCAGTCACGTCTGCAACCTCGCCTGCTTTTTCTTCCCTTTAATTAATTTCCCTTTTTAGTGTTTTTTTACATTTAATTTTTCTTATTGTTAGTCTGTCTACGCCTTTTAAAGATTTTTCCAGTAAATTATTATGTTCATCCCATCCCAATCCCTTTTGTGGGTTTTTTGTTTTGGTTTGGTTTGGTTTCAGTTTTTTTTGTTTGTTTGTTCTGTTTTGTTTTGTTTCTCAACATGATTATTTAAACTTACATTTATTGTGACCCCAGTCCTGTGCAGTTTATGTTCTGCCAGTCTACTTTTTACCTCTATTGTTATTGTTAATTTGTTTTCTTGTTTCTAGATTTTCTTTGGTATTACATAGGCAACGAGCGTGCATCTGGCTTTGGTTTTGCTTATTTTTATTTCATTTGGCAATAATCTTCTTTTAAGTCAATCAGCTATCAATTAAAAACATAAAAGAAGGATATTACTACTACTTTGTCAATATACTCCTATCTTACTAGGATAGCTTCTTTTGATTCACTCTTATGAGAAATCTTTGCTGGTTTTTGTTTTTCTCAATCCTTTTCTTACTTCCATTCTCCATTGACTTTACTTATACTCAGTTCATTTCTTTTTATCCACTTTTATTTTAACGATTCTCATTCCCAAGTCCCATCAATTCTTCTCTGCTATTGTTCTTATTTACTTACCTCTTCAATAAAGATGTACTGATTCAGAATTTTTTTACTATTTTTAATAGCATCGTTTTTTCTCAGGTCTTTTAAGATTGGATTTCTTTTTGAAATTAACTTGGAAGCCAAGCCTTGCCCATTAGTGGGTGATTGAAATTCTTAAGACTGAAATTCTGTGTGAGTCTCGCATTTGGCTAACAACTCAATTGGGTAAAAGCCCAAATTATACAGTTTTTTACTGACTATGGTTTATCCCTGGTTTTCCATTTTGATGGGAAAAAAAAAAACCTAGTCCTTATTCACTTATGGTTTATATTCCTTTACATGAAATCTATAACCTAGCTCCGTACGGAGTGCTTTCTTCTTCTCCTGCAGTTAAAACATTTGATGATGCCCGCTATTCTAAATGAGATCTTTAATAAGATCTTTAATTTTATGTATACCTTCAGCTCTTTTGTTAGTGGTGACATTATTCTTCGAGGTCATCTGTTTGTTTGGTTTTTTCCTGATCTTCGATTTGTTGTTGTTCTTCTTTATTGTTTGTCCAGTCATTCCACAGATCTATTCAGAGCATCTCGTGTGCGGGCAGCATCCCAGTTCATTTCTGTTTATTCTTTCTTTTTCCTCAGGAACTCCGTGCTCTGCCAGGGTGCTCCGTTTCCCAGACCCATCTTCTTTCGCGTCTTTTCCTATCTCTCTGTGGCTCTGCATTGTTTCCCCTGGTTCATTTCTCTTTCTCTGGTTAGTTTCCTATAGCATCGCTATGGCGTCCCACGCTGGACCCATGTTATCTTTGTTGGCGCCTGCCCACTCCTTCCTCCCATAATGAGCTCTCCTGAAAGAGGTATATTTAAAAAATAGATTGCAGCTCTTCTCTAACTTCTGTTCTTATTCTCGTTTTGTTCCATGGTTTACGGCTTGTCTCCCCCACCTCGTCCTGTACCCAGCTTCTTAATTCAGAGTTCTTCTCTCATACTGCCAAACGTTTTTAATAATTCAAAATCATCTCCCCCTTTGACTCGTTTTTTTCCTCGAGTGATGATTATGGCTGCTATTCCTGAAACGTTTGCCTCAGACTATTTTATTGGCATTTAAATGGGTCTTGAAATTGGAAGGTTCCTGCCTCTCGGGCTGCCTCCCTCCTTGAGGTCTGCGAACTATTTCTCGAGCATACCCTTTCTTAAATAAGAGACGCCCTCGCTGGACTGACCATTTAGTACGATATACAAAGTATTACTGTCCTTGTATCTATCAAGGTAAAGTCTAATTACCACCAGTTGGGGTAAATTAATTTATTGATGACTTATTTGCCATTTACTCCTGCTGGTTGGCAGTTCAGAGAGCACGTGATTCCTGCCTCTCATTCATGCAGCTTAAACGGCCACCTGTTTGGAACTGATTTGAGGAGGAAGAAAGATTGGATTCATTGGCAAGTCATGGATCAGTTATTATGTAAGTTCTAATGCCACCAGTTTCCCTGGCAAAATGGATGTGATTAACATTTAAGTATGACACCAGCCCATGCATTTTTCATGCAGTATTTCCTTCAGACTTGTTTGCCAGTACCTGTGCAGCGACTCCAAGAAATGCATACTTTAATAATAAAGACTTGATTTTCCCTGTGCATAAAAATACCTGAAACTCCGAAAAGCTTTATGAAACTGAAGGAGAGGGAATATACAAAGCCCATTAAACCAGAGCGTTGTGTATGGTTACCCAGGAATTTGCACACAAAACTTGGCTATAGCTAATGGCATTTATGTACTTAAGTTTTCCAAACAGCGAGTTGAAAAACCTACCCTCAAAAATTGTTTATGCCGAGAAAGGGCAACTATTTATAATCACGAGTGGAGTTTCTGCAAGGGTCTGTGCCAGGCACTACAGTGCTGGCAAACGTCCCTCCCAATTTGCAAGAACTCTACTGTTCGGGGCTGGAAGTGAAGCATGAGGACAAAGAAATACTTGCAGCTTTGGCCTAGCCTCCGTTAAATTTCAGAGCGAAAGAACAAACACGTAACAGGACAAAGGATATAGGAAATCACAGCACAAGCAGCCCTGCCTTATTTTTAGTAAAAAGGATTAGTAAGGGCCACCCTGCAGCAAAGTGGATTGCCTGGGATCAGGGAGTAGGATGGTTGTAATCTCTTTACTAGACCGCTGAGTTGATTGATTAAATTAAAAGTTATGAGTCAAATGCCCCCCCAGAACATCTTGGAGCCTTTCGGTCTCTGCGTATTCGTGTGATCCTAACGACCTTCCGTTGGAAGGGAAAAGTGTGTGCTACCTGTAGGGAACCCGTGAAGAAAGGCTTGGGAGCAAGCTAACCCTTTTCACAACCGCCAGCAAGAGTTTAATTAAACTCTCTCGAACCTAATTGGTTTGGTTCAATGTAAGAGCAGCGTGTGCCGTGTTTTCCTTGCACATGGAGCGTCCCAGGGTCCTGAAGCTCAAGTGGAAAGAACAATGAAAAGCAGAAGGCTTTCTCTCCACATCTGGCTCCTCGAAATGGGGCTAAGAGGCTTTCTGGAGGCTTTTGCTGACTGGGACAGTTAGTGTTTACAGATGTGAGTGGCTTTCAGTCATTGAATGCAAATTGCGTTTGCTTTGTTGTGCACACCCTGGGAAAGGCGAGAGGAAGAAGAGGAATAATGTTCCTTTATCCGCCCACCCACATTGAAATTCAGGGCCCAGTCTTTTCAGGTTTATTGGGTCCCTAAGCAACCTTTGAAGAGCTGTCCATCTGTCTGGCTGTCCCTCTTGCAGCAGACATGGATTCATTTGGCTTTGCTTTTCAAGTCTCTGGTTCCATCTTGGGTCCACTGACTGAATTTCTAGGTAAACATTTCTTGCCTGCAGACCTAAGTGGTTCCCCAGGTCCTGGGGCCAATTCTGCCTCCCTCTTAAACTTCGATCTGTATTCTGAAGGCGAGCTGGTCAGAAAAGAAAGTGAAAGAGGGCTAGCTTTTAATGTGAAGGCTAAAAGCCAGAAAAATAAGTTAAAGCAGGAGGTGGGAGGAAGCAGTGTCTTGCTGGAATAGTGAACCTCAGCACCAAATATCAGAGCAATGTGAGACCTGAAAGAGCCTTTCTGTGGTGAGCGAAACTCAAAACCAGGTTTCTCTTGCCCCAAAGATTGGCCAGTGGTAAATGCTGTGCTAAAAAGCAATGTATACTGCGTAGAGTCTAACCCATCGTGGACCTGGAAATCAAATCCCACTTGAAGCCTTGCATCTGAAACTCACTTAGAGAGCCTTATGAAAATTGCTTAACCTCTCTGTGCCTCAGTTTGCTCGTTTGTAAAGCAGGGATCATCAAAGCACCTACCTCATGGGCTAGGGCTCAAATCTGAGCTCCTCTATTCACTGGCTGTAGGACCTTGGAAAAGACACCAGCTGACCTTTTGAGCTCTGATTTTATGCAGTAAAGCCAAAATCTGTATCGCTGGATTATTGCAGAGGTGAATGAGTTAATATTCTTAAAACAGGCTTGGTATATAGTGGAAGCTCACAAAGTGTTAGTCATTGTCAGTTTTAAATGAGATAATTCCTAAGTGGTTTCTTGTTTTGTTTTGTTTTGTTGTTGTTGTTTTGGTATTTTGTGGGGTTTTTTTGTTTTGTTTTGTTTTGTTTTGCTTGGTACCAGATACACAGCAAGTTCTGGCTTAACTGTGGCTGTAATGTGCTTATTTCTAACCTTGTCATCATTATTCCCACCCACGTTCTCAACCTTTAAATAAGCATTTAGCTCTGATCTCATGTTGAAATCTTGGACAAACCCTCTCATCTGATTGGCTTCCATCACTTGGTGAGAATTTCCTGAAGTTTCCACGTGGCTCCTAAATTTCCTCCATGTCCCAGTGGAGATAGGACTGAGTTCCAGGTACATTTTATCATCCCTAACCTTATGAATACTGAATACGATGAAGATGAATAGCCCCAAATTTAAAATGCAAAGATACTTTACAAAAGATCTCATACAGTGGATAGCCCAACCAGCAGTGAAGAGATAGAGTTTGCATCTGTGACAGTTTTTCCTGCTCAGAAAGGAATTTAATAACAAATACAACATACATTTCACAATCAGCCAGGCAAACACATGGAACTAGTCAGCTAATCTTGATTACAAGTTAGTATTTACTGACTTGTATTTTTGCAAATAAGCTAAGGGAAGTAAACAGAGTTTGAGATTTATGTGTTCTGTGATTTCTGTTGATCAAGATTAGTTTTACTTAGTTTCTCTCCCTCCCCCTATAAGCACATAAAAAATTCTTAGGTGGGATTTGCCTCTAAATATACAGGGACCCAAGCAGCACCCAACTAGAGAAAAAGCCAAGCTGGGATAAGGTAAGGAAACCACTTAGCTGTTGAGAGCAAAGACTCCTGGGGTCTGTACCATCCCCTGTAATGATATCAAGGAAGTGTCACATCGGACAGAATCTAGACCCTCTCTAAAAATCTACTTTAGTTAAGTGCATCCCACTTCCTCTAATCCATAAGATCTGGAAAAATCTCTCATATCTTCAGCAACCTGGGGGCAGGCAATTAAAATTAGCATCTTCATGGTACTATGTATATATTAGAAATAACATTGGACAAGCTTCCTATATGATCCTTTTCCTTACCTTCTATCTCCTGTGTCCTCTTTGCTTTTTCCCCACCTTCTGCAATGGTTTTATGCTAGACCCCTGGAGGAAAGCACTGGAATTGGTTGGGACCATCACCATATCGCCAGCTCCAACACAGCATCTGATCTAGAGTTAGTACTCAATACATGTTATTCAGTGGGCTTACTGCAAAAATCTTCTCCATTAAAAAAATAGATTTACTCTAACTACTTAAGACAATCATAGAAGGGAGAATATATATATGTTCTAAAAATCTTAATAAGGTTACTCAGATCATATACACAGAACTCTACTGAAGCTAACAGCATTTATGTGCTTAAAGTTTTCCAAACAATGAGTTGAAAATATACCCTGAAGAATTGTTTATGCCAAATAAGGCTGAGTATTCATGGTCATGACTGAAATTGCTGCGTGTTTTCTGCCAGCCACTGCATTCCTGCCAAATATCCTCCCAATTTGCAAGGATTCTTGGGTTTCACGTTGGAAATAAAGCAGTAAAATGCCTCGTCAACCCAACTGACATGGGTCTTATTCTTCATTAGTACTTACTTAGGCTACCCTGAGTAGAGCAGCCTCCTAACTCTTTGAAATGCTTATTTAGGTTGACAAAGTGACATGGATTTTCAACGGGAAGAGCATGGAAACAAGTTAACAGAATTGTGATGTCAGTTTGGGTTGTGAGCACACAGCACTTGGAAAGTGGCTCTCTACTTCCATGCCAAAGGCACCAACTGAGACGTTGTCAGTCAAAGCAAGGAATCAGTTCCCCATCCTGATAGCCAATGCACCAAAACTTGCAGGGGGTAGGTGGAAAGGGACCGGGGAGGACAAAAACCCAAAACTGGCAGACCAAAGTCTTAGATTTGCTAATCGAAGCTACTAGGGGGCATATGCTTGAAGAATAACTCACAACAAAGAGCACTTACAGGCACAAGCACTCCTTGCAAGTGAGCCTGCTGAAGACCCTCAGCCCTGTTTTCAGATTCAGTGCAGCCTCCCCAGCATTCCAGCACCAGGGATTTTCCTTGTTTGGAAGAATTTTGCAGGAGTTAAGCAATCCATCATTGTCCCAATTCTAGCAAATCCATCACACGTAATAGTAAAGAGTGTGGTCTCTGGAACCAGACTAAATCCTACCTCCACCCCTTACTGTCCATGAGATGTTAGGCACGCCCCTTCATTAACCTCTCTGTGCCTGTTTTCTTACCCATAAAGCGGGAACGATAATAAGACTGATTTCACAGGACTCCTGTGAGGATGTTAGAAGAGCCTGGCATATATTAAGTGTTTATAATTGTTAGCTACTATTATAATTCATTTTGTGTGATCCACTTCTTGCCTTCAACTCCAATTCTCATAATTGGATCTCAGTCTTTAGGCCATTCATTGATTCCACAGATATTTAGGAATTGGCTACCATCTGGCTGAGTTTGCCCTTAAGGCTGCCTTGCTCCCCGGTGAGACCCATGTAGGAGCCCTCTTTGCCCCACCAGGGATGAGGTCCTTCCCTTGCTCCTGGAATTCTGCCTCTTAGAGTAGCCAGACCAGCCTGATACCCTGTGTCCCTGGTCTCTTCTAATACTGGGGCTCCGCAGCCAGCCTGCTCATCTCCACCACCAGTCTCTCTGTCTCATCTCTAAGCTCACTACCTGGTCTGGTCTTGATTCTGGCAGCACCCTTGAAATTTGTTCAAGCAATGAATAAATTATTCAACCCTTTATTTCCCTCCGAGGAAGAACTAGGAAGCCAGACCTTATCAAGTCAAAGGAATTCCTGCTGCCCCTTTACTGCAATGATTTAATCTCTAAAAAGTTAAAAAAAAAAAAACCTAAGGAAATAGCCCTCTAATCATAAATGATCCCTCTTCATCAAGAGAAAACAGACTTTTCCTGCTTAGAATTGCACAAGCAGAACTCTTCCCTTTCACCAGAGCTCCAGGGAATAATAGGCCACCAGCTGCCACCTTGGGCTGCAGGTTTCAGGAACTTGGAAAGGGAATTTTCCATCCTGATTATTGCCTTTGCAGTGTTCTCAGCTGCCAGCACATGGTGGTGGGCGTGGGTATGAGCCAACTTTTGTGTTCCTAAATAATAAGGCTGAGATGCTGTCCTCCTTTGCTACAGAAACCTGGACACCCACCAAGCTGCCAACCATGGACACCCATCTTTCAACCAACTTTCCTATATTACCTACTATGTGCAGGGCTTTAAGAAAATAAGTCACCTCTCTATATAGTTTTAAAAGCATTGGAAGGAAAGCTAATACTCAAGGCAAAACTAAGGAAGTTCTGATACTACCAAAGCAGAAGAGAGTTGACCAAGGTCACATGCCCCAGGAGGAGACAATCATTACATGAGCCTGAGTTAAAAGGCTAATTCTTCAGCAGTGTTAAATTTACTGAGACCTGACCAGCCTAATCTCTTGCCCCTCTGTAACTTGTTTTTTTGGCTCCATACCCATCTTATCTTCTCAGACTGCACACTGCTTATTGTGACCTCTGGGCCTTTGCACTGGCCGTTTTGTGTTTCCAACATTCCGTCCAGCCCCTACCCTCTTCTTTTGCTCTCAGCTTAAACCCCACTGTCTTGGAAAGACTCTTCCAGTTCCCCAGTCTGGATTAGCAGCTGTCCTCTTTCCTGCTCCAGCCTCGTGGTTATCCTGTTGTGTCACCTTCCATGCTGTGCTGCAATTGCCTATCCATGTGTTTGATCCCCTAATATCCTAAGACAGGGCAGGGCCCTAGTCTGGTTTGACTCAGAATCCCCAGGACCCAGGGTTCAGAGTTTAACACATAACTAGTGAGTATTTATTGAATTAAGAGGATCCAAGCTCTCTCTCTACCAAGCTGCCCCCCTGACAGGTCAAATCCCAAAATAAAGATACCAGCTTTGCAATTCTTGGCTAATGGCTCCATGCAGGCTGAGCTCCTGCCCAGAGCACCTGACCTCTGATTCTTAAAATATTCTGAGGTAAGCTTTGAGTTCCCACCTCTACCTGTTACAAGCTCACAGCTCATCCCTGTCATTTCCTTGTCACCATCCCCATTACATGATAATTAAATTTTTCATTCCAACTCAATGGAGCTCAAGCCTAGGGTAGACCAGAGTGAGCCTTGAGAGACAAGGAAAGAAAGCTAACACTGCTTCTACCTTCACATTTTCCTTTTTAAAAGCAAACTTTTAATAGAAGCATACATACATACATACGTACGTACATACATACAGAAAAGTGGATACATCCTAAGTGTACAGCTTAGTTTCCCATTCATTTGAACACATGCATGTTAGCAACTCCAGAAGCCTCCTTCTGTCCCTTCCAGTGAGTGCTCCCCCACAAAGGGCAGCCACCATCTTGACTTCTCCCATAGATCCCGTTTGCCTGTTTTTAAACTTTTTGCAAGTGGAATTTCATAGCATGTACTCTTTTGTGTTTGGCTTCTTTTGTTCAGCTTTATGGTTTGGGAAATGCATCCGTGTGACTATGCATAATTTTGACTTGTTATTTCTCATAACTGTATAATATTTCACTGCATGAATATACCACATTTAATTCTTCCATCCTATAATGGAAGAACATTTGGGTAGTTTCCAGCATGGGGTTATTATGAATAGTGCTGTATAAACATTCATGTGCGTGTGTTCTGGTAAATATATGTACACATTTCTGTTCTTCATTTACTAGGAGTGGAATTGCTGGGTCATAAGATATGTAACCCGGCTTTACTAGACATTGTTGAACAGTTTTCCACAGCTAGAGAAATCTGGTAATCTACATCTTGTCAACACTTGACATTGTTGGTCTTTTCATTTTAGCGACCAGATATGTGTGCTGTCATAGCACATTGTGATTTTAATTTGAATTTCTTTGGTTTTGACTACCATGTTGTAATTGGTTATGCCTGTCAGTCCTTTGACCATTGTTTCTATGGAGTTTCTATGGAGTTTCTGTGGAGATGTCTGACTTTTCCTTGTAACAGTTCTTTTTATATTCTTAATATGAGTCCCTAGTCAACTCTATGTATTCCAAATGTCTTCTTCTGTTCTGTGGTTTGCCCTATCACTCTTCTGATAAAGAGAAGGTTTTAATTTTAACATAATCCAAATGATCTTTTTTCTTCATGGCTAGCACTTTTTGTATCTCACTTAAGAAATCTGTGCTTTCCCCATAATTATAAAGACTTTGTTCTATATTCTCTTCTAAGAGTTTTATTGCTTCTACCCTCCATATCTAGGTGCTGAATTGATCTGTAATTGAAATTGTGCATGGTGTGAGGTAGGGGTCAAGATACTTTTGTTTTTGTTCTTGTTTTTTGCTGGAATCATTTATTGGGATGCCCATCTTTTCCCTTCTACATTAGTGTTGCCTTTGTCATGTATTCAGTGACTATATATCTGCAGGTCTGTTTCTGGACTCTGTATTCTGTCATTCTGTTTCATTAGTCTGTTTGTCCTTCACATCTGGGAGCATTAGTTCTCTATTCTTCTTCAAGATTATTTTGACTATTATTAGTCCTTTACATTTCTGCATAAATTCTAAAATTATGATCTCAATTTTCATTTAAAAGAAAACCCACTAGTATTTTTATTGAGATTATGTTGAACTTATGAACAAAGTAGGGGAGATTTGACATCTTTACATTATTGACTCTTCTAATCAACAAATATGTTCTATCACTCCATTTATTTAGATTTGCTCTCCACTCAATAATGTTTTGTGGCTCTCTATGGAGAAGAGGTCTTATTTATTTTTCACTGGATTTATTCTTAGGTACTATATATTTCATACTTAGCAAGTAATAGCTTTTTAAAATTTCATTTTTGTCACTGGTATATAGAAATGATATTGATTCTTACATATTGACTTAGTATTCAGAGACCTTGTTAAATGGACTTATTCATTCTGTTAGTTTACATATAAATTGTTTTGGTTTTTGTTTTTAAAGATTTAATTTATTTCTTTGAGAGAGAGAAGGCAAGAGAGAGGAAGCACAAGCAGGGTGAAGGGCAGAGAAAGAAGCAGGATTCCCGCTAAGCAGAGAGCCTGACATGGGGCTTGATCCTGGGACTCTGGGATCATGACCAGAGCAGAAGGCAGATACTTAACTGACTGAGCCACCCAGGTGTCCCTTTATATAAATTATTTTGGAATTTTTTACATACACTATTATATCTCCTACCAACAATTCCCTTCCAATCCTTATGCCTTCTATTTCTCTTTACTGCCTTATTTCACTGGCTAAAAACTGGTGGGCATTCTTGCCTTCTTCCCAGTCTTATGGGGAAAGCTTTTAATATCTCATTTTAAGTATGATTTTTCTATGGCTTTTTTGTAGATTTTTTTTTCAGGTAAGGAAAGTTCCATTGTATTCTTAGTTTGCTTAGTGTTTTTTTTTTATTAATGAACGAGTATTGAATACAATCAAATACTTGTTCTGTATCTGTAAAGATATACATATAATTTTTCTTTTTTTCTGTTAATGTGATGAATCGTATTGATTGAATTTTGATTGTTAAACCACCCTTGTATTCTATGTATGGTTGTGATATGGCTTAACTGGATATAGGGTTTGTTAATATTTTTTTTGAGATTTCTACATCTATGGTCACGAAAGAGACTGGGGTTCTGTCTTCACTTCCCCTTTGATTTTGAGTTGGAATTTTTTACCCCAGCCTGACTCCCCTTTTATCCTATATATAGACTTGTTTCAATAGGCTTTGTTTTATTATTAGCTTAACAAACTTTCCCCTAGTACCTCTATCTTCTCTCTCACTGGCAGTGCAAAAAACCTCCCTAGAGACAAAGCAATCACGAGCCAAATGCCAGTTCAACCACTTACTAACAATGTGTCTGTTGACAAGTTACAGATCTTCTCAGAGCCTGTTTCCTCATCAGTGAAATGGGATTGAAAAGTAGATTGCATAATAACATACAAAAGCACCTGGTACAAGTATACGCTCGGTAATTCCTATTTCTCACTACCTCTTCTATCTACTGCTTAAAAACTTTCAAACACAGAAGAGCATTGGCTGACTTGTTTATGGAGTTTAGTCAACAGTTAAGATTCAAACCTGCAAATGAACTAATGGGCATGGGTGAAGTCCATTCTTTTTGTTGAACTCTAAAACACAAAGCAGTTATTTACTGCTCCTGCTAAGTTTTTAAATACAAGCTCCTAGATTTTTTTAAATTAGATAAACATTGCTAGAATTTATCATCCAAAGTACTACAGTTCCTTCCCTGTGGCTTCAAACTAAGGTATTAATGGTGTATTAAACATTTGGAAGTTGTCCAGAAATATGGCCTCTCTCCCATATATAACAATATTTATGTAGAAAAGTCAGCTTGGAAGGGCACTTTAAATAAAGTTCCCTTTTCTAAAAATATAACTGCAGTGCTATTTGTCAGTACACAATAAACCTATAACCAGCCTCTAGAGTAGCAACAGGGATGGGAGTTTGGTGGTGCTCTGAGATTATGTTTTTTGCCTCTGAGATGAGAATCAGATAACTGGCTGTGTTTTAGAGATATCCAAATAAACCAGGAGTCAGAAGTTCAGAAAAATTGGGCTGGGAATAAACATTAAGAGCCACTACTTTATTTGTTGCCTGGGGCATTGGACAGGGACCACCCTACTTATCCCCTGGCATCCTCACCCCAAGAGCTCATTCTGGTGTCAGCCATGCATGACATCAGAATGACCTCTTACCTAAATCTGGACTTGACTTAGGCTTTCTACTCCATTGGAGTAGAAGGGACATGGCCTTGAGTTTGACAGACCTGATGAGAATTTCAGCTCTGCCACTTACTTGCAGCCCAGTTACCTCATTCGTAACATGGGGATGGAAACTGACCCACCTAGCAGGACCCTTGTGAGGATGGAAGGATGTTACCTAATGCCTATGAAATGCCTTTTGCAAGGTATGTGCTCAATAAATGGTAGTGATTGTAATAATGATGATATCTATAGTGATAACAATGGCAACAATTACCATGACAATAACAACAGAATCAACACCCATAGCTTTGGGTGGAGAGGTGCTGAAGGATCATTTGTATTCTATAAGACTACTCTGCTTCCAGAAACAGAAAGAGTAGCCCTAGCTAGCTCTTGCCTAATCTCTGGACTCTGGTTTTATGGATTTCTGGGGCCATACACATGGTCTTGGTTGAATGAGCCACGATGAATTTCCCCAAAAGCAGAGCCTGAGGAAAGGACTTTGGTGCGGGTAGTTTATGTAGAAGGTGGTCCAGGAAGCAGGAATGAAGGGACTGGGACAGGATGACAAGAGAAAAGGACGAATCAACTTAAGAGTGTATTTTGAGGTCATTGGTATCAGTATACCTCTGAAAAGTGTACAGAATGTCTTCCAGAATTGTCCACTAGCACCCACCCCTCCATAAGCTAAGATTATCTCCAGGAACAATAACTTCCCTACACTCCAGGTACTTGCTTGCTGGCCAAGTGGGCTTTCAAAGCTTCAGAGAAGGCCTTGAGGCAGTAAGTGAAAAGAAATACAGTACACTTAAGGTAGACACTCACCGACAGTATGAGTGCACCTCACACCTGCTACTGCTTCCTTATCAGCCTCCAGAAAATAAACCTGAATCTAGAAAATGGAACCTGAATGCTGACTATAAGCTTGTGTCAGAGGCTCTGCTGCTTGGTTCTGGAAACTTCTGTCTGTTCACCTGACTCATTCTGCTGCTATTCTCCCACCACTTGCTCCACTCATCCATTGGGCTTCTACACACACCCCCAATGCTGACTGCCACTAGGACCACCACTACAGCTAACCAGACTACTTAGCAATCCAGCTATCCTCTAAGACCTTGCCTTACCCTAATGGACAGACTCTGGGCATGCTCCAGTTTGCTCCCAATCTCTACCTTCCTTGGAGAAATGGAACATCAATATTAAAAGTAGCCATTTACTGAATTTTGATTATGTACCAGGAACTGTACTATTTTTATATGGATTTCCTTCTGTGACACCCATAACATCCCTAGAAGACAGGTACTGTTGTTACCATTTCACAGAAAAGAAAACTGAGTCTTAAAAAACTTAGGTAGCTTATTCAAGGTCACACAGCTAGTAAATGGTGGAAACAGGAGCGTAAGAATGACCTTAAACCAGTAGGAGATCTCCTTTTTCTTTTAAGACATTTGAGGTGAGGATAAACTGATACATATAACAGCATGGATGAGTCTCAAATGTATTATGCTAAGTTAAAGCAGCCAGACTCAAAGAGCTACCTACTGTTTGAGTTATTTTTACTATATTCTTGAAAAGGCAAAAACTATAGGGACCAAAAACAGACCAGAGTTTGTCAAGGGGTGGGGATGGAGGAATGGGGTTGACTAGAGAGGGGCACAAAGCAAATTTTTTTTAGATAATAAAACTGTATATCTTGATTGTGATTGGTTACGTGATTGCAGGCATTTGTCAAAACTCACTGATTGATACATTTGAAAGGATGACATTTATTGAATTTAAAATATGCTTTTATTTTTATAAGGGAAATAAAGCAGACAATAGTTTTCTTTTGATTGCCCCGCCACAGTCATCCAACTGTGCAAATAGAGGGGAGCAAAAGTCAAAGTTTCAAAGACTAGGTGGCATAAATGAGCTCAGGTAGGGGGAGCTCAGAATCAGGTTGCAAGGATTTGAGAAAAGGATTCAAGGAGAGGAAGTGGAAACAATGAACTTAACTTTCCCAAAAGCCTAGAGGTGTAGAGAAGACAAAAATAGTCTTTGCGGGAAGTGAGCATTGCTGGGAAAATTTTTTTCATCCAGCATGAGGAAATTTGAACCTCTTTACTTCAAGGGAAAAGCCCCTTAGTGAAAAAGATGAAAGGTGGAGCGTACACACGTATTTACTGTCTCTAGTACTCTTTTTTCCTTTATGGAGATCTGAGTTTACATCTGTTTTCATTTCCTTTCAGCCAGAAGTCCTTTAATATTTCATATACAGCAGGTATACTGGTAATAAAGTCACTCAGCTTCCCTTTATCAAAAAACTGTTTTAGTTCACCCTCATTTTTGAAAGATATTTTTGCAGGATATAGAATTCAAGGTTGACAGTTTTTTATTTCTTTTAGAACTTTAGGGGTATCATTTCATTGTCTTCTGGTTTATCTTGTTTTTGAAGCCAGCAGTCATTCTTATTTTTGTTTTTCTGATTGTATTGTGTCTTTTGGGCTCTGGTTGCTTCTAAGACATTTTCTTTTTCTTTAGTCATCATTAACTGATTTTGATGTGCATAAGTGTCATTTTCTTTGTTTCTATCCTGTTCGCAGTTTATTGGGCTTCCTAGATCCTTAGGTTGATATTTTTCATCAAATTTTGAGCAATTTCAGGGGTTATTTCTTTAAATTTTTTTATAACTCAATCTCTCTGTCCTCTCCTTCCAGGATTCCATAAATCTTACATTAAACAACTTGCTGTTGTTCCAAAGGTCACTGAGACTGCCGTTAAATTTTTTTTATCGTTTTTCTCTGTGCTTCATTTTGAATTTCTGTTACCCTGTCTTTCAGTTTATAGACAATTTTCTTTGCCATATCCTAATACAGATATTATATTTTAGATTTCTAGATTTTTCGTTGGGTTTTTAGAAACAGTTTCTTGGGCGCCTGGGTGGCTCAGTGGGTTAAAGCCTCTGCCTTCGGCTCAGGTCATGATCTCAGGGTCCTGGGATTGAGGCCCGCATTGGGCTCTCTGCTCGGCGGAGAGCCTGCTTCCTCCTCTCTCTCTGCCTGCCTCTCTGCCTGCTTGTGATCTCTCTCTCTCTGTCAAATAAATAAATAAAATTTAAAAATCTTAAAAAAAAATAAAATAAAAAAATAAAAACAGTTTCTTTCTTGGGACACCTGGGTGGCTCGGTGGGTTAAGCATCCAACTCTTGACTTCAGCTCAGGTCATAATCTCAGGGTCATAAGATTAAGCCCCACTTAAAATCCCCCCCCCCACCCAGTCATGTACAGGCACACACTCTCTCTCTCTCAAAAAAAAAAAAAAGTTTCTTTCTCTGATGAGAGTCTTCATCTGTTCACCCATTATGTCCATCTCTTTCTTTAAGTCCTTGAACTTGATCGTAGTGTTTTAAGGTCCTTATATGGTAATCCCAACCTATCCATCATTTCAGGAACTCTTTCTTTTGACTGTTTTTTTTTCTCATGGTTATAGATCATATTTTCCTACTTCTGCACTTGTTAATAATTTTTGATTGTATGATGAACATTGATGAGTAACTGAATTTATTATCTTCTTTTAAAGAGTATGGGGTTTTGATCTGACAGATGGTTAATTTACTGGTATATCTCTTGTTTTGCTTTCAAGGCTTGTTTTCAAAGCTTTGTTGGGTAAGTCTAGACTAGCCCTTACTCTAGTGCTAAAGTATTTTTCTCCTAAGGTGCGCCTTTTCCAGGGTCTCAGCTGAATGCTCAGGATGGTCAGCAAGTTCTCTCAAATATGGATGGTTGGAAGCCCTGCATCTTCAGCATTTTGTGACATAGGCAATCTCCATTCAGCTCTTAGCTCCCAATAGCTGTATTTCCCATGCCTGTGGAGTTTTGTCCTACATATGTGCAACTTGGTGTTCGGTCAGAGACTTCGAGGGACTCCTATGCATGTTTCTGAAGTTTCTTCTCTGTGCAGCATCCCCCTCTCTGGTACTTACCAGTAAATCCTGTCTACCTCAGCAGCCTTAAAGTCGTATCTTTACCTCCTCAGCTCAGCCAGATTGTCATGCTCTGTTGTGTTCTACCTTCCTATACCACACACCAGAAAATGTCTGGGACAAATGCGGCACTCACCTCTTCTGTTACCCTTCTCTCAGGGGTCATAGTGTTTTGCTATCTATTTTCTAACTTCTGAAAATTGGTGCTTTGTACATTTTACCCAGTTTTATCATCCCTTATGTTGAGAGGGCTAGCCCAGTGCCTTAGTCCATCAGTGTGAGAAGCAGAAGTTGTGTGAGCATATATAAATTTGGACATTGTCTGTAGACAAAAACAATCATATTTTCTTAAATAAAATAAAAACTTTTTATTAAGCCATTCATATCCCTTCTGATCTGCCTGGCTGACTGGCTTCATCTTTGATCATTCCTTCTTTACAAATTCTCTCTCTTTCTCTCTTTCTTTCTTCCTTGACCTACCTTATGGTTTTCCATGTACCTCTGGCTTTCTCTTATTCTCTGCTCTTGCACATACTGGTCCTTCTACCAAAAATACCTTCCTCCTTCCCCCTAATTGCCTAGTTATCTTCTACTTAACCTTCAAAAGGTAGCTCAGCTGTCATTTCCTCGAGGAAGTTCTCTGTGGTAGAGTTTGGGTTGAATATCCCCCATTTGTGTTTTTATGTCACTCTGTGTTGCCTTTATGAAAGTTGTATCATGCACATTCCATTGTAATTACCTGTTATGACCTCTCCACCATACACTTCACCCACCTTCCAGACTGAACATCTCAAGGACCAGGACCAAGTCTGATTCAGCTCAGAGTTTCCATGGCCTAGCACAGATTTCATCAAACTTCCTCTAAAAGGACCAGATAGTAACTATTTTAGAGTTTTCAAGTCAGGCAGTCTCTCTTATAACTACTCAACTCTGCTGTTGTAGCAGGAAAGAAGCCATAAATAATATATAAATAACATGTGAAATATACAACTTTATTGGGAAAGCAAACAGTGGGCTGTGGCTTATTGATTTCTAACCTAGCACATAGTATGACTAGTAAACACTTATTTAGTGAATGAATTAAAAGAATTGAATGTTAGTATTAGAAGCCTCAGAGGAAAGGCAGAAGAATATGATCAATTGCAAATATTTTCCCTGGAATAGAAAAGTGACACTTTTTTTAAGACCTAAAGGAAGGAAAAATGGCTAGTTGAGTAAAAAAGGCAGAAAGATAGAAAGTTGAAGAATTTCTGGCCAACCTGACAGATCTCCCCATGCAAGGTTTTTTCCAGGAGGCCATCCTGGGATGGGCTCCTGAAAAGCTGAATAGCTTGGTCGGAGTGAGCTCCTGAAGCAGCCAAGGGCAGGAAGAGCCAGAGGGCAAGTACAAGCTGTGCCCTGGGCAGCACCCAGGGGCAAAACCAGAGGAGCCAAGTTCTGTAGCCAGATCCAAAGCATCGAAACCCAGGCAGATCCTGGAAGTGAGCCTAGGGTGAGAGCAGCAAGGGCAAGAGCGAAGTGAGATCCAAGACAACTTTTATGAATAGAGCTGGCAGGCCCACAGCATTTTGCTGCTGGTCACTGGCCACATGGTGCCTGGAAAAGTCTGTGGATGGGTTGGCCTGGGTCTTCCCGGAAGAGTTAAGTGACACGGTTATCCACTTAGACATAAAAAAGGAGGACAGGCAGCAGGACTTAGGGACTGGAGAAGCTTCAGTGCAGGGCCCATAGCAGATCCATAAGGACCCAACCAGAGCCAAAAACCAAGATTTGCTGAGATACAGTGGGTGAGGCTGAGGTCGGATAATGGGAGCTTGTTGCAATCTAGACACCAAGGCTATAGGACATTCTCCAGTGAAGCGCTATGAATGTTATGTCAAGGAAACGCATGGGTGACTTCCTGCGGGACTGAGATTGTCAGGGAAATGCAGCCATTGGCAAAGCTGGACTGTCACTGAATACCTGCCATAGGCAGGAAACCTCAGAGGTTCCATCTACGTGCTGCACGCCTCCTTCCATATGAGACACAGCTCTTCCTTCATCCACAATGGCCTTTTCAGCATCTTTGTGAATTTAGGCATCACTGGTAACGTAGCACCAGCAACGACAACAGAAAATGTGTCAGGGGCGCCTGGGTGGCTCAGTGGGTTAAAGCCTCTGCCTTCGGCTCTGGTCATGACCTCAGGGTCCTGGGATCGAAGCCCGCATCGGGCTCTCTGCTCAGTGGGGAGCCTGCTTCCTCCTCTCTCTCTGCCTACTTGTAATCTCTCTCTGTCAAATAAATAAACAAAATCTTTTTTTAAAAAATGTGTCAGAAGTGAGGTCACTGCACACACATTCAGGATATCTCCCTGGGAGGGCTTTTCAGACAAAGGCACCTGGTTGCCCATCAGTATCTCAAACTCACNGAAAAAAATGTGTCAGAAGTGAGGTCACTGCACACACATTCAGGACATCTCCCTGGGAGGGCTTTTCAGACAAAGGCACCTGGTTGCCCATCAGTATCTCAAACTCACACATCTCATCATTTCTTCCTCCCAGCTTCCTACCTGCCTCTGTCCCCTTTTTGTCTCATCTAAACTATTGGGGAAAAACATCTAGACCCAGGTATGTTTAGGCCACTAGAACACTGCTAGAGCCAGAGAGAGGCATGCTAAACCAAAGAGCTTTGGCCTTACCTGAGAGCCAAAGACATTGGCAATGGTCTTGTTTCTCTGCCCCTGCGCCCATGGCTGAGGCCCTGGTGTTTCACCAAGAACCTCAGCTGTAGCTCCCCTGAGCATCCCTTTAAGAAAGCCAAAGCATATACATTGTCTCTTTCTCCCTGGGCCTCCCGATACCTGTGCCTTCTCCCTTGCCTTCCTGCCTTACTTCCTGGAGGATGCTGGGGCCCAGTGTGGCACTTCTCCATGCCCCAGCTAACTGGGTCTGCTGAGCCACCTCATTCTCAGGCCCCAGACCACTGAGTCCCGTTTAGAGGATTCCCTCCTGGTTTTTCTTTCAACTTCAGGTCCTTGCATCTGACATTCTGTTGTGTCTACCCACCAATTCTAAACCAAACTGCCCTCTAACCACCTGCTCAGATCTTTTTTGCCTCCCAGTTCTTCCAGAAACTTGTCTGGATTTGCCCCAGCCATCCTCTTCATATTTAATTTGACTGGCTAAGATTTATTAAGCCCACTTTGTGTTCCAGCCGCTACTCATGACTTCATGGACTTTAGCTTCACAACACCAGGAGATTTGTTCGTGTCAATATCCAGATGAAGAAACTGAGTTCGAGAGTGATTACTGACTTGTCCAATCCAGAACTGAGCTTCATAACTGAGCCTAGCATACACGATGGTCTGATTCAAACACCAGAGCTTGACTACTTCCCCAAACTGCCTCCCGAAGTCTGGCCAATCTTCCCTCTTATTGGTTCATACCTCTGATCCCGTGTCTACATTCCCTCTCCACTGCCCTAAGTCAAACCCTACACAACTCACACAGGGAGTGTTGATGGGTGTCCTCACCCTGGGCCTTCTCCCTTCCCACCACTGGGCATGGCCTGGATGCAGTGTGATGGAGAGCATAGCTCTGGCCCCAGGCAGATTTGACCTTGAATCCCAGGGTCCTCACTCATCGGCTCTGTGATCTTGGATTAACTCACTTAACCTTTTCTGAGCCTGGGTTTCCTCATATGAAAAATGGGAGGCCTGATAGCCTCTGTGTCAGAGGAGGTTCTTTTTCTGAATGTTTAATGAAATAATGTAAGTCAGTCCTTGGCACGGGGCCTGGCACTTGCTAAAGGCTCAATGCATGTTAACTATTATTGTATGATTCTTCCCAGAAGGAAACTTCCATCATGTTTCTCCCTCTCACGGTGGGCACTCAGCACTCTCCTCCACCTAGTCCTGACTTTCTTTTCTATCTTCTCTTTTTGCCTTCTATTCCTCCAGTCCACCAAACAGTCTCCTCTCCTTCTTGACCTCTCAGTGCGATGTAGGGAAAAGAGCATGTGCTCTGGGATCAGGCAGACCTAGGTTTGAACCCCAGTTTTGACCCTTGATAGCTCTGTGAGCTTTCGCAGCTTCCTTAACACGTCTGGGTCTTAGCTATAAAATGAGAATGAGGGTGTAGTGAGGGTTACCCCTAGGAAAGCATTTTATCTGACACCTACTAGGTGTTTAATCCTCTTATCTATGTCATCGCTGGAATTCCTGCTGCTCCTGTCCTGCCAGTCTTCCCATGAGAGTCTCTTTCCCCTGGGAAAGTTTCCTTGCTCCTCCATCACAGTTGGATCCCTCTTGTGGCTTCCCATTATGCTTTCCATCCATAATAATATGGAGAACTTTGCATTGTACATTTCTTTAAAGTTTTCATAGCCACTCATCTGAAGTCATCACCCTTCCTAATGTTGCAGATTGTCTTCCATGGGTTTCTGCCTTATCCTCCCGGACATGATAGAGTCTGGTCCCTCCCCCTAGCCTAGTGCCTGTCGGATATCTATTAGGTGGTTGATGTCATTCAGTGGGTTGAAATTTGAATTAATGTGGTAATTTGCAAGATTGGTGTAGGAAATCAACAACTAAATTGATCAGAATGTTGGACTGGTACAATGACATTGTATTCAAGTGTAAGAAACCACAAAGGTGGATCCCACTCTTGAGACACCTGCTTGTCTGCACTCATGCCTTTGGACTTGGACTCTTTGCATTTGGGGACTTTGGAGTTAGCTGCTCCATCCCCTCTGCTCTGTGTTCTTGTTTTATAATATCCCTGTCCATGCTGGATTGTCAGTAATCAGCTGAACCATCTGTTTCCCCGACCCCAGACCATGAGCCCCTCCAGGACAAGAACATATCCAATTCCTGTCAGTGTCCGGGACCTGCCACTGCGCTTGGCACACAGTAAATGGAAGCTGAGCGAATGAATCAGAAAGACCCATCGGGGTCCCTCCCCTCATCTCCTTGTGATTGTGCTCATTCCTAGTCTCTTCTCTTACCCCACAGTAGATCTCTTATCTCCTGTACTGAATAAAAGGCAGGTTTCATGTTTTACTCGTTTTTGTAGCCTCCCTAACAATGAGGAAAGGAGGAAACTGTAATTATTGAGTGTCTATTGTGTGCTAGTAGTGATTCCACATTTATTATCTCAGCTTTTAAAAATTGCATTTAATTCTTATAATAAGTCGGTAAGATAGGCATTATCAGCCTTGAATTACAGAGGAGGGAGCTGAGACTCAGGGAAATAAAATAATTGGAATTTGACCAAGTTGACCTAGCTAGAAAGTGCCAATGCTAGCATGTGAATCCCTGTCCGCCGGCTGTAAGACCAGTGCCATTCTTTGTTGTTGGTGCTGGTGTTTGTTTTCAACGGCACGCAGGTGAACCGAGTGTGTTAGTCCAGTGGGTGTCAGGAACTCCGCTGAGCTGAGACTTGAATTTAATCCCATTGAATCAAATCTGTGCAAGCCTGCTCCCAAATGCTTCGAGCACATATACTGCCTACCTTCCCCTTGGATTGTTTGGATGAAATCTTTTTGAAGACACGTGCTGGGCGCTCCCAGTGCATCAAACACGGTGCTGGTTGCTGGGGGCATGGCGCTGAAGACAGGTCCCCTCAGGGCCAGTCTGGCGGGGAACCTGCAGCAGTGATCATACATGTTATCTGTGCTGTGGGGAGACAGGAGACAAGATGTAGGTCAGTCTGGGGGCACCTTGGGGACTCCTGGGTAGATCATGAAGGAGGGATGAGAGTTGGCCAAACCAAGCAGGAAGAGAGCCACAGGGAACAGCATGTGCTAAGCCCCGGAGGTACAGAATGGCAGGTAGGATGGGTCTGGGAAAAGGGGGCACTTCGGTGGAACAAGGCAGAGGCAGCAAGAGATGCTGATGCTGGTCTCCCTAGGTTCACAGCATGAACCGAAGGTCACGAGTGGCTCCCAGCCCTTGCCCCTACATAAGCAGTGCTCCTGGCTTAGACAACAGCTAGCACAGTCTCCTCACTCAGGAAGTGAGCTGCAGAAAGAGCTGGCCACATCGCCGTCTGTCGTCTCTAGAGAACTGATGGATGAACACAGTGTTTGCATTTCCCCTGATGTGTGGGAAATAATGAGCAAGCGATTGGGCAGGCTGACCTAGTGATGTCATCTGCCTGCCGGGACGGGGGAAGGGGGGCATGGCTGCCGTCAGCAGGCTGGCGGGGGGGGGGGCTTGGTGCCCGAGTTCACGATGGGCCCCCCACAGCAAAGGGCTCTGGGGTAGCAGGGAGCTGATGTAAATGGGATCGGGCCCCGTTCAGAATGGCCTACTTACATGATGGGTGGAACAGAGAATTCTGTCACCCCAGGCCACAGGGTGGTAAGCCGCACATGTCCCTTGGGCCCACCCAATTCCAGTTTTCCTCTTCACTATGTCTGAAAACATTCTTTAGCTCAGGGCTTTATTAGCCAACCAAGAATGGCTGAGAGATGAACTGGCCTTATGATGAATTTATATGTTACTTAGCCAGTAATTAATATATATACGTGTGTGTGAATACATACATACATGCATACTATGTATTGTTATATATTAATAATATATATTATTCATCACGTGCAGAAACAAACCCAGTGCAGTACTGATGTTGACTTTCCGTCCCCCTCCTTCCTCCCCCTGGCACTTTGAAAACCCCTCAGTCAGTTTTGTCTCGGTCCTGTCCAGATCTTGTTGTGTTTTCCCCTGCGCCACCCTCTGGTTCCCTCCTGCACCCCCAACGCCACACTCCCCCACCCCGTGATTCTTAGCAGACCACCGTGGACATATCCAGACTGCCCGCCGCGCCCTCTCACACGGCTAGCTCCCCTGCCCCTCGTCCTGGAAGCCACAGACCAGCCAGCTCGAAGCCTACCTGCTCATTTCCGAGAACTGCCCAGGCCTGCTCCCCACCCATCCCCTCTACCCTTGGCTCCCTGCTCTCCCGCCACAGCTCTACACTCCCGTTTTGCTCCCTCTAATGCATTCTGCACGCGGCTGCCTGGATGGCTTATCTAAAATTCAGATGCGATCATGCCATTCCCCTGCTCAGGACCCTTCAGTGGTTTCAGACTCCGTCAAATGACATCCAAACTCCTGAAGCATTTAGAGCAGAGCCATCCGTGAGCGGGATCCTTCCTACCTCCCTGGCGTTGCTTCCTACCTCTCCCCTGACAGTGGGTGACACAGCAATGCTAAATTGCTTATGGCTCCCCAAACACACAACGTTATTTAATGCTTCTGAGTCTGCCAGAAATAGTCTCTCCTCTCCATTCTGTCTTACAAATCTGATCAGCCTTTCAAAGTCCTTCTCTGAAACCCTCCCAGAGAGAAGTCATCATTCTGGGCTGCCTCTGTGTCTCACTCAGGCATCTGTTGTTGTCCTGTCTGCAGATTCCCGAACCTTCTTGCTTCCACAGGTGATCTTACTCGTCTCTGAATAGCAGAGGGCCTAACACAGAGTTAAAGCTAAGCACCATTTGAATGACAGTGGAATTACACTTTCTTCCCAGAATTTAAGGGGCTCGTGTTTTCGCCACAGCCACACTGATCCCTGCATCCTGATTGGCTTTCCCAGGTCGAGCCAATCACTGGTCTGCAATCATTGGTGGATCCCACTCCAAGAATTACGTGCTGTGGGAGTATGGAGGCTATGCGAGCGAAGGTGTCAAACAAGTTGCAGAATTGGGCTCACCCGTGAAAATGGAGGAAGAAATTCGGCAACAGGTAAGAAAAACAATCACAGAATGACCAACAACCAGGAACGGAGTCAAAGCGTCCCTTAGATTTCTTTTCTGGGGGCTTGAAGTTTATAGTATGGTGTGCTGCCAGGTTGGTGCCCCAGGAAGCAAAATCTGTTTGCTGAGTTGGGGGCAGGGGGACGGTTAGTCGAGTTGAGGACAGAGACACACAGGTCCCTCCTGTTGTCTGATTTTCCCTGACCAGATTTGCGTTTTCCCCAGTTTGCTCTAACAACCACTGCTGGTGCCACACAGGTGGGAGGCGACATCTCTTGTCTCCCGAGTCTCGATGCACTGGCTTTCGGTTTTCTTGCTACGATCCTTGACAGGGTCAGGGGAGTGATGCTGAAATTGTCCAAACCAAAATCACCGTTTCAAAATCACCATGAAAACAAACTGTTTATCAGCACATGCTTTTTGTAACCATGCCTTGAGGTGTTTGACAAATTCGTTGGTCCTTAGTCATAATAGTTATAGACTGAAGCATCATCTATGTACCACATTCCATGGGCCCAGGAGCCATGCCATCACCTAGGTCCCACACATCACAGTGGAGGGATGAGGGAGAACTCACCTGTTGTTCGTTCTGATTTGTTTGACTGACAGTGCTATTTTGTCCCCCATCCTAAAGCACTAGAAAGAGACCAAGGAGGGGTCTGGGGAGAAGAGCTGCAGTTTTTCTTTTTTTTTTTTTTTAAAGATTTTATTTATGTATTTGACACAGAGAGAGAGATCAGATCACAAGTAGGCAGAAAGGCAGGCAGGGAGAGAGGAGGAAGCAGGCTCCCCACTGAGCAGGGAGCCCGATGCAGGCCTCGATCCCAGGACCCTGAGATCATGACTTGAGCCGAAGGCAGAGAGGCTTTAACCCACTGAGCCACCCAGGCGCCCGAGCTGCAGTTTTTCTACGGCCATTGGTGACCATATTGTGAAGAGGTGATGGGCCAGCTTTGGCCGTCGCCGCCCACGGTAGCCCTTCAGGCCTGAGAGCGCAGTGGGCGGCCAGGGCGCGCTGCCCACAGCACTCAGGACGGAGTTAGGAAGGAGCAAACCGCCCTTGGGCTGTGGTCATTTCACAGAACAGGTCACTGCCAGGCTGTCCCACATCTGAGACTGCAGGAGGCCCTGGAGACACGGGGCCCACGTGTCATGATGCGTTCGTGCCCACAAGCCTGAGCAGCACAGGAGGGCAGACACAGCTGGGCTCCCCAGTGCTTCCCTTTGAAGTCTCCCATGGGGACTCCAGGCTGCCCACAAGCCTTAAACTGAAGGCAACAAAGGTCACCCTGACTCCTCCTATAATCCCCTGAGGAATCCTTTTGGACCCGAGTTCAGAAATGCCCAGGAATTAGCTTATGTTTCTTCTTAATTTGATTTAAAGCCTTTTCTACATTCTTGGGGAAAAAATATTTAACCAGATGTTTTAAGATTGCATGCTATTCATCACAAGGGTATCCAACCAACTAGTTAGTGTTTCTCTGACTCCAGCTGCCGTGCCTTGTGATTGGCATCACTCATTCAGGCGACAGCACAGAACAGACATCTGCAAAGCCATGGATGACTCAAGCTTGGTCCTGGTCTGTCCAGCCTGTCATGGGGGAGGATCCTTTGTTTGGGACCACAAGGGTCCACGTTCCTGGGTCTCAAGCATAGGATTGTGGTATACTGGCTTATCGAGTTCCATTGGGTGGTATGGTAAAAAAAAAAAATTTGCTACAAATAATAGTTGAAATACCAAAGTTTGCAAGTAAATTAGGTCAAGGTCAAGGTCAAGGGCATCTTCATAATAATACCAGTCTCCTTTGTTGTCTTTCTTGAGAGATCTCTGGGGAGAAGAGAAACATGTATGAATCATCAGAAACTGGGACCAGTTGTGCCAAAAAACATTATTTATCATGCGTCGCAGCAGCACAAAGGTTGGAAGCTGATGGATGGGACCCCCCAGCCTTAGATTATCCCCCTTAGGAAAACATTCTTTGCTTGGCCTGTTCCCAACCAGCATACATGGGATTAGCTTCTGTGCCACGTGGCCTGCCTATCCCAGCTGGCTGGTATTCCTGACATTAACACATAATTACAAGTTTAATGATGAGGACTGCACATGGGAGTTAAAATTCCACTGAGCATATCTCAGGGTGTGTCACTGCCTTTCAGGCCCCCTGGTGCTAGAGATCTACTTTTAGCTCTCACATCTAGTCTGAGAAGACAGTAGTAGTATCCCCATTTTCCAGATAAGGAAACTGAGGCACGGTCAATAGCTAGAGAATACTAGAACTTGAACCCAAATCTGCCTTGCTCCAATGCTTGTACATAGTCCCACGTATATAATTTGCAGGACCTCACGCAAAGTGGGGTCCCTTGTTCAAGACTTAAGAATTCTAAGGTGGTGATGCTGTGAATTTCACCGCATGGGACCCTGGGAGGCTGCTGGGCACACAGCCCTTGAAGCCAGCCCTGCCCATCCACCTCCTTGCCCCCCCCACCTGCTCCACGGAGAAACTCCTCTCAGCAGCCTCTGAGATAATCCCTGTTTCCAGAGCTCCACCAGCAGTGCGTCAAGCCCCCAGCCTCTAGGAAAGTCAGCCGGATAGAGTGATTTCCAGATCCCTTCACTTCCAGACATTTCAGAGTTCTCAGAATTGTTCCCTGCAAACACATAATTTATATTTTTCTGTAAGTCAGGTAAGGAACAACATAAAAAGCAGCAAGAATATGAATCCTCCTAGAATATAAAAGTGTCCTCTGAATAACTGGAACTTGTTTGAACACGTCTACAAACTAGCACGGTGTTCTCAGCCTTTAATGCCTTATATCCTACCAATCTCTCTATCAAAGAACCTGAGTCCAATCGGATGGAAAAAAAAAGCCCTCTTTTCCCAAGAAAGACATTCATATGCTTACTCGCATTCTCTTATAGACTTATCGCTCACTTGCAAGTTTCAAGGGCATTAAAAATCATGGTAGATATTGTTGGAGGTAAATCATACGCTAATGGCTTTCAAACACAAATGAACAAATATAATCCATTAGTAGTGGAAAATTGTAATAATATTATTGAGTATAAATTGTACTGTTACTATAACTACAAAACAACCAAGAAAATTCATGAAAAATCACAGTAGCATTATTGCCAAAACACTGGTGGTCAGAGAGAGTGGAGGAAGGGCACAATGCACAATTCTTAGCAGAGAGACAGTGTCCTGGTGGGGAGTAGGGACTGTGGATTAGAACTACTGAGCTCAGGCTAGATTGACAAGTCGCAAATAGGCAACCCAGGGCAGGTGGAAGGAGTAGGGAATGGCACTAACAGTGAGCGGGTGTATACTCACTGTTATGAAGACCTTGTACTGAGTCCATTTCCACGTTATCGAGCACACACTTATGGCATGCGTACTAGGTGTCTGGTTCTCTGCCAGACATGGGGGCCAGACATGGCCCCAAGATGGCACCCTATTCACCATGTGACATGGCCCCAAGATGGCACCCTATTCACCATGTTAGTCTTACTAGAAACCTACTCATCATCCTTGATTCTCTCCCCTGCCTCAGATCTCGCCTTCCGTCCTAATTTCATCCAGTTCACTCCCTTATCCCCACTGCTCCATCTAAGCCATCCTCATCTCCTGCACTGGTTTCCTGATCTCCATGCCTCCAGTCCTCTTCCTCTTATCCACACTGCTCCAGGGCTGTTTCAGTAAAACACAAATCAGATTAAGCCATTCTCTCCAACTAAGATGTCCTCACTGACCCTAAGATCAAGTTCAAACTCCTTACCGTAGCTTGAAACCCCTCCATGATCCAGCCTTGTCTCGCCTCTCCCATCTTATTTCTTGCCGAAGCTCTAAGCTTTGCCCATCTAAAACTAAGTTCAGTCTCTCCAAAGAGCCATGCCCCTCTTCCATCTGGGTCTTCCCTCAGCCTGGAACATCTTCCAGCTCCCCTTCATCTGGTTAACTCCTAAGTATCCTTCCGGGTTCAGCTTAAACGTTGCTTGTTCCTGGAAGCCTTCTCTAATTCTATACAAAATGGGTGCCCTTGCTGGAGGCTCACAGAGAGCCCAGTACCTCCCCTGTCATCACCACCATCACATTTACTCTAAGTCCTTACTGGATGTGTCCCCTTCACTAAACTGCAAAGTTCTAATCTGTGCTTCCATCATCGTGTCCTCTGAGCTGGGCGGTGTTAGCTGCTTCATAAATGCTTCTTGAGTGTATTCATTTATCCACTCAACTTTACTGAACACCAACTAAATGACAGGCATTACAGATAACAGCAGTGAGCAGATAATTCCCTGCCTGCATGGAGTCTACATTCTAGCAGGGGAGACAAGTACAAAATTAGTTAAATAATTAAAAATTAGAGTCAGTAAGAAGAAACCAACAAGAGGTGACACAGAAAGCAGTGTTAAGGAGGGACCTTGGGATTAGGGTGTCCAGAAAAGATCTCCCTGAGGAATGACCATCAAGCTGAGACCCAAAAGGAAAGCATTAGGAAAAGATCATTCTAGATGGTGAAAATGGCATGTGCAAAGGCTCTGGGGTAGAAAAGAGCTAGTTGTGCTGTAAGAACCCAGAGAAGGCTGGTGTGGCAAGAGGGGAGGGAGGGAGGACAAGTGTGGCCCAGCATGAGATGAGTTGAATGGAGGGCCCTTCATCTCCATGCTGGAGAAATTTGCAGGTGGGGTAAGAGAGGCAGGTCCATGAATACCTATTCCCATATAAGGTACTTGGACTTCAGGGGAATCTCTGCATCAGCTAGGGGAATACAGGCATCAGACTATGGCAGTACTTGATGTGCCATTTTCCACCCCACCTCGGGCCCCTGTCCCCCATGGCCAGAGAGACACTTGTTAGTTTCCACACCATGTGAGGAAGCTGAGTCCGGAGCCCCTTCCCTGGGTATCCTTAGCTCCTTGTGCAGACCCTCTCCTAGACGGGATCGTCCCCACTGTCTCCCAGGTAGGCGGTGTGTCCCTTGAAGGCAGGTGCTTGTTGGTTTTCCTCACTGCTGGAGTCTCCTTTTCAAACCCACCTCTGCTTCTGTTCATGCCTACTCTGTCACTTTGTTATGGCTTCTTGTATTTCTTCAATTTTAAACATGTCCAATTGTCTCTTTCAGATTACTCTGTTATCTCAGGGTCTTAGGGACCAATCTTCCTTTGAGTTGAACCTGATGTCTCTCCCCATCACTAGTTTCCTCCTTTGTTTTTGGGTTGGTGTGCTCACCTCCAGCAGGTGCTTTTCTTTTTTTCTGGTGGGCGTCCGATGTGCACAAGTTGTGGTGCTTGCATGGAGGGACAGTGTATTTTCATCTTCTCAACCCACATTTTCGTGTCCTGTCTCAGCTTAGAGATCCCCCCTGAACACCCGGTGTAAATACGGACTCTGCTCTTACACACGGGAAAGCCCAGGGCTTCCGATCCCTGAAGGGGAATTTTTACTCAGGGATCCAGCCAGAGCGCAAGCTTCCTTGTGGCCTTCCTAAAGTGATTGGTGGAAGGTTTCCGCATCCCCTGTTCATAAACAGGGCAGCCCTTCAAAATGTCTAGCTTGATGCCACCGGTGTCTTCCCACATCTCATCTCACGCCTGCTCAGGACTTCCCCTTCTCCCCTCATGTGGCTTTGAAACCTCTGTCCCTGCCCCTGGGGCTCACATCCCAGTCTGTGGCCCCCTCAGGCCACCAGGTGCCAACCTGCTCACTCCGCTGGGTTAGACTTTCCTCCCCCAGCACTGGCATCCAGGACATTTTTCTAAATGTGTCTAAGTTTTCAGTTATGTATTTTTAAAAATTTGCCTGTTATATTTTGTCTAACATGTTTGTGTCTGAAGCGGGAGAGAGAAAGCTGGTCTTTGGCATCAGCTCAGTGTTTCATGTTTCCAGATGTCTACCTAATATCTCTAGCACCTAACATGGTGTCTCATGTGTAGTAGGTGCTCAACAGATAGCTGAACTGATTCATTGACAAGTGAACCATGAATGTTTTTTGCATAAAACCGTGAGGGTTGAATGGCCAATCACTCATGGAAAATGCCCGAGAAAAAAACCACTCTGGCTTTTATGTAACATATAAGTCTGAACATGTATGTTATATATAACTTATATAACATATAAGTCAGGATTCAAGACTTCCCTGACCGTAAGAGGTCAGATAATGGTGGGCTCTAAAATAGGCATTGATCATTTCATTTCAGGAGGCCTCGCTTTGGCAGATTTAAGCCAGCCGGCAGGATTATCACACCACCTGTGGCATAAGAATCAATAAACAAGCAGGTGTTCTTTTTCTTTAAAGTTAAAATAGCATCTAGGGCTCTGGGAACTCGCAGGAAGGGTTTGAGAATTTTCTTTTCTCATCTCCTTTAAAACAAGGCGCTATGTCTACCGAACGTTGGTTTCTCCTGATTTTTGAGTTTCTGAAATTTGATCACTTTCCTCTAATTAAAACCCTTGCCTTATTTCTCATGTTTTCTGTGGATTGTGACATGCTGCCTCATTTGGGTGAGAAAGCCACTCACACCCACAACATGCACATGCTCATGACCAGCTTTCGTTTCGAACAGTAAGGCTCCCATGATCTTCAGTACTTGTGAGGAATAGTACTATATAATAACTAAAAGTATTGGCTCTGAATCAATAGTTCCTGTGTTCAGTCCTGGCTCCGTCACTTACTGTGTGATTTTGGCAAGTTACTTAACCCCTCTGTGCCTCAGTTTCCTCTTCTCTGAGATGAGGGTGGTAATAGTGCCCACTTCGGAGGGTTACCATGGGGACTAATGTACTGATATGTGTAAAGCGCTTGGAGCAGAGCCTTCCCTCTAGAAAGCACTCCCTGATGCTACTTATTGCCGTGGTTTTGTTGTTGGGTCTTCATTCCCTCATCAGTAGAAGCGGGGGTTGTCCTCGGATGGAAAAGCCCCGGCAGGAGCTAGAAAAGCTAGTGATTCTAATTGTTCAAGTTCATCATGTCATTCCTCAGCCTGAGAACACCCACAGAGTGCAGACCCAACTCCTTTGCCATCCCCCAGGCCCTGCCTCTGCCTGCCCCTCCTCCCCTGCTGAACATTACCATCTCCCCATATGCCCTAACCCTCTGTCCCAAAGTTGATCCTAGACAATTTGAGGACAATAACTGTATCCTCATATCAAAAAGGAGCCACAACAAAACTCCATACCCATCCCAACCCTATTCTTGTCATCAGACTCTTCCCTTTCCTTGAAACAACATTATCTGGATGTCCATGGGAACTAGTTCAGTGCCACCTCCAGAACAAGTCTAGAGACAACCAAAACCAGGAGATCTTCCCATATGCAACAGGACACAGCCAGTGGCTGGAAATGTAGACAAGACCCCCAACCTAAGGAAGGAGGTAGTATACTTAAGCATCTTGATAATGAGTAACAGGAACCAACTCTAACTCAAGAACAAAGGAGACTTTATTGTAGGGATGAAATAGAATTTAAGAGAACACAAGTTAATACTAAGTGCAAAAAGCCTCATGAGAGCTGTAGCCGGAAGGCATCAGGCTGAGACAAATTATCACTCTTCCCCCTCTCCTAAACCCTACCACTCCCCAGGGTCACATAGTCTTTTCTATGTTCTCGTATGTGAATCTCTTCCCCGATCCTTTCTCAATAGCCCTGCTGTACCTGCTTGCTTATGTTGTACATGGCCCTAAATGTTGGCTATAGAACTTTCTACCTTTGCTTCCCATAGCCAAATGAGCTGTTCTGGTGGCTCTTAACTAAAACATGAGAAAAACAGATTGATCTTTGGACAGTCAGCGCATAGGCACCCCAGTATCAGATATCTAAGCCTAGTCTAATCAGTGATTATCTCCATGTAAATAACAATCCCACCTGCTACTCCATATAGGAACCGTGGGTGGGGCAGTTTATGCTGAAAAAGGAATACAAAGTAGAAGGTAAATTAATTGACATTTCAAGGCAGCAATGGATTGGCAAGAATTAGAACAGGTCACCGAACTGTAGCCAAAGGACCTGAATTCAGGGCATCAGGGCATCATGTCAGTCCTACAGAAGAGAAGAGAGCACTAAAGAAAACAGATAGCATAAAGGAGAGGAGAGGTTAACAGAACCCCAGGATTAGACAAGAAAATGCTAAGTCTAGAAATTGGTTCAGCCATTGAAGTGGGAGGAGGGGGCATCACTAGACCCAAGCATGAGGATTTGGAAAAAGAGAGAAAGGATACGGGCATGGAGAGTACTGTCAAGACCACAAGTTGCCCTTGCCACCTGCTGCCTTACACTTTAATGTGGCTTCATATGTCTTTGACCTTAAATAAGCCACCTAACCTTCACTGAGCCTTACAGTCTTCATTTGCAAAATGGCAGTAATGAGAATACAAACTACCTATGTTGGTTATGAAGTAATAAGCGGAATCATAGACGTATAGTGACTGTCAAAGTGTAAGCCCATTATTACTCTTATTACTGGGACAAAAAATTAAATTTAAGGATTTATCATTCTTTTTTCCTCCCACCTTCTAAGATGCTTTGGTTTTACTGGGAGGGAATTCAACTGGGAGAGGTAAAGTGTGCTATACAGAAGCGGCCAGAGAGTGAAGACCAGGAAAGAGAAGTGAGGGAGGAAGGAAGGCCAGGAAGCTGAGACAGTATTAGAATTTTAAGGAATGAGAAGAGACATATTTGAGCAGCTGCCATTTGGAGTGAAATTGGGGAGAGAAGGAAGGGCCAAAGAAGACTTTTCATGAATTGAATTTCTAGGCAGAGCCATCAGAAGGTAATATTTAGCAGTCCACTTTGCAAAGCACTGTGTGAGGTCATTTACCTTCCGCTGCCTCCTCAGGTAACATTCAGTAAAGACCTGTGGTGCTTTTTAAGCTTCTTGGAGTCAAATTGGGTAGATTCTTTGAGGTATGTCACCCATCTGTCCAAGGCCCCCAGCAGGGTCCCAGTTTTATTTGGTTCATGTTAATATCACTGTCCATCCCTCCTTTGTCCTTCCTGTCTCATTCAAGGCTTAACTCCATGGATTGTGTCCAAGCAGGCATGCGGTCGAGAGAACTAAGGTGATTGATTCTAAGGGTGAGGACCAGGAAAGAAGTTAAATAAAGTTTCTCAGTCACAGACACTTGATATGGAAATTAGAACATCCTTTGAAAGGTGTGATTTCAGTCATATGAAACCCCTTGTTTGCTTTCAGTTGAGTCTTCAAACAAATCCAAATCACAGTAGGACAGGCAGCCAAAGTGATTCAGCAATGCCTGTTCTTTAATAGAACTGGCATGGGCTGCCTTTGCTGGAAGGAAGCAGAGCCTGCTTCTTAGCAGCAATTCCCAACCTCTGCAGTTTTCCAGCAGAGCATCGCTGATCCCTGAAATTTTTCCAAAAAAAATCTCTCTATGAGAGAAATGGGGGACAATTTTACTCAAAGATTTTACTCATAGATTATTTAACTTGCTAAAAAAAATGTGTTTTTACAACTGAGCCAAAACATGGCAAACAGAAGGCAAATTTAAATGGGCTGTAATTAATCAGTTACCCTAATATCTAAAGGGCCGTTTGGCAATACCTGTCAAAATTGAACATTTTCTTTTTTCTGCCTCTGGCAAAAAACACTTAACAGGCTATTGACCACCCTAACCGTTTTTAATTGTTCCATTCAGTGGTGTTGAGTATATTCACATTGTTGTGTGTACATTTTCTTTATAACTCAACATAGCATTTCTATATCTAGGACTTAGTCTTTAAGCAATATTCTCACACAAAGGTAAATGAGAAGGACATTCATTACAACATTGTTTATAAAAATAAGAGAAAGAAGCAATCTTTTATCGATAGGGAACATACTAAAAATTCTGGCTGCTTTTATATAGTTCAATACCATGGAGCTATTAAAAAGAATAAGGCAGATGTGTACGTACTGATATAAAATGTTCTCCAGTATGTATTGTTGGGTAGGGAAAAGCAGGACAGTGTCTCTAACTTACTGCCATTTGGGGAAAAAGGCAGCTGGGTCAGAGCCGAATGATTATATGCACATATAGTATTTTATGTGCATAGAATATCTCTATGAACATACACCAGAAATTCATTGTCTCTAACACAAACTGGGAGTATATGGGCCGGAGTTGAAAGTTGTTTACATTTTATCATATACACCTTTGTACTATTTAAACATATACATGTTACCTTTTTAAGTGAATGTTACTTAAATAAACAAAGAAAACTTTGATATGAAAGCGAATACTGTAAAAAAGACCAATACTCCAAATTAACCCATACATTTAATATGCTCCCCCCAAAAATCAAATAACTTTTTAACTTATACAGGCTGATTCTATGGAAATGAAAAACTAACTAGTCAAGAATAGCCAGAAAATGTTGGAGAGATAGTAATGATTAGAGGGGAGTGGGGAGAGAAGGCCAAATCAAATATTTATAAATGATATATCCAATAAAGGGTTAATATCCAATATCCAAAATATGTAAAGAACTTATACAACTCAACACCAAAAAAAAAAAAAGAAGTCTGGCTTTAAAAATAGGCAGAGGACCTGAATAGACATTTTTCCCAAAGAAGATATACAGAGGGCTGCAGACACATGAAAAGATGCTCAACATCACTCATCATCAGGGAAATGGAAATCAAAACCACAATGAGATACAACCACCAGTTAGAATGGCTGGTATCAAAAGTATAAGAAATAACAAATGGTGAGTGCCTGGGTGGCTCAGTGGGTTAAAGCCTCTGCCTTCGGCTCAGGTCATGATCTCAGGGTCCTGGGATCGAGCCCCACATCAGGCTCCCTGCTCGGAGGGGAGCCTGCTTCCTCCTCTCTCTCTGCCTGCCTCTCAGCCTACTTGTGATCTCTCTCTCTCTCTCTGTCAAATAAATAAATAAAATCTTAAAAAAGAAAGAAAGAAAGAAAAGAAATAACAAATGGTGAGGATGTGAAGAAAAAACAACCCTTGCACAGTATTGGTGGAAATGTAAATGGATACAGTCACTGTGGAAAACAATATGGAAGTTCCTCAAAAAATCAAAAATAGAAATACCATATGATCCAGTAGTTCCACTACTGGGTATTTACCTAAAGAAAACAAAATGCTAATTCAAAAAGATGTAAGCAGCTCTATGTTTATTGCAACATTATTTGCAACATCATTTGCAATAGTCAAATGGAAGCAACCCAAGTGTCCATTGATAGATGAATGGATAAAGAAGATATGATCTCTCTCTCTTTTCTTTTTTTATTTTTTTTTTAAGATTTTAGTTATTTATTTGACAGAGAGAGAGACACAGCGAGAGAGGGAACACCAGCAGGGGGAGCGGGAGAGGGAGAAGCAGGCTTTCCTGCAGAGCGGGGAGCCCGATGTGGAGCTCGATCCCAGGACCCTGGGATCATGACCTGAGCCGAAGGCAGACGCCCAACAACTGAGCCACCCAGGTGTCCTCTCTGTTTCTTTCTATATATACATATATATAGAGAGAGAGATACACCCACACACACACGCATGTACACACACATATAATGGTATATTACTCAGCCATAAAAAAGGATGAGATTATGCCATTTGTGGCAACATGGATGCAACTAGAGGATATTATGCCAAGTGAAATAAGTCAGACAGAGGAAGACAATAACCATATGACTTCACTTACATGTGGAATCTAAAAAAACAAAATAAATGAATAAACAAAAAGCTATCAGACCTATAAATACGGCTAACAAACTGATGGTTTCCAGAGGGCAAGGGATAGGAGGGAATAGACAAAATGGGTGAAGAGGGGTGGAGATACAGGCTTCCAGTTATGGAATGAATAAGTCCCAGGAATAAAAGGCAGGGCATAAGGAATGTAGTCAATGATACTGGAATAGCATTGTCTGGTGACAGATGGTGGCTGCATTTGTGGTGAGCATAGCATAGTGTATAGACTTGTTGAGTCACTACCTTATACACCTGAAAGTAATGCCACATTGTGTACCAACTATACTCAAATAAAAATAGATAAAAATAAAACTATATTATAAAACCGCGTTAAATAAACCTGTGTGAAACTAGAGCATGAATAAACTGATCAATAGAATCTAACAGGAAGTACAGAAATAAAACCAAATTCATTTGAAAGTAAGTATATGAAAAAAGTGTATCCTGTCAGTTGAGGAAAGATGGATTATTTAATAAATGGTAATGGCACAACTGGAAGCCATAGGGAAAAAATAATTGGCTCCATAATTCAATCCTTTAAACAAAATAAACTCCAGATATATCAAAGATGTAAGTATTAACAAATGAAGACATGGGGCACCTGTCTGGCTTCAGTCAGAAGAGCATGTGACTCCTGATCTCAGGGTTGAGTTTGAGCCCCACATTGGTGTAGAGATTGCTTAAAATAAAATCTTTAAGGGGCGCCTGGGTCGCTCAGTTAATTAAGCATCTGCCTTTGGCGCAGGTCATGATCCCGGGGTCCTGGGATCGAGCCCCACATCAGGCTCTCTGCTCAGCAGGGAGTCTGTCTCTCCCTCTCCCTTTCCCCTCCCCACCCCCGCTCGTGCGTGTGCTCTCTCTCTCTCAGATAAACAAATAAAAATTTTTTTAAAAAAATAAAGTCTTTAAAAATAAATAAGTAATCAAGTAAATAAAAATAAAAATAAAGATATAAAAACACTAGAAGGAAACATGAGAGAATCATTTTTAGAATCTAGAGCAAAGTCGTTTCTAAGCATGTCACAAAACACAGAGGTCATGAAAAAAAAAAAAGACTGAGTAAACCAAAAACAACTTTTAAATTATAGGAAATACTTGAAAATCTTAAAGGTAAAGGACAAAATGGGGGAAATATTTGTAGCCCCTACAATAAACAGAAGGCTAATTTCTTTAATACATAAAGAGTTCTTATGGGTTGCTTTCTAAAAGATCAATAATGCAATAGAAAAAAAAATCTCAAAACACATGGCAGTTAGATGGCTTTTAGATATTTTAAAAGATGCTCAACCTCACTCACAATTATGAAATGCAGATTCATTCTCCAGAGCTACAATTTCTGATCTATTAAGCTCTTGATAACCATATGTTGACAGAGGTATAGGAAAGCAGACACTTCTGCAGCAGTACCAACTGGTACAACTTTGGGGAGGGTACATTTCTCTGACACAGTAGTTAATATCCAGGAATCTATATATGCAGATAGACTCACACATATGAATGTGCTGTTTACTGAACACTGTAACAGAAAAGGTGAAAAAAATTTAAATATCCATTAATAGGGGACCAGTTAAATAAAAATGAGAATTTGAAATTAAACATTGCCAAGACAAATCGTTTAGTTAAAAAAGAAAGGACAGGGCGCCTGGGTGGCTCAGTGGGTTAAAGCCTCTGCCTTCGGCTCAGGTCATGATCTCAGGGTCCTGGGATCGAGGCCCGCATTGGGCTCCCTGCTCAGCGGGGAACCTGCTTTCTCCTCTCTCTGCCTGCCTCTCTACCTTGTGATCTGATCTCTCTCTGTGTCAAATAAATAAATAAAATCTTTAAAAAAAAAAAAAAGAAAGGACAGCAAAGTATTTATAGCATGCTCCATTTGCGTTATCTTTTTAAAGACATATGCCTACATCTCCTGAAGGCTGTATAAGAACATGAATAGTGGCTGCCTTGGGGGTGGAGAACTGAGAGATTATGGGATAAAATGGGAAGGGGACCTCCCATCATATTCCCAAGGTGCCTTTTGAATATTGTATCATGTTTTTGCAATGTCTATTTGAAAAAGTGATTATTCTTTTTTTAAAAGATTTTATTTATCTGATAGAGAGCACAAGCAAGGGGAGCAGCTAGCAGAGGGAGAGGGAGAAGCAGACTCCCCACTGAGCAGGGAGCCTAATGTGGGGCTCGATCCCAAGACCCTGGGATCATGACCTGAGCTGAAGGCAGATGCTCAACTGACTGAGCTACCCAGATGCTACCCCAGCTTAGAATCTTTAAAAATCACCATATAAGGAAGCATATTGTGTGGTCTTGGTAGATTGTTCTATCCTGGTAATCAACAGAGCTTGTCTAGACTCGCCAATGTGGTACCAGTGTGCCCTGAAACAGCCCACTAGTTTCCCAGGAACTGGACTGGTCAGAGGTAGGGATTTATAATGCAGGTGGCCAGAATCAGTTTGCTCAGAGAAAGAGTACAAATCATAGCCAAGAGGGAAAGGTCCAAGTCGGTGCCTGGCCTTAGGCCTGAAGGGTGAGGCCACCAACAGGAAGTCTGTGGAAAGGGCTGGAATGTGCCCAAAGCCTCTTCTGGTATGTTGGCAGCCACATGGCTTAGGACAGCCTGAAGGGTCAGAGGGGAACCAGCCAGACCTTTCTCAAGGCCCCAGAAGTGATCACAACTACCCCTTTTCACCTTTGTAACCACCAGGCAGTAGGTCTATGTGCTGCGTTTACTACTCTGCAGAAGGAGAAACTTGTCAGTGGAGCATCCCACGTTCAGGGCCCCTGCTGGGGCCTGTGCGAGCCTCTTTCATGAGAGTGTGAGCTAAGTCAACATCACACAAAGTGTGGTCTGTGCAGTGATACCTGTCTGCAGGCCATTTGCCACCAGCCCATGAGTCACTAAGTCTGGAAGTTTAGAAGAAGCATTTAGAAATAGCACTTTAACGTCTTATGGATCTAATAATAAAAAAAATCAGACCTTGGATTTTATATGCTTTTATTTACTTCTTTTACTATTACAATTTAATTTTCCCAAAATACAGTCTGCAGCAGACTACATAACTTAAAAACAGTAGCAACAAGCTGATCTTTCACTACAGAGTTGAGAAGCATTATTCTAGAAGCTCTATCTGAGGCATTTCTTTACCGCCGGTACCTGAGTCAGGGCCTGGGATAGTGTAGATGATCACACATGTGGACCACAGTTCATGGGTTTTTTTGAAATGAGAAAACCAAGGCCTGGAAAATAATATGTGACTTGCCCAAATGCTAATGGCAACACAGATCCATACCCCAGAACTCCTGACTTCCATTCTGGTGCTTTCTCCTCTCTCTGCTAAAAGACAGGAAGCATAGGCAGCCCTGAAAAATCTCACACTGTTGGGTATACTCATCCAGTTTCCTGAAAAACTTAGTTTTCACCAGACTCTTTCTGAGACTGTCTACAGTTTGACTTTCCAAAGAATATTTGCCATCTGGTGGTAAAAAAAGGTGTATGCGCTTCGCATAGACTCCATTCATTCATTTGTTCATTCATTCATTCATGTGTCATGTACCATATTTGCAAAATCACATGTCCTTAAGTGACTCATGGTCTCTTGAGAAAGACTAACATGGAAATCGGTGACAACAACAATGTGACCTGGGCAGGGGAGTCAGTAGAAGGCATTACTGGGAGCACAGAGCAGGACCTTCCCTGCTTTGGGTAACGGCGGTACCATGAGCAGCCTTAAATTCAATAGTCTGATGCTCAGAAAAATATTAGCTTCGTTCTTGTCTTGTTCTTTCTGGACCATCAGGATAGCAGTTTTTGTCATCACCTTCTCTGTGTGGGGATGAGCTCATGAACTGAGTGTGTTAGGAATGCAGCCAGTACATGCCCTTTGGCTGATTGGGGTAGCTGTCCCAAGGGCTGTATCTCTGGCCACCACTGCCTCTGGTCTTCAGGTCTGCTCCAGAATATAGTCTTCATTTCCCACCTCTGATCAGAGTGTCTGCAAAGGTCCCTCCTGGCCATGCAGTTCTTTGGCTCTCTCATCCCGAAGCTCTCCTGGAGCTAAGACTGGCATTCCCCCTACAAACGAGTTCGTCCAGCTCATAGAACCAAGAGCCATCCACTCAGTAGTCCCGCTTGCCCACAGTGAGGGATGCATGGTGTAACGGGGTAGAGGACAGGCCTATAAATGGCTTTATCTGAGATTAGAGGTTGGAATCATCTCATGAATGAACTTGAATACCAGGCTGTGGAGATTAGATGTCAGCTAGGAGGAATAGGGCAGTCATTGAGGGTTCCTGGGAAGGGAAGTAACAGAGACCAGGACATTAATTCATTCAACATAATTATTGACATCTTTTGTGTGCAAAGCACTGAGCAAGCCCCCGTGCGAGGCCCTAAAAGCACAGAGATGAGTAAAACCTCATGTGGAAGACACATCACACCATCCTCCTGGGTTATAATGCACTCTTTACCCCATGCAACAATTTAAAATCCTTGTCTCAGGGAAGGAAAGAAATTAAATTGTCTGAGAAACTTCTTACTATATGAAATTAGCTACAGAAATTATAAAGCCATACGTCAGACTTCCAATTGTTCTGTAACTATGTAAACATAGCCATTTTTCCTTAGGGTAGAAATATATAAGCAAACAAACAAAAGAGGACTCAGGAGCCCCATCTCATGGAGAGATTTCTGCTGCCTCCTCAGGTTCTGTCCTCGAGTAAGAACACGTCTCTTTGACACCACATAGCCAACGCGGCTTGTAGGATCTGGCTTGGAGGGCTGAGGGAGCAAAGGGAAAAGAAAGCAATCATAAGCTGATGAGCTAGGTGTTATGGTAGAGTTTTGTAGACGTTTACATGGTGGCACAAAGGAGAAAGTGTCAGTCCTGTCCAATTCTGTCTTGAATGAAGGACCTCAGGAAACCATGAGCTGAATTTTGAAGGAAGAAGCGAGTTTGCCGGTAGACGAAAGGGAAGGGCATTCCAGACCACGTGCCTTCGTGAACCCCTAAGTGATGGGAGAGCGATAGGAGACCGCATAGGCAGGATGCATTCATCCACTTATCTTTCCACAAAGGTTTCCATTCATTCACTTATTCTTTCCCACAAAGGTGCACCTACTGTGGACCCTTCCCTCAGGTAAGCAGGAAAGCAGTCACAAGTGCACAGACACAGATCTTACCTTGAGAGAGCTCAAGTGCTCAGAGCTCAGATAGGCAGAAGACCCAAAAAGCAGGAAGGCAAAAGGAAGGCAGGCCAACGATTCTCTCCAAGTCTTCCTGGTCAAGGAAGGGTCTTATAGTATGCTATTTATGGTGCCTACACCCTACCAGGCACTGTGGTAGACTCCGTACAGACTTACCTATCCAAATGAATCTTCACAGCAAGCCTGGAAGGTGGTTATTAGTCATTTCATTTTCCAGATGAGGAATCCAAAGCCCAGGAAAGTTAAATAACTTTTGTAACCCCGGGTCACACAACTAATAATCAGTAGCATCTGAATCTGAGTTCCTTCCTACTGGCTGGCTCCTTACTTTAGCTCATGCTGCCTCTCCATCCCTAGAAGGGCTTTCATTCCCCATCTGGATCAGAATTCCACCCAGCCTCCTACATCCCCCCCTGTCATGATGCCTTTCCTGGCCCGTTTAATTTCATGTGGCTTCCACCCCCTCGGGTCTTTCAGAGCAGGTTGAATCCTAATTTGGCCCATTTTCTGCCTCATATTGTGGGCATCTATGTCTGCCTCTAGAAGAAAGAACATAATGTAGGGGTCTGTCTGAGAAGGGCTGTGCCCCAGACCCACCCCTTCCTCTACCGAGCAGGGCTTTCTATGTGCCTGGCTCATAACACATTTGTAAGTGTCTGTGGAATGAAGTGAAACCGTTTAGCCCTGGCTTCACTGACAGGAAGACTACTTTAGCAAAGGCAGCCAGCCGTTTGACCAACTCTGTCTCCATAGTTACCACCAGTTCTCCAAATGATACCCTAGCTCCCAGTAGGCTCCAGTTACAGTAATTCTTAATTTGTCTTCCTATTAGGAAGCAAAATTACTGCTTCATTAATCAATGGGTATAGAAAAATCAAAAGTCTATTAACTGGTAAGCCAATGCTGTTCCAAAGGGCATTGATTCATGTAGTTATGGGCACCCTGTTCACTGGAAACTACAGCTCCTGAGAGCAGCTCTCTCAGGCGGTGTTGCAGGGACTGGGATATTTTTAGCCTTTATGCATAGGACATATTCAGATTCTTATTGGGATTTTTTTTTTTGGTAGGAAAGGGAGACTAATGTCTTGTCAGTAATATGGTGTAGAGACCACGTACGTGATAGGATTTCATAGATGCATATATTTAACCAACAAGTACCAACAGATACATATTTGTTTCCTGGAGCAAAATTAATTTATCCTTTAAAGTATAATGAATTCCCTGCAGAATATATTCAAGAATAACAATCAGTGTAAACATAAAGGGTATGCTCACCTGGCTAATGATCTGGGATCATGATTGCAAATATGGTTAGGTCTTCCGAGATGAGGATTTCCTCTATGCCAACCAAAGGGTTATCTTTTTCAAAAGGACCCGCTAATTATTTAAAACTCACCCCTTTGAATGATCTGCATGCAGATTAGTGACTCCAAACTTAAGCAAATATATATATCAAATACATATAGTGACACCTAATCACAAAGAAGTGGGTCTGAGATGAACTCCAGAGCCCTCCAAATTGGAGCCCAAGATAATGTTTGTTGCAGAGTAGGTATCTGGTCTGGCTTAGGGCTCTATTTTATTATTCCAACCTCCACAGAGGTTTTGCATTCTTTTACAAGATGCATTGTTGACTCACTAGAGTCTATTATAGTAGCATGGAATATACTTTTGCTTCTTCTGGGACAATGCAAGGACCTTAGGACATTTTAAGCCACCTTAATAATGCCCAATAATGAAATTTTATATATATTTAGCCCTATGAGACATTATTCATATTATTTCTTACCATTCATATTCATTTGGCATTACCCCTATATTTACCCTTTGTGTTGCTCTTCCGTCTTTTCTGCATTTCCATTTACCTTCCAGGATTATTTCCTTCTACCTGAAGAACACGTGTAGCCTTGTCTTTAGTGAGAATTTGAAGGCAAAACTTCTGTTTCTTTCCTGTCTGAAAATATCTTTATTTTCTTTATTATTATTTTTAATAAGTAAATTAGCAAATATTTTCTTTCAGTATTTTAAAGACCCGATTCCTCTGCCTTTGGCTTCCATCGTTTTGTTGTGAAGTCACCTGTTGTTTTTTTGAAGACAGCATGTCCTTTTCTCTAGCCACTTTTAAACTTTTGTCTTTGTCTGTGGTTTTCAGAAGTTTTACTCTATGCTTAGGTGTGGTTTTGTCTGGATTTATTGATCCTTCGGTGGGTGGTTGTAGCATTTCTCCAATGCATGGCTTCCTATCTTTTGTCAGTTTTGGGGAAATTCTGGCTATTGTTTCCTCAAAGATTGGTTCTACTCCAATTTTCTCTCACCTTCTAGGATTCCAGTGACACCTATGTTAAAATTTTGCTACCATTTCCCATATGTTTCCTATGGGTTTTTTTTTTAATATTCTGCATTTTTTCCCTCCATATTTTAGTTTGGATATCTCCTAATCCTTTCTTCTTCTGGTATAAACTACTGTTAAACTTGTGAGTTCTTAGTTCCAGTTATCATATTTATCAGTTCTAGAATTTCCATTTGTTTCTTTTTTATAAATTCCAATATTGCTAAAGTCTTCCATTTTGATTTCTGTTTCTTTGAACATGTTAATCACAGTTTTAGTTTAAATCCATGTTTGGTAACTAATATCTCGATCACTTATGGGTCTCTTTCCATTGTCTTTCTCCCTTGGTCCAGTATCCTGGTATGTCTAATGATTTTTTACTGAATGCCAGACATTGTACGTGAAAAACTATAGAGGCTCTGGATGACACTTTCTTCCTTCACAGAAGATTTACTTCCACTTCTAGCAAGCAATAAGTGTAGGGTAGATCACTTTAATCAAATCTTGGATTGGGCTGTTTTAGAGCTGAATGTCAATCTTTGTGAGAGCTGTTTTATGTAGGCTTCACCCTTACTCCAAGGATGCAGCTCTTCTGGGGTCCTAATGGAAAGTCTGGGGTGCATACCAGTGTCTCTCTTCCTTCTTGGTTCTGACTTACAATTTTAATCTTCTTGAAACATGAGGCCACTGAAAGCTCTGTTCAGTCTTTTAGCTACTAATTTCTACTCAGATTTGCAAACCTTCTCTCCTGTGACTCTTACAAATCAGCAACTGCCTCAGAAGGAAAAGCAGTGCCAAATGTTGGGCTGGCTTTTCTGTCCTTCTTTTCTCTTCAGGATCTTGGCTCAAGTCATTTTCTCTCCCCAGTCCTGCCAAAAGCTATGCTCAGCTTCTCAGCCTCTTAGCCTCATATTGCTGATGGAAAAGCCAGTGCCTAAAGGGGAAAAGCAGCTCGGAACATCTGACACACTTCTATGCATCTCCCTTCTCTCCAGGATCTTGGCCTTCAAGTCCTGGCTGTGTTGAGAGCTCTCCAGTGCTTTAAACCAAGTTGTTTGGTTTTCTTTCATCCATATTTTCTAGCTTTTAGCAGGTTGTTGGTCTGATATAAGCTAGTTCACCACTGTGGGAGATAAAACTAGAATCTGTTCTCTTTTTTTCTGGTTTATTATTATTTTCTTAAGATTTATTTATTTACTTTAGAGAGAAAGAGAGAGAGCAGGGGGAAGGGTGGAGGGAGAGAGAGAATCCTCAAGCAGGCTCCCCACTGAGTGTGGACCCTGATGCAGGGCTCAATCCCAGGACCCTGAGATCATGACCTGAGCCGAAATCAGGAATCAGCTACTCAACTGACTGAGCCACCCAGGTGTTCCTTTCTGGTTAATCATTATTATCCAATGTATTTAAACTAAAAACAGAACAACACAAAAAAACAGTTCTTCCATTTTCCCCACTCCCTACGCCCCACTTCTGGCAACCATCAGTCTGTTCTCTGTATCTGTGAGCTTAGTGTTTTTGTTTATTTGTTTGTTTTAGATTATTTTACATATAGAAGCAATCATATAATACTTGTCTTTCTCTGACTTATTTCGTTTAGCATATACCCTCTAGATCCATCCATGTTGTCCCAAATGGTAGGATTTTTCTCATTTTTTATGGTTGAATAATATTCCATGGTATATATATACCACAACTTTTTTATCCATTCATTTACGATGGACAGTTAGGTTGTTTACATATCTTGGCTATTGCAAGTAATGCTACAGTGAGTAAGAGGGCCCATGTATCTTTTTGAATTAGCATCTTTGTTTTCTTCAGGTGATTGGTGCTGCCACTATGGGAAACAGTATGGAGGTTCCTGAAAAAATTAAACATAGGGGGCGACTGGGTGGCTCAGTGGGTTAAGCCTCTGCCTTCGGCTCAGGTCATGATCTCAGGGTCCTAGGATCGAGCCCCACATCGGGCTCTCTGCTCAGCAGGGAGCCTGTTTCCCTCTCTCTCTGCCTGCCTCTCTGCCTACTTGTGATCTCTCTCTCTCTCTCTCTCTCTCTCTCTCTCTTTCTGTCAAATAAATAAATAAATAATTTTTTTTAAAAAGAGTTTAAAAAAAAAACCATAGAATTACAATGTGACCTAACAATTCCACCTCTAGGTATTTACCTGAAGAGAACAAAAATGCTAATTCAAAAAGATAGAACCTCTTCTTTAAGAATGTGGGTTCTGTCTCTGCAACATACAGCTGGGTCTCTGACATTATTCTGATCCTTTGTCTTCCACCCAATCCGACTTTTTGGTTTCAGTACGAATGTGCTAACTGTGGAGAGTTCTAGGGCTTTCTGACTATAACTCTTCAAAGCTCCCCCTTAAGTTACACTTGTTGTCTAAGTTATATTTGCTATTTGTTTTCATTCCTAACTGATAGTGGAAAGTACAGTATTGCCAGGTGGGACTTTTTTTCAATGTGAGTGATTTGGCAAAATTCGGCAATGGGCTAAAGGCTTACAGTGTTCTGCTACTTCGATCCATTGGCTTTCCTCTGCATTGAAATCTCTCTCCTGCTGGTCAAAACATTATTTTTCTGTGTCCAGCTTCCACTCAACCCCAGTGTGAAGGACCCACCTGCCCCTGAATATGAACTCAAATTACCTGTCTTGGAGCTTTGCTTTCTGTCTTACTGATTTCCATTGCATACGAGTGACAGACTTGCTAAATATGTCATCTTAAGTGCTAAGAAAGTTGGATTTTGACCTTTCCAGATATTCAGACTGTTAATAAAAAAACTTTTTTTAAACTTCTGTGGGCTTAAAATAAATAATATTTTACAGTAGTCAACTAGTAGGACTCTGATTCTTCTAAGATGTTATAAAATTAATGCCACGTTTTCTCAATGGTTGAGTCATTAGATGTGAATTAGGCATTATCAAAGACTTTCTTGGTATCTCTGAAAAGGAATTATATTAAAATAATGCAGATTTTTCTAAAAAATATAAAATAGATTGTGTTGGCTATATATTGAGCACCAATAATGCATACATAGGAATGTCTAGTTTGGTAGATGACCTCCAATCCAGCTCAGTTGCAAGCAGTAGTTAATTACTATAATCTAAAAAAGAATGTGCTAACGCAGGGAATTATAAAAACTAATACATGAACGTGTCAGATATTTTAACTTATATAAGTATACTTTCAGTCACAAATACAAATCACTCAAAAAATTCATCATTCCTGACTTCCTGTTTAGGCTTCTTGAAAGCAGACTTAGTACTTAAAGATACTTGTAAACCAATCTGAGTGCACAACCCCCGATGTTTCCTTCTCCCAGTCTTTGACAGTTATCTCGTTCTCACCTAATCATACAATATTTTTAGTAACTTGCCTTTATTGAGTCCTTCCAAAACAGTCATAAAATGACACCTTCCTTTTCTCACTCATTTCTCATCAATTTCAAAAATTAACTAAATTATGTAAATACAGTATAGGAATACCTGGCAGAAGGAGGTTGGGGGACATACACAACTTGGTAAACATGCAAGTCTGCTGTGGGAGCGTAAGCATGCTGCTGTCGCAAAGGATGGCACACAGCCAAAGCCTTCCGCACGCTGTGGACTCTGTCAGGATTTACCACAGAGAGGATGACAAGCATTGGTTAGTCCTGTGAAGAGGGGAAGTGGCAGTTAGTCAAGAAAGCTTCTATGGTGCTGGTAACGGGTACAGTTCATTTTGCTCTGCTTGGGTTGGATCTTGTCAATTTGAAGTCACCTTCCTTGCCCCCCACGCCCCATTCCTCATATTCATTCACTGGCGTGATTTCAGAATGACTGGAATTAGCTCCTTCACCGATTTGTAGTATTGCCTAAATTTAATAATAATAAGAGTGAATGCGCAGTCTCACACTTGGTAACACACAAAACATGCTCCATCTCACTGAATCTTCATCCCCCTTTTAAGCAGTACTATTATTATCCTCATTTTATACCTGAGGAAAATTGAGACTCAGAGAAGTGAAATGATTTGCCCAAGGCTTAGCTGGTAATGGTAAATGCAGAATTCAAATCCAGGCCCTCAGAGTCCAGAACCCACGTTTTCAGCCCACACTAACCTGCATCCCTTGTTGCAGAACTCGGGAGTTGGTGACAGGTCCTCTCTGTGGTAAGCTTCTCAGCCTGGGGCCAGCTCCCCGTGCTGCCATTTTCCCGTTTTTGGCTCCAGTCAGCACCTATAAACTCAGCCCATTTTCCTTCCCTTCAGGAATTGATAACCTCCTGCTCTCTCATCCTCCTCTTCCCAAACCTGGCAAAGTGCAGAGTTCTGGCGTCTGAAGTTCCCTTTTTTTTCATTGATTCTGAAGACATCTTTGTGAGCTCTTTGTGATTTAAGGACTTTACTGTCATCACTATGGAGACACAGAGTAAGAGAAAAACATGTGCAAAAAAACAACAGTTTCCAGAAACTTACAGTGTATATGAATTGTGGTTCCTGAGCTCCCATTCTTCATCGCCCATGCTGTCATGGGAAACAAATGCACACTTGGATTGTTGTCCTCCATGTTTAGTCCTGAAAAGGGGGCTCCCCAATTCCCGACCTCCCTTTGGCAACAGCCCTTGTTACCTCCACACCTGGAAAGGCTCTTTATCCCACCATAGGTGAGCCCTTGTTGAAGGGGGACTTGTACTCTAAAGCACCTCAGACTGGAGGCTACCAATTTTCTAGGAATTCTGCCCAACACATGCAATCGTAGTAATGATTTCTCTAAGTATTACCTAATGCTCACTATTTAGTCACTAAGTATCATGATTTCTGGAAAAACTCACAAAATGTCCACATTTTACCTGGCGCTCATCAGGTTGAATGGGTGGGACAGGAGAGCCCCAACGTCAGCCACCCTTAACCATTAGCTCTGGAAACAGATTTCTTCCTCCAAATATCTGTCACTCAGTAAAGACGTACTGGCTACACAACAATGGCAGGAACTCAGAGAAAGCCCACACTTTCCTAGTTTAAGCTGCCACTATCAAGTAACCTAATGTGTATAGCTCAGCGTCTATTCCCCCATACCATTTAGTCTCAGAATACCCATTGGATACATGGCCACCCAGAATAAAGACTACATTTCCCAGCTTCCCTTGAGTTAGCCTGGCCATGACACTAAGTTTCTGACCAATGAGATGTAAGAAAAATAATGCATGCCATTTCCTGGAAGAGTACAGTAAAAGGAGTATCCATGCCCATCTTTGTCCCCTGCTCCGCCTACAGAACTTTTACATAAGAGACAAATTTTTATTCTTGTTTTAAGTTATCATATTTGAGTTTCTGAGGTATACACAGTCAAATCTATTTATTCCTTGTCAACATAGGTTAGAATTCCAAAAGTATTTCCAAGATTGAGATAACAGTTTCTCATTCCCTTCCAAGGCAATTGTCCTGTGAAGTATATTTAGCTCAAGGATTCTCTAACTTGCTTTTTCTTCACTACACTGTCCTAGACACACATATATACTTTGGTCTCAAGTGACTAGCGAAGAGGCATTTGTTCTCATTGGTAACTGCAAATTCTACATAAAATTCTTTAATTAAATGAAGGTTTAGAAGTCAGAAACAACACAGAATCCTACACAAATGTGGTCTCATCTTATGACCAATTCCCATTCCACTCTTTTGTTCCTTTACTCAATCGTTGCATATCCTGCAAGGGAATGAGAATAGATATTTCCACAACTGAACCATCATACACGTGAAATCGGTGATGAATACAATAAATGCCTAAATAAATCATGGCTAGAGTTAGTAAAGTAATTTCTTATCATCAGATGGTTCCTCTAAAAAAGCACTAAACTGTCACTCTATATGAAGCCCCCGGCCCCGTTTCAAGTTATCTGTTAATTACATGTCCCTCAATTACACAGTGCTTTTGCTATTGTGGCAAGCGTCTGTTGTTTTATCCCATCGCTCAATAGATTTTAATTGCAGCTGCTGCAGCCGGCACCTCAAGATGCATTTCCTATAAAGACCGTGGCAGCCTGTAGACTGGCCCAGTGATGATTAATTTCAATGACTTGAGTCACGGAGGAAGAGGGAAGCGCTTCCATTTTAATTACATCTACAAGAGTGTAGCACTTTCACCCCTGCCCAGTGTCCTGAAACAAAAGACTTCCTGAAGGGAAAATAAAATCCAGGGTGCGGTGGTCTCTACTGACACAGATCTCCTTTCTCACTGCGCCACAACTCAGCCAGCTTTGTATTGGGAAATACTGGCAAGCCATTGAGATTTGCAAGCAGATTGGAAGCCATGAAGAAAGCAGCATTCAGTTTATTTTTGTTTATTTTACTTGGGCAATTAAAATGCACTGAGTGGGTCACGATATGAGACAGCATCTCCCCATCATTACAGATGTTCTGCATAAAAGGGTCAAGAATAATTAACCCTGACATGCATATGTATTTATTTATTGTTTCACTGAGACAGAGCCAGAGACATTCTTGGGGTTTTCCAGAACACTCCGTATTCATTCATGCCCTTGGGTCCTGGCACATGCTGTTCCCTTTTCTCTCCTTCTCCATTTGGATAAACAGCATTTTCCAGCACAGCACAGCTCAGCTCAGTTGCCACTTCCTCTGTCGTTCTCTGGGGACGGTGTAGGGGTGAAAATAGGAAACACAGAAGACTTTAGATGAGACACATCTGACCGGGAATGCCAGTGCTGGGTGATCTTGGGCAAGTTACTTAGGCTCTCTGAGCCCCAGTTTCCTCATCTGTACACTGGAGAATGAACACTCTCCTAGTTCATGGTTGTTATGCATATTAAATGAGATACTTTATAAATGAAACACTCAGGATAATGTCTGGTCACAAAAGGGGAAGGAGAGATATCATTGACTTTCCTCTTCCACACCTCCAAGGGTAGCACTTTAAAATCTCCTTTATGATGCTAATTGATTAGCAAGTCAGAAAACAGGGATTCAGATTTAACTCTGTCCTTTCCTCCTACCCCTACCCAAGGAGAAGGTGATTAAATTCAGTTGTCTCTTGTTTCAAGTCCATTGCCTCCTCTTGGACATCACTGCTAATGGCCTTGATTTACACATGCTTTCATCAGTCATCAGCAGCCTCTTTAGATCTGTGTGCCTCTCATCTTACCCCCTCCTTGGCATGTCAGCGAGGCTTACACAGTGATCTCTCCCGTCCCTCCCCTCTGGAGTGATCAACCATCCCAGTTTGCCTAGGACTGAAGGGGTTCCCAGGATGCAGAACTTTGAATTTTAAAATCAAGGCAAAACTGTGCAAAGCAGGAGGAGTTGGTCACCCTACATCCCCTACTTAAAATCTCTCACTGGCTCCTTGAGCATTGCAAGATGAACTTACATTAGTCAGTGTAGCACACAGGACAAATCCCCTTGTCATCTGACCCTGCCTTCCTCTTGACCTTCATCTTCACCACACCCTCAGTAGCTGCTACACAAACATGCACACCTTTGCTTCAGCCGTATGGGGCTTCCGCAGAGGCTTCCTGCTCTTCCCTGGCCCCATTCTTGTCCTTGCCCTTGCTGTTCCTTCTACTTGCAATGTCCACTCCCCTACTCATTTCACCTGGGTGACTCCTTCAGATCCTGACGCCTCATCTCTTCTAAGAAGTCTCCCCTAGGCCTCTGCACTAAGTGCTCCTCCACTGTGCTCCCGTAGCCCCTGCTTTTGCCTCTGACCTGACATCTATTGCCTTCTTCTGTGATTCTGATTTGGCTCTCCAAATAGATGGAGAGGTCCCTGGGGACAGGGACTGTGTCTTCTCTATCTTTGTATCTCCAGGAGCTGACACAACTCAGTGCTCACTGTTGAAAGAATGAACACATGAGGAATACACATTTGCTCCCCACTCCCACAACTATGTCACCTTCTCAAAAGCAGAAAGGACACCTATCTTGATTTTCTTTGGTTTCTTGGTTCTCTCCTCCAGTACCTGGTACACAGCAGGGCTCAACTGATATTTTGAATGAATGAGTGGATGAATGGGTGAATGAATGAATGAATGAATGAATGAATACATCTATCTTTAGATAGAAGCCAGATGATAAGCTTTCATGGTGAAATAAACTTCCCTTCAGTTTGTCCCCTCGCCTAGCCATGTGCCCGTGGACAAGGTACCAGTTGTTAAAACCAAACATGGCCCCATGCTGTCCCTAGAGAGCTAGCTATCAGCTAAAAATTACTGGGGTTATGCCTCCCTCCTATAGATACAAACTCCAGAAGAAAAGTGGTGTCTGTCCAAAGGCTGATTTCAGATAGATGAAAATTCTCAACTAGATTTCCTACGCAGTTGAGTATAAAGGCCACTAGCACATGGAGAAGAAAGCTATACCAGATGGCTTTCCCACTACAAAGAGATGAAGTATGGGTCATTTCCACTTCCATAGTGGTCGAGTCTTTTGGGAGCTCAGCATTCAAGAGCTGGGAGCCCTTTTTGGCAGTGCGGACTCCACGGCCTGATGGCGGGAAGTCAGGCAGCAGACAGGCTCTGTCCGTTTTCTCCACCCACCTTTCTAGCCAGTAAGCTGGGACTTTCTCCCCTATAAAAGTTTTATGGCAAGTTGAGTAGAAAACCTATCGGGGATTAAGACCTCAAGGGGTTTGGCAGGATGGAGAAAATGAGAGCAGATTGGAACATGAGTGATTGTTTCTGGAAATAAATGTGGAATGGAAGAAGGTCCAGGGGCCTTGTGGTCACACAGGTCTGGGATCAAAACCTAGCTCTTCCATATAGAAGCTGTGTGACCCCACTTAACTGGGCCTTGGTTTTCTGATCTCTACAGTGAGGAGATTTGCAAAACCTACTTGGCACAGGATATGTCGTGTGCATGTTAGCTTTCTCCCCTCTCCTGACTCCTGTTGTATTTGCTGAAATGATACTTCTAGTCTGGTGAAGGACGTCCCCCCTCATTTGTAGATTTCTTTATAACAGTAACCCCCATAAAGATTATTTTAAGTGGAACCAAATTTAGATTCATGCATTTTTAAAACTTACTTGCTTTCGAGTAGAAAGATAATAGTATGTTGAACAGGATCAAAGTAGAACTATCCAGGGGCGTCTGGGAAATGTGGTATCTACCCAGGAGCAAACCATGAAAGCAAAAAAGAAAAAGAAAAAAAGGTGGTTTATTTAAAAACAAACAAAAAAAAAAGGCGTCTGTGAGTCTCTAGAAAGGTCTAGGAACACCTGTGTTCTGCTTTGACTCCCATGCTTGCGCTCCTAATCTTAGAAATGGAGAAATGGAGAGGGGTCTCTAACACCTTAAACTCTCTTACACATCTCTTGCTGTTTGTCCCTTAGACCGCAATACCCTGTTGTTTCTGATAGATATTCATTCACCTCCCAAGTTCACTCATCTTTTAAAACCGCATTTGAATAAGCAAGTGTGAGGGAAGCCTACTCACTTTCAAGTGAACATCTTCCCGTAGGGGGCTGTAGAAGACAACCCGGCAAGACTAAGTGAGACAGGCTTTCAGAATCAGAAGGCCAAGTTCTAATCCTGGCTTCTTCATCCTTTCATGGGATCGGCATCCACGTTTATCAGCCGTTAGGTAAAATCTCTAAACATCCATCACCCAGCCCAAGTTCTCATGCAATGCTGGAAACCGCTCCATCACATCTGTAGCAGGCGGTCACCTACCAGACCTCCAATGACAGCGACCTCACTTTTCTGAACTACCACATGTGGTTGCACACTTTGGCACCCAGCTAAAGGACCCAAAGAGGGACTGGAGTCCAGTGTCTTTTCTGCTTGTCAAGCTGAGTGCCCCCAGCTTGAAGGAATCCTTTTTCTAATCCGATCATCTCCAAGGGGCTCCTTTCTCTACCTTCCACAAAGGCATCATGTAGACTAGTGACACAGGTCAACACACTCCAGAGCTCCTAGAAGGGAAACTGACCCCCAAAGAGTAGAAGGGACCCCAGTTTCCATCGTGGAGTTGTCATTCCAGATGCCAAGCAGCAAAACTTTGTGTCCTTTGGATCCTCTTGGCAAGAGCAGGTCCCCAAATAGTCCAGATGTGGAGAGACCAGCAATTCGTCAGCATCCAAGCTAATGTTTCTGCAAGGGGAGAATATGCCGAATAAACAAGGACCTATGGTGGCAAGCTATGCTTGATCATTTATCAAATTGCAAAATCTTCTCCATGACTGTGAAATGGCTTTATGGTTAGGAAAATGTACTAATAATTTTATTAGGCAGCAATTAAACTTAAATTCCTTTTAACTGTATTTGATGTCATCCTTTTTCTGGGCCCATTAGAGTAACATTAAGGTGTTTGTGCAGATAGCTCAGTCATTTCAAATTACTTTCCTGTCTAATGTGGGAGCCTTTAATAGCATACTCTTAGGTTGAATTCAATTTTGGAGACACCAGGCATGCTAATTAGATTGTCTCAGTGTTCCTTGCAAAAGAAAGTGAGGAAGAGCTATTTTTTCCCCCCTCTTTTGCTTAGCAATGTTCATGGAACACAACTTTCTGTGCAATTAGAGGTATAGACCCTTTACTGCACAAAATCCCACTTGAACCATTAAGTATTGCTAGCAGACACAACGTCTGGCTAATATGACACCATTGTTGAAATGTTTTTAAGATCTAATTAGAGCCTGTAAGTTTTCTCTCCTATTCTTCTGAATATCATAGTTAGTGTTTGTTCTGTCTCAGCCTCTAACATTAGAATTGAAAGAAGGGTAGAGGGAAGGAAGGAATGTTTATTAGGCACCATCTGCTAAGTTCTGGGTAGGATGCTTAATGCCTATAACAGCCCTGTGAGCTTGCCTTATTATCTTCACTTACAGATGGGAAAGTTTTGGCTCAGAGAGGGTAAGTAAAGTGCCCAAGGTCACACAGCTGGCAAACTGTGGAGTTGGGATTTAAATTGTCAGCCTCTCTTTGCCAGTCACGAGTCCTGGGAACTTGGAAAGTCACTTTAACACTCTGATCATCAGGGTCCTCATCTATAAAACAGGGATGATAATAATACTCATCCCCTCATAGTTCATTGTATGGATCAAAGGTAGTAATATATTTAAATGGCCCTTACAGAGGAACTGCTATATGGAAGTGATAGGTAATGTCTCCTGAGGTCTTGGGCGGCATCTGCCTTCCTTCTGTGAGGTTGAAACCACATGTTCAATGCCACAAGGAGGTCAGAGAGAGCTGACTTCAACTTAAACCTTGTCCTTGTCCTTGGGACTCAAAGTAAATGAGATCCAAAGGGAAAAGACAATGACACCGTGAGGAGTTGAGTTGTTCGTGGTTCCAGTGGTGATTGAATGATTCTGCAAGTCCCTTGGTGACTCAGTTTCCCCATCTGTAAACAGGGGGTGTGCAGACTGATCTGTGGATCGAACGAGATGGTATCATATAAAGCATCCAGCACATTGCCCAGAATTGAAACACTCAACAAAATCATTTCATTTCACAATTATTTCAGCCAGGCTTAGTCCCTGGCAATCTTCCACCTCTGTGATCCCCGCTCGCTTGCAGATTCCCTCTTCCAAGTCTCTTTCCTCATTGATCTATTAACATAAATTCTTTCTCCAAATAGTCATTGTACTTGGCATCGATCTAGTAACTTACAGCTATTACAGCCATGATTGCAATTACCGTTGGTCTGGGCTCCTTGCAAGGCCATCATCATTTCCTCCCAGTTACCATGATAAATGTTCCTAATAACTCCTGCCTCAGATCCCTTGTGGAATGAGGCAAGAGATTAATTTATTAATTGATGGATTAATGGCTCATAACTGTTACAATCATCATTAATTGCTATTACCTTTGAGGCATCAAATGGTCACGGCAGTTGAGAGCGAGGCTAAAAGAATGCTTCTTCCTCTCTTGCGAAAGGTGAGAGCTGTCACCTGCCAGGTAGGGAAAGTGAACGTCACCTTGGAAGTGCAGCAGTCCCCCTTATCTGCAGGGGATACATTCCAAGACCCCTAGTGGAGGCCTGAATGCGGATAATCCCAAATGCTATACGTACTATGGTTTTCCCTCTGCATACGTACCTGTGATAGAGTTTAATTTATAAAATAGGCACAGTAGGAGAGTCGCAGTAACTAATAATAAAGTAGGACAATTATAACAAAATACCATAATAATAGTTCTGTGGATGTGGCCTTTGTCTCAAAATATCTTACTGTCTTGCACCCACCCTTCCTCTTCTTGGCGTGAAGTGAGATGGTAAAACGCCAGCGTGATGAGATGCAGTGAGGTGAATGACGTCAGCACCGTGACGTAGTGTCAGGGTACCACTGACCTTCTGCGGATACAGCAGAAGGAGGGTCATCTGCTTCTGGCCCCCAGCTGACCGCTGGTCACTGGAATGGCAGAGAAGGGGGATGACTGTTCAAGCATGTGAAGGCGGGTAGGGCGGCGCTGACCCACTCCCCTGTGCCCCCCGACCCTGCCCAGGCGCTCCCTGTAACTCCACTGCTACACACCTGCAGCCCAGCTCCCATCAGCCCTTCCCTCACCCCAAGACCCTTTTCCACCCAGGAGTTCCCGAGAGCCAGTCGGGCAAAGCAAGAGGACAATGGGACAGTTTGTCCTGCCAGCCTCCGGTCCCTGCAAGGTCTCGTCAGTGCAGCGTGGAGCTGCAGTCTTGTCACCCCAGCTTTGAGAGGGCCCTCGTCCTCCAGCACCCAGAGCCCATGGAAGACAGCTCTCCCTATGCTCAAGTCAGCAGCAGGATGCTGGGGTGAGCCCAGAGCCCAGAACCTTCCATCCGCCCCCTCTGCCCCACCCCCGATCGCAAGCAGCTCTCACAGATGACCAAGGGAATCCTCCACGAGTCACACAAATCTCTCAGGCAGTTCTCCCAGCCCTGAGGCATTTCCACTTTGACTCAAGAGTAATGTTGCGGGGGGGGAAAAAAAAAAAAGAGTAATGTTGCGCAAAGCAATGCTTCTGCTGAATTACCCCCGTCTAGCAAATATGGGATCGCACATTCTCCTTATCACAGGGTCTGTCTGTAATTCCCCCTCGTCAGCAAAGCCAATCATTTTCTCTTAAACAAGAAAGCCAGTGTTCCTTGCTGTTGGCTGCAGAGTTCAGGTGGCACTTTTGCCCATGACATATACCCTCTCTTTCACTCTCCAAGATCTATAGGAACTATTACCCTCCCTTTAACACCAGCCCTGACTTGTTCACTGTGCTTCCCACCCTTTTTTCCTTCAGAGCCTTTCCCAGTCAGACTTGGGTGGACTCATAATTCATCTATGGAACCTTGTAACCATTTTCCTGAAAGAATCATGGGAACAGACCAGGGGCTTGGTTCCGAGTTCAGCTCGGGGTAGGAATCTAGCATTCCTCTGCTTTTCATTGAACTCTGTTTAACATTTAGAGCTTTGGGTTTTTAGGAATTCTGTTCATTCTTCCTTGCTTGTATTGTCACTGGAGACGATGGTGGCATGCCAGTCCAGCTGGTGGGTCCTGCCTTCCTAGAACAGCGTCTGTGGAAGCGTGTGTGTGTGTTTCAGTGGTGGGCCCCATAAATAGAAGAACGCTGTGTACAAATTAGTTGCTAAAATGAGTTTTGTGTCTGCCCATCCCAGACAGCAGGATGCTGACCAACCCAGGAAGGGGCTGACACTCCTTATCTCCAGAGAGATTCCTTACGACACAAAGGGTAGCAGCAGCCCGAGAAACCTGAACGACCGTGGCAGAATGAATTATATGCCATTTACCAAAGATTTACCCCACAGATAGCATACAGACAGTACTTCGGAGTGGAGGTGGATTAAGTCTTTATCCCTCCAAACAGGGCACGGGGCAAGTCGTTGCCTTAGGCCCACTGAGTAGATTCCTCCGGGACCTCCTCAGTCCATCTGTGTCTTTGGGCTGGTTCTGTGGTTTCTGATGAACCACAGCTGGCGGTCAGCTGATCAACCCGCTTTCATATCAGACTGACCACTTCCTTACGTCAGAGCCGACGTTCACGTTGCAAAGAGTTCTTCCTCTTTCCATTAGTCCAACTGATCTGACATGACCAGGGGGCCTTTCCAGGCCAGATTTTGCATCTGATCTTATAGTCAATAAAAATTATTGAGCTGGGGAGTAAATCTGAATAATAATATGCATCTCCCCAGGTTGTATGAGCATCAAATGAAATAATATATGCAAAATGAGTTTGAAAAGCATATGGGCCTTGTTGTCATTATTATTTTTTTTTCTGAAAGCTCTCCCCTGATAGTGATTGCTGGCTTGTCCTTTGGACTCCCCTTCAGAAAGGCATGCCAGACACATGTGACAAGTTAAACAGGCATAGAAGATATTTTTATCTTTTTAAGCCAACAACAGTAAATGCATCACAAGACAGTGTGTGATTAATTGCCAAGTGAATTGTGAGAAGAATAATTGCCAGAAGAATATGAACAAGAGAAGGCTTAGCTCTAATTGGTGGAGGAGGGATAGAAGGAGCCTGCAGAGAGCCTGGATAGAATAAAAGAAATTTGTTCTGGGTCTTGTAGGACAGATGGGATTTGGGTTAATGGGGAGGAAGGCATTCCAGGTGAGTAAGATAAGTTATATGGAGATGGGTGGACAGAGAGGCAATGGGATGTTCAGGCGGAAAGTTGCAGGGGGGCTTGGGGTTTGACAGCAGACAGAGTAGAGAGCATGGATACAGTGGGAAATCGTGAATGATGTTTGCTCTGACTTTACACCTGCAAACAAGCCCAAAACACCTATGCCACATGCTCTAACCAAGTGAAAACTAAGCTCCATCCTCTCCGCGCCTGCCTGTGTCTTTTTCCCAACACCCTGTCCTTCTTCTTCCCTACCCACCCTTTGCTGTTCTGGCTCAGCTAGACCCTTAACTTTTCCTACATTTCCCTGCTCCGGCCCTGAAAACCCAACTTTAACGTTTGACCATTGGACATGATTACCAATCACTAGTAGCTTGCACCCTTTTATTGCCTAAATGCACTCCATTGGTTCTTTCCTCTTTGGTCACCCTTGATAGGAAGTCTTACTCTAGTCAGTCTTTGGAAACCTAGACCCCACCTCGTGCTGCAAATCCCTGAGTACCGAGGACATGGCACAGATAGGAGTTCTCAATGGAATGGCTGGTTTAGGGCCTTGGAGACTCTCAACACCAACATTTTTATTTGATCCTAATGACAGTTCACAGCCAGTGAAGGTTTCAGGATGATGATAATCATAGGAAATAATATGGTCAAAACCCATGTTTTCCAGAAGATGAGCCCTGGGACCCAGTTCAGGACTGTCCTGCCTGTTCCCATTCTGGACAATGGGGACGTTGCAGGAAGAGGCCACAATTTGCAGCCTATCTTGTGGGCTAACACAAGGTGATAAGGGTCTGAATTAAGGTCGTGGTGGTGGTGGTGGTAGAAATAGAATACGATAATAAAGAATCAAACAATTTTACTGTGAAATAAAGTGTATTTCTCCTGAAATAAACATTCTCACCACCAGCGTGGGATTGTCTGTAAAGAATCAGCTTCTGGCTTCATAGCTCTTTGGGACTGAGAATGTATCTCAGGTGTATCAGTGTGTCTTGGGTTGTATTTTTGAAACCACTGGAGGCCATACAATGGGGAGGGAAGCTGCAAGCACCATTCTTATGGGCAGGGCCCAGACAGGCGTGGGTTCAGAGTAGCTCAGCTGCTCAACTAACCACATGGCCTTGGGAAAATATTTAATCTCTCTGAGCTTGTGTCCTCATCTGTCAAATGGGGATAATACTGTCTGCCTCACAGAGTTGTTGCAAGAATTAAATAAGACAGTGGATAGAAAAGCTATGATTAGCACAGAATAAACGTCAGTTTTTATACTATCATTTCTTAGCCAAACATCTCATTAAAAGCCCTGCATAATCACCCATAAAATCTTGTTTGAAATGAAAGTGATTGGGTTCAACCAACCCTTTGGAAAGCAATTTGGCTTTCCAAATGCTTTCCACTGTGTATTAAAACACATAAAAACGTTCATATCCTTTGACCCAGTTGTTCCACTTCTCGGAATCTATTCTTAGGAAATTGTCCTCGATACAGGAAGAACGTCATGCACAGAGTTTCACTGCACAAACGGCTTGCTACAGTGAAAAATTTGAAGCAACCTGAGCATCCAGGGACAGATGCTTTTGTATTATGCTGATAGTCCAAAAATGCTTTGAATCACTATTAAATACAGAGTCCTGCCAGCTGGGCATTGCCTGGGGCTTCATGCCAGAGCCCACCACACACAGCTCAGGCATCTTACCCAGCTGCCTTTGCCCCTCCGTGGCTTCGAACCTTAGTTCCTTCTCCTGCAGACACAGAGCTTCTCTCCCTGACCCACTGACGGGGGTCCTCTGGCTCGGCTCTCTCTGTGTCCCAGGGCTGCCTTGCTAATGCATCTTCTTTGGGTCTGGCCCTTCTCCACCTCACATCCCTGCTCTCTGCGCACTCGCAGCCTCTTTTCCATTGCTTCCAACACAGCTTGTTTGTCCTTCTGAGTTAGAGAGCATATTTTGTCGGGTGTCCAAAATTTGTTTGTCCAAATACACTTAATGAAAGGGGAAAAAGATTAACTTCGATGTTAAAGGTTACTCAGAAGCCCATTTACACTTAGACCCTGAGTCTTAAAGCTCTGAATACTTGGTGAAATCCCAGGACTGAGATGTTACTCAACCACATCATTTCAAAGCTGGCATCCATGGGCATTTCACTGGTAGAAAAGAAAGTTCAGGAAAATACTTGGTCTACCTTTATCTTGTAAGCTGGAGCTCCTTTTGACCCCATCTAGGGGGAAGAGCATGTAATTTCTCTTGAGTTTGTGTAATTATGCACATTTTGCAATTTGTTAACTTTGGCACGCGCTGGATAGCATTTGGCTTCGGTGCTGTCAACTCTAAGGGCAGTTCACTGCTGGGCTTTTCCGGACTGCTCCAGCATCTGGACCTGGAGCGGCCCGAGTCTACCATGTGGTGGAACCTTCTGTGACCCTCCTCAGCAGAGCACAGAACAAGCTGCCCAGGGCTCCGTTCTTCCCTCGCACCCAGCAGCCTAGGGCACGAGCCTTGTACAATTGCTGCAGAGGTTTGTAAAAGCAAATAGAATAACCACATTTCCTTTTTTTTTTTTTTAAGATTTTATTTTTTTATTTGACACAGAGAGAGAGATCACAAGTAGGCAGAGAGGCAGAGAGAGAGGAGGAAGCAGGCTCCCTGCTGAGCAGAGAGCCCGATATGGGCCTCCATCCCAGGACCCTGAGATCATGACCTGAGCCGAAAGCAGAGGCTTTAACCCACTGAGCCACCCAGGCGCCCAACCACCTTTTCTTAATGTTGTTTTACTGGTTGAATAATAATCCGTATTTCAGCTCCACATTCACTGAGCACCTACTGTGTGCTGGGAGTCCCGTAGCAAGCGCCGCAGATATACAGGGAGCGCAGGCTGGCCCATTCTGCCCCATCTTCTTCCTTTCCTTCCAACTCCCTTCCTCCCTCCTTCCTTCCTTTCTTTTTCCTTCTTCCCTTCATCCTTCCTTTTTTTCCTTTCTTATTTACATAATGCTGGAAAACAAAGAGAAAAAGCACTTACAATCCCACTACTCACTGTGTAAAGAAAATACCGACTTCTTTCCTTTCCTGTCCCACCTTCTAAACCCCAGAGGTGGTAACTCTCCTTAACAGATTGGTGTGTATCCTTCCCAACTTTTCCTTAAATTTATGTGAACAAAGCTCTCTATCTCTCTGTACCACCAGACACTTCTTGGAGAAATAGAATGACGCCATACTTATTAGTCCCGTGATTTTGAACATTGGCTAGGCAGCCAGCCTGCACTGGACTTCTGACATGCATTGCTGTGAATCTGAAAACCCCGAGACGAGCGAGGTACTCTTATCATCTCCATTTGACAGATGAGTAACCCCTGAGGCTCAGGGCAGATCAGGAACTCACTTGTCCGGAGTGAGAGTCCAAGCAGCACAGCCTGGATTTGAAAACAGGTCTACTGGTTCCAAAGCTTTTGTCTGTTCCAGTATTCCAGGCCAACTCTCACAAATCAATCCTCCTATGTGCTCCTAGACCAAGCTTCTGAGGCTTAGTTTTCTTCTATAGATGATTCTGTTCATTCCTAATCTGCCTCAAATGGTCCACAGTAGCTGGGAATCCAATTCCTGTACCAAGTGGCCCCTGAGGACACCGAACTTGGACGAATAAGATCCAGTCTCTGCTAGGAAGAGCTCATAGATTAAGTTTACAGACAGTGCATTGACAGTGTTGATTTCCTCCTTAATTTATAACCTTATGCCTGGGCATCCCTCCTCTCCCACAGATCTTCCCACTCCCACCTCCTCAAGTGGGAGTCCTTTAACGTACAGTCATTTCTCTCTTCTCCCCCGCCCCCCGTCCACTGAAAATGGTCGGGCACATTTTGTTCTTCATGAACTTTTGGGACTGGGCACACATTGTGAAATAGTAAAAAGAAGGGAAGGAATAGCAAGGGCGGCGTGACTTCCTAGCTCCAGAAATTTTCTTCCAGTGTAAGCCAGCATCCAGTTCACCCTCACAAACAGTCCGGAGCCAAAAGATTCCAAATCAAAGCAAAAATCTATCAAGACAACTCTGATTTAAAACTTAAGAAAACAGCCTGTACATATTTTTAGAACAATTTAGAAAAGAGTACATCTGTGACTTGAAACAGCTGGAAATAGACTTTTTGCCAAAATGATGCAGATTACGAAAGTCATAATGGTCAGACAAGAGGCGTTCGAGATCCAAGTGGTCCTGTGGTTTTGGTATATTCGAGTTTCAAATAACCTTCACTATCACATGTTGAACACACATGACCTCTCAACTGCCTTTGAACGCCAAATGCAAGCCAGCTACACAGTTTGTACAGCAAGGTTGTATAATTATTTGAAGATTTTATTGCAGTTTGCCCTTCTTGGCTTAGTAAAAAGAGTAGTAAAGCAAAAGAACAAGTCAGAAGAAGCAGGGGTCTTATAAGCTCATCATATGCTTGAGAAAATAAAAGAAATTAGGAGGTGTGTTGAGCATAGAAGAGCATTAGCCTCCGATAGTTGTTGGACTTAAGCCAGTCAACCATGCGTTCCATTCCAGAAGAAAACAACATGTGTTGAAAATGTTGATAGCAAATTGTGGGTGAAAGACAAGGTGGCATTGGGGAGCTATATGTTTCTTTTAGTTTACTGAAAATGAAGCCCTCACCTGCTTGGGACCCTGGAAGATAGCAATAGGGAGAAAATGTTGGTGGCAAATTGAAGGTAAAAGGGAAGGAATCACTAAGGAGTTGGATGTGTTGGATTTTGTTTGCTGGAAACGGAAACTTCTCTTACCTGGGACCCGCTAGACCCTTCTCTTATTCACTATTATGTCCCAGCACCTTCTTTGGACTTAATAGGTGGGCTAAATTATTTATTGAATAAATGAGTAACGTAAGTCAGTTGTTGAATAAATGAATAACATAAGTCAGGTTCAATGTTTTAGGGATTTCATTGTGCATAAAAACAGAGGTACATTATCCCATCCCTAAATATAGGAAAGGAAGCAGGAAAGAATGGATTATAGCCTGCTCTGTTACTGTGCCTTATGATGGACCAGCATCTCAATCAGAGAAGGTGACAACGAAGACCTTCTATCAGACTGTTGTGCAGATACTTTCCACACTACACCCCTCCTCCAAGTCACACACACAAACCTGACTGAGGTCAAGCAAACTACAGACCTGGCCAGGCCATGTGTTCCAAGGGCAAAGAGTAAGGTATCTCTCTTCAGAGGATGTAGCGTTTAGAGAGCAGATAGAGCTGGAAGGTGTGCGTAGAAGGAAAGCCAGCATCAAGATCAAGGTCATTATGAGGGCATAATGAGGGTATTATGCTAAGTGGAATAAGTCAGAAAAAGAAATACCATATGATCTCACTTATATGTGGAATCTAAATCTAAAAACAAAACAACAACAACAAAAAACAAGCTCATGGATACAGAGATTGGTGATTGCCAGAGGTTAGGGAAAGGGAGGTCAAGAGGGAATGGATGAAGAGGGTAAAAAGGTACCAATTTACAGTTATAAAATAAATAAATCATGGAGATATAATGCACAGTATGGTGACTATAGTTAATAATACTGTATTGCATATCTGGAAGTTGGTAAGAGAATAGCTCTTAAAAGTCCTTAGCACAAGGGTCGCCTGGGTGGCTCAGTGGGTTAAAGCCTCTGCCTTCGGCTCAGGTCACAATCTCAGGGTCCTGGGATGGAGCCCCACATCGGGCTCCCTGCTCGGCAGGGAGCCTGCTTCTTCCTCTCTCTATGCCTGCCTCTCTGCCTACTTGTGATCTTGCTCTCTGTGTGTCAAATAAATAAATTAAATCTTTAAAAAAAAAAAGTTCTTAGCACAAGAAAAAAAAACCTTCTTGTATCTATGTATGGAGACTAGATTATTAACTAGACTTATCGTGTGATCATTTCACAATGTATATAAATTTCAAGTCATTAAGGCATACACCTGGAACTAATGTTATATATCACTTATATCTCAATAAAAAAGAGAAAGAGAGAGAGATTAAGGCCAATAATCCAAGCCAAGGAATAAAATGAAAATTCAGAGCCAAGGCAAAGAATCAAATCAGAGATGCTAGTGAGTGAGGAGTATTCAGAGAGACAAGTCTGGAGGAATTCTCAAAATAACGTGAAGGTGTCCAGACTGGTGTGTCCCACCAACTTACTGTGTGCATTTGAAGAAAATGGAGCAGAGTGCACATTGCTACTGTCAGAAAGATGGATAAATGACAATATGAAAAAAGAAAGTCTAAACTAGTGCCCCAGCAGAACAAGTCTTCAGAGTATTAGCTCCAAAAGTAAATAACGAAGCCACAGATTGGATACAGTTGAGGTCAGCCACTGGAGAAGTATTTTTATGGTACTGATGCCACAAGCCCAAAGGTAAAGCAGTGTCTGCAACAGGTGAGCCCAGGAACAAGGTCAGAGCAAGGTCAGCCTGAGATTCCATGATCAGAGCCTAGAAGGGCAGGCAGGAAGAGCCATCAGAGCCTAGGGGGTGATCAGGATGGCTCTGTAAGGACAGGGCCTCCTTGGAAGGGAGGACGGGGCCTCACCTCCATTGCCACACACCCCCAGTCTCAAAGGTGTCATACCCTGAACTTCCTCAGTGATAGCCTGTGAACACGGGCAAGACCCAGAAGACATTGTGGTAAAAATCCGTGCGTATCTATCATCCTGCTCCAGGGCTTCTGAGGGTGACAAGCTCTGCTTGACCCAAAGATAAAGGAGGTGGTAATTCATTTCACTTTACGTCACCTTAAAGTTTATTTTGAATGAACTTGCATTCAGTGTGTCTTGCCTTTAAAAGGTTGCTCTGTGAGATGCTGGGGGAGGGGGCTCTTCATTTTCCGCCTTCCTCTGCCTGTTCTTCCCAGACAAGTGGAGCTGGGGCAGTGTCTCTAAAACACAGGTGTTGGGCGCCTGGCTGGCTCAGTGGGTTGAGGCCTCTGCCTTCGGCTCAGGTCATGATCTCAGGGTCCTGGGATCGAGCCCCACGTCGGGCTCTCTGCTCAGCGGGGAGCCTGCTTTCTCCTCTCTCTCTGCCTGCCTCTCTGCCTACTTGTGATCTCTCTCTCTCTCTCTCTCTGTCAAATAAATAAATAAAATCTTTAAAAAAATAAAAATAAAAATAAAATAAAATAAAACACAGGTGTTGCCTGGAAGCCCCAAGGGGGTGCTGACTAGGGATTCCCCCCAGCTAATCCCACTACTCTGCACTCAGAGTACAAATTTTCTCATAAGATAAGCCATGTGTTACCCCAAACCTTACACCGCTACGAGGTGGGGGTTTGGTTGGTGTCCATGGGAGGGAGGTGAGTAGGAGGGATGCATGTTCAGAATCTCACTGCTCTCCAGCAAGGCCTTCCAGTGGGAAACTTGGAGCCGGGTCCTAATTCAAGATCTGTCCTGTCCCTGGGCCCCACCTGGGCCTCCAAGGACACCATGTCCTGCTCTTCTTCTTTCTTGCCCAGGAGGAGCTACTGAAAGACATGGTCAGTCTGTACTCTTCCCTCTGATGGCCAAGGATGCCCGCAGCAGGGCGGCCCCACTCTGAGGCCTCACCCCTCACGGGATGCTTGCAGAAGACTCGTGCGAAGTCCTCCAGGGAGTGGCCATCAGTGGCTCTCGGGGTTTCCCACTGGCCTTCTAGCTCTTTGGCAGCTATAAGACCCCAGCAGTGCTTCCAAAAGGCAGCAGTTTCAGGGCGCTTGGGTGGCTCACTCGGTTGAGCAGACAACTCTTGGTTTTGGCTCAGGTCATGATCTTGGGGTCCACCCCCATGTCGGGCTCTACGCTCAGTGGGGAGTCTGCTTAGGATTCTCTCCCTCTCCCCACCTCCTACCACCTCCCCCCAAATATTCTCTCTCTCTAAAAAAAAAAAATTTTAAAAACAAAAGGCGGCAGTTTACGAAAGACCCCTGTTGAGCCCTAGTGAACCCAGTTGCTGTGCAGCTTGCCCCAGGAACATCTCTTTCTAGAAACTTCTTCAGGCTCATTGAGACCGACTGTGGGAAATGAGCCTGCCCTGGTAGCTGCCAGCTCAGGTCAAGGGTTCCAGCCCTTTGGGTTAAGGATGAATTTCACCTCCCCCAGGTTTTTGTCTTCCTGCCTCTGTCCCCCAACCGGTGAGGCAGAATATATCTATTAAACCTTCCCATCCACGGGTAAGATTTAGTCTCCAGATTCCTCTTCACATGGGGCTTACAGAAGCACATACCTGTGGGCATGTCCCTGAGTCACTGGACAGTCTTAAGTACCCTACAGCTCCTTTGGCAATAAATGCAAATTAAACTTCCTTGGTGACTCTAACCTGAATGGCAAATGTCAGCTACAGGGTCAGCTGAGAGCTTTGGGACAGATTTCAACAGGAAAGTGGCCACAGCAGAACCTCAAGAGGGAGAATGCTAAAAGGCAAAGGGACAGAACGGAAGAGGAGCGAGGCCCACCGCACTCACACAGGGACACCCTTGGTGGGCACAGTAGACCTGCATGTTTACTTACTCACCCAGCTCATTACGAAGGACCAGTCACAAAGATATTTATTTTGTCTTCTCTCCTGCTCTGGTAAGCTAATTACAAAGTCATTCAATTAGCTACAGAATAAATTCGTTGTTATCAATGTGAAAGTCAAGGCACGCTTTTGAAAATTAGGATAAAACACTGGCTTGCTCAATTATTCTAGCCAGAGAAATATCTTGTAGATTTCTCTTATGAATGTATTTATTATTCCAAGAGGAAATCCTAAATTTAAAGGTACCCTAAAAGAAATACTCTCTTCTTAATAAATGGCTAAAAAAAAAAAAAAAGGAAAGTTTGTTTGAATCCTTGAAAATGTTAGAGGGGGCTGGCTCCGTGGATGTTTCCACGTCACTGAGACACGGAAATGTCTTCAGGGGTGGAAATTAATGGTGCTTGCTGTACGTGTCATCATTAGATATAGCTGCCTCACCACGTGCTACCAATAGGAGGGAGAAGTAGTGCCTTTTTCAAAAGTGTGTACTCGGGTGCCCCTGGGGGCTCAGTCAATTAAGCGTCCAGCTCTTGGTTTCAGCTCGGGTAGTGATCTCGCGGTGAGGTGAGGTCCAGCTCTGTGCTCAGCAGAGTCTGCCTGGAATTCTTTCCCTCTTCCTCTCCCTCCCCCTCTCCCTGCCCCCACTCTCTAAAATAAATAAATAAATAAATAAATAAATAAATAAATAAATAAATTTTTTAAGTGTGTACTCCGCCTTCTTTGAAATTATGAAAATGCAGAGATTCATACTCAAGTTCTAAAGTTCCCCTTCTGTTAGATGCCTGATTGTGGCAAAAAGTGGCTTCCTCTGATGAGTCAAGTTGGTTTGGCAAAGCCCTTAACACAGTCGTTTCCGTTCCAACACAGCGAGGTGGAGACGCCTCATGATCAAAGTGTCCGGCTTTCCACTCTCTGACACGATGAAAGTTATTTATGAACTGAAAGAGTATACATATTAATGGTGAAGACAACAGTGACTGGGAAAAGCCAGGAGTCCAAGGATAAAAGCTGGCATTCGTTAAAGATCATACACCAAAATCCCAGTCAGAATAATGCAGGTCAACTCAAATCCTGGGAGCATCCTGCTTTCTCGGGGAGGGGAAAATGTCAGGCCCCACACTTGGTCCCGAAACAACAGCACAATTACAAGATCAGAGAACAGTACTGGGCAGAATAAGAACTTGCGGTTCTCAGCAAATGGTGAGGCCAGAGTCAGTGGCAGACAGAGGGCTGTGGAAAGACTGGTGTTAGCATGGACAACATGACAGAATGAGATCCAGAATAAGGATTCTTAACTGGGGCATCCTGTGTGGGATTTAGAGGTCAGACAGTTTTTCATTGCCTTTAATAGATCCATCAACATTGTCATGGTCCTCCTTATCAACACCTCCTTGCAACCATCTCTGATGAACGCCTATGAATAATCCTAAACATGGGATCTCGGGCTAAGCATATATATTTTTTTGGTGCTTTTGATACATACTAGCAAAAGGGCCTCTAGGAAGATTATATAGTCTGTCCCTAATGAGTGCATTTCTCCACCTAGTCACCACTTCCCCCATGCCTTTTTCTCTAGGACTGAGTTTTAAAGGAGAGTGTTTTAAAGTGCAGGGGACTCCATCCCTTTCATTTGGGGGTGGAGGAGGGAAGCCCAGGGAGCATAGGTGATGTGTACATCGATGCTGATGTAGAGCTTGGGGGTGAAGGGAAGGATACCAGTATCTATAGCCACCTGTTGTGGCCTTAGGCCTGATGCATGACAGGCGCTCAGAAATGTCCAGGCCAGGCAAATCTATGGAAACGGAAAATAGAAAACGTTTTACATTGATGTGGTGGTGGGCGCATGACCCTGTGAATATACTAGAAACCTTTGAGCTGCGCACTTAAGTAAGTTGTATAGTGTGTAAAATATATGTCAATAAAGCTGCAATTAAAAAAAATAGGTGCTCAGTAAACATTTGTGGAAAGAAGGGAGAAAGGAAGGCAGGAGATCAAATCCCCCATTCCTTGAGTTCCAGAGAATGGCTATTCCACTTTTCTCTGTGCACGTGTCTACCATGGTTTTTAGCAATGGTTTTGTGTTCCCTCTGTTGGTTTTACCCTGTTTTGAGGACACAGCTCAGAATTTATGAGTAAAAAGTGAAAAAAGGATCTAATCTTTATGCTTTTGTATTTCCTGGAGAATCTAGATCAGGGCTGGCCACAAAGTAGGAACTTGGTAAATGTCTGTGTACTGAATTCCTGGTGAACTGTAAGTAAATCTAATATTAACTAATAAGGCAGTGACATAGTATTATTTCCTAACATTGATGCCTAATTTTCTGCAGCTGTCAGCTCAGACTCTATAAATTAGGTTGGCGGTTGCACAGTTTGGCATTTTGGCCACGCCGACTTCCCTCCTCGCGTTTCACTCCTCCTGGCGAGTGGTCACGGGTTCCATCTTGCCCCGCGTGTCTGCAAGAGCAGAGCTAAATTTAGGGCTCAGGAGTAGTGACTGCTGGCTGTAGAGCCAATCCCGAATCTGTAGGGCTTGAAGTTTATTCAGTTTGGGAGAGGGTCCTTTTTCAGAAAAAAAAAAATAAAGAATGCACAATTGTGAATGCAAATTAAATGCAGAACCTTACACAAGGAGGATCCTCAACATTAAGCTTCCTTAGCCCCCTGGTAAGTCTGCCTCTGGCCATGTTCATTTCCCTGCTCCTTTTAATTGCATTTGATTTTGGTTTTGTGTTTAAACGTCCATTGTTAGAAGCGGTTTACCATTCTTAGCCTCCTAGCCTTTCTAGCTCTTCTTAAAAATAGAGCTGAAGCAGTTGCTTCATTAAGTCTCCTTGCCACCATGCAGATAACTAGAATGATGACAGGAGCTCCCCTCTGGAGTGAAGGCCAGGCTCTACAAATCGGTGCATAATGTAAAAATCACACCTCATCACAACCATCCTTAGTCTCTGAAATCGCCAATAAAGCACAGAACATGGAACTTCATGGGTATGACCTTGAGTTCTCTCTCCTTGGACAGTTTCTCCCACCCCTCCCCCACCATGTTAGCAACTTCCCATGCTCAAGACACCGCTGAAGAACCCCCACCTCCCGAAAACCTTCCATGTTCTATCCACATCCCTCTGTCCTGCCCCGAAGCTCATTTCTGGCTCCGTGCTTCTCTCTAATAACTAGCTTGTCCCGTGCACTAGACTGTAAGCTACTTGAGAGTTGTGAGTTTGAATTACTAATTTTTAAGACCTCAAGGCTTTGCAGAGGGCTTTGTATCCTAGGTATTTGGTATTTGTGGAAGGAAGAGAGGAAGAAAGAGAAGGTAGAAAATCAGAGCTATCTTCAGTTCCTTTCCATCAAAGCCATAGAGAAGAAAATATGTTTAACATCCATGTAATTAACTTCTATAAGGTTTTATTGCTGACGTCGCGCATTTTTAGTCTTTATGTAAAAGGCCTTTTGGCTTATTTCCTTATTCTCCATTTTGGTGACTTGCTTTAAAGTTAGACAGAGGATTCATAGGAACCCGTCATGCTGCCAGATTTCAGAAAAGGGTCCTCCCCAGGATGGTCGCTGAGAGGGTGGGCTCTGAAGTGAAGCCCCCCTTCGAACTCCTTTTGGCCACTTGCCATCTGTGCGGCTTCAGCAAGTTGCCTGTCCTGTCTAAACCTCAGTTTCGTCACCTCTAAGATGGGGATAATGAAGCTAACAACTTCCTAACATTTGCTTGAAATTTAAACGAGAAAATACAACCAAGTAAATACACATACAGCTGTTCAAAAAATGATTATTATGGGCAAAATCTAATATATCCCATCTTAAGTTATGGCTTCATTAGTAGGTGACTATAAACTAGCAGATTCTAATAAAGGAGAAACAGAACATTCACTGGGAATGGAGAGATAATGAGGTGGTGGAGAAACCATTTTTATTCTAATATGTTTAGCTCATTTTCTTATAATTAAGCTACAAGATTATTCTTTCACCTACAAAATGGATAAATTCGTCATTGTATTAACTTGTTTGAAAAGATAGCCTAGTTTAAGTGGAATGAATTTCCCTTTAATATGATTTCCTAGCAAGATTAGATTCTAATACGGATTAATATCCTAAATAGAGAGCTCTAATGGACCACTGGAGGAGTGAAACATGAGTCAAAGACAGGGTCCCTTTCTAAATAACCATCTCTGAGGAGACATCCATCACAGTGTCGGCGGGATCTCACGGCGTCGAGCACAAGAGTAATCATAACTGACTGACTGAACGCTTGCCAGGTGTCAGACAGCCCAAGTCAGGCTACCCAACCTCGCTAAAGCCTCATGCCGATGCCAGAAGCTGACTTCCCACTTACAGTGAGGGAAGGCACTGGCCGGAGAGCAGAACGCTCCCGTCTGCTTGCTCACCTGCCCGGAGCATCCTTTTCCTTAGACTCTGAGCACCTCCAGCCTGTCATCAGCATTGATCTCAGCAAAGGGAGGAAGGAGCTCTCCAGGCTCAGTCCTCCAGATGAGGGGGCAGTTAGAAAGCTATGTGCCTCATGTCCTTTCTGCAGAACGCCCTTCTCCCCCTCCCCCAGCCATCCCCTGTATTTCCTTCCTAGTACAGATCACTTTCTGAAATGGTCTGGTACCTTTGTTTACGTTTGGGGGTCGTGAAGCTTCCATACACGTTCCATGCACACCCTTCTGTCTTGTCCTTGCCTCTGCCCCCCATGCCTAGGACAGCGTGTGGTCCAGAGCAGTGCTCAGTGAATATGTGTTGAATGAAAACAAGGAAAAAGAATAGGGCAGGGAGGGGGGTGGCACCCTCCACGGCCGGCATCCTCACAGCCCTCAGAGCCCGTGCTTGTTCGTCCAGATTGGGTCCCACTGCACTGAAGTCTGTGTCTGGGACTCTGCTTTCCAAGTTGATTCAACCCTGTGCCCACCTTCACCCACCTCGGCTAACCTCTTCTTCCTTTTGAGCCCAACTCACTGAGGAGCCTTTGATTTCTTTCACTGTCAGTCCTACCGAATCCTGTTCTTCCTGCTTAACCCTTAGGGAAACATCCCGTCTTTGATCACGATTTCTGCAGGTGGCTAATACTATTGATTATTTGACTCATTCAACTCTCAGAGGGTAATCTTCTCTTCAATTCAAGTTTGAAGGCCATCTCACCGTGCGCTCCCAGATATCACTGATTACACAGAGCAGAGTGGAGCAGAGGTGTTGGCACTGCTCCTTACAGAGTCATCTGGAAACTGTGATGCTGTTAATCTCTGCTGTGTTTGTGCTAATCATGTCTGTCTATAACCAAGCTCGATCCACCCGTCACCACTCCAAGAGGTAAATGCCAGACGGCAGGAACACACTAAAGGCAGCACTTGGGGCCCAGAAAATCCCCTCACCCACTCCACCAGGGCCCAAGAACTCCTTCAGGAGGTCGATCTCTCTTCTGATTCCTCCTTAGGATGTATTCCCAAATCAAAACCCAATAGTGAACATTTCTCTGCAAAGGAACAGACAAAAAATGTTTTTGTTTGACACAGCAGCAATGGAAACTAGACCATGTTTCTCTTTTATGGAACCTCTGAGAGTAATTCATTGAGATCTCGACATTTAATATCACCCAATCACCACTCCAGCAAGATATTTTCTTTGGCTCCATCAGCCCCCCACACAGACATCGCTGTTGGCACTTACCAGGTCTTGTTGTTAGGTGGGCTGCTTTGAAGACACAAGGCAGGATTTGGCAAGAAGCAGCGGCACCTGCTTTATTGAAAGACATCTTCATATGCTACCCTCTGAAAGAGAAGTGTGCGATGTAAATGTCCTTAAGAGATGATTATCAGACATCAAGAAGTCCATTCCAAAAAGCATCGTAGCAGATGCCCAACCACATACAGCCACCGAGAATGGAGGCGGCAGATGGAGAATTTGAGCTTTTAGAGAAAACAGAATTGTAAAGTCTAAGGGCCTGCCTATTTCCGGCCAACACCTAGCCAGGTCATCTGAGTGGTATCCGTTGGCTTAGAAAGGAGCTCCACACCTCAGAGAGGGCCGGGGGAGAAGGCAACAGTCAGGTCCCTGTTGCTCCGAGTCTCCAAATGAGCACACCACAGAATACACTGCCTCCCCCCAGAGATTTGTGTGCATGGATTAAAAGAAGGGATTGAGCACGCAGCGTCGATCCCCACATGTCGTTCCCCCAGCATCAGGGGAAACATGACCATAAAGGACTTTTCCTCTCCACTTTTCAAAAACCTGGGACAATCATTCCAGTGGTGGGAGCAGGGAAGTCCAAAATCCATAAGGCGTAGCAGCTGAGGTACAAAGAAAATGAAATCAGAAACCCAGGGTGTTTGGCTACTACCCAGCCAAGGGTCTGTCTTCAATATAACAGCAATTTTTAAAATTTCGCATAATTTGACCCTAGCAAATCTGACTGAGACATTCGCTGTCTACAATCCTTGTGTGGCTCCTCTTGCCTATGGCTGCGGCTTTCTAAGTGCTCACAGACCCTCCAGGGTCCGGCTTCCAGGGGATGGGGGGGAGCCAGGTGTGTCTTCAGCCACCCCCGTGCTCGGTCAAGTTCTTCTTTCATCTCTTCTACAAGTCGGCCTTCCAAGTAGGCTTTCCAACGAAGAGTTTTGTGACTTAGAAACAAAGTTCCAAAAGGACCAGCCGACAGGCTAAATCTGGATGAGTCCTGCCTGTTCTTCATCACAGCTCTTTCTCAGACAGGCCCCCTGCTCAGTCCCACTTAGGCATGCCTAAGGACCTACCTGTCTCTTGCTGGGGATGTCTCCCTCCTGTTCCCTCTGCCTGGTAAGTCCTCCTTCTTCTCTGCCAGGTGGATCGCTATTCTTGCTTGAAGATTGGGTTCAGATCTTGCCTTTCCAGTGATACTCTTCCTGCAGTTCCAGAAATTAGCCGTACTCTCCTAGCAGCTGTGTATGTGTTGATGCACGTGGAATTGTTACGTGTCTGAATCTTGGAGCCATCTGCACACTCACAGAAGATAGAGTCCATGTCTTATTTCTTTCCTCCTCCGTCTTCCTCCAGGGCTTGGCATGCGGTGGGCACTCAATAAATATTTGATGGATGTATGTGGAGCTGTTTAATTCACCACGAGATAGCAAGTTGGCATTTTCCCAAACAGCTTTATTCAGAAGGAATTCAAAGACACAGAACCACTCTCATACCCAACTCGAGCAGCTCTGTGTTATCGAAGAATCCAACTTCTTTTAACTACTTCTGTTTAAATCTGAATTTCATTTTTGTAAAAATAACTGTTATAACATGAGAAGAAATACTGTACAGAGGTCACACGTTGAAAACCCACGGACGATAACAAGTCTCTTAAATTGGCATGGTTTGACCCTGCTGATCCGAAGTCACTTCACTTAAAATCTGTGCAGCTCCCTGTGGCCTATGGCTTTCGCGTTCCTCTGTGGAGGAACTTCAGGGGCTTCAGGGGGTCCTTGTCCCCAGGGACCTCTATGGGTAAGGTCTCCGTGGAGATCCGACTGGCAGGGATGTGGCTCTGGGGCGCACACTGTTTGCTACCATCAAAGAGGTTTCAGGACACCTGAGGGGCATAGTCCATTAAGCCTCCAGCTATTGATTTTGGCTCAGGTCATAATCTCAGGGTCCTGGGATCAAACCCCTGGTCGGGCTCCACGCTCAGCAGGGAGTCTGCTTGAGGATTGTCTCTCCTTCTGTTCCTCCCCCAACTTGTGCACATGCATGTACGCACGCTCTCTCGCGCTCTCTCTCTCTCTCTTTCTCTCTCTTTCTCTCTCTCTCTTCCTCTGGGTGGCTTAGTCGGTTGAGCATTTGCCTTCAGCTGGGATTATGACCCCAGGGTCCTGGGATCAAGTCCCACATGGGGCTACCTGCTCAGTGGGGAGCCTGCTTCTGCCTCTGCTTGTGCTCTCTTTCTCTTAAAAGAAAAAAATAGTAATAATAAAAATAAATAAATCTTCCAAAAAAATAAAAAATAAAGAGAGAGTTTCCACAAAATCCAAGTGTTCAAATGTCTTGTGTTTTCACTTTTGTCTTTTATTGCCTTTGGCCGAGTCCGGACCGACACTTGCTATTTTGTTTCTATCCTTCCTCACCTTCCTGATCCATCATTTGAATTTGCCACAAGCCAAGGCCCCGAAGAGCACTTGTCATTTCTCTGACCTCCTTTCCAGGCCCGGAGCATGCACATCCTTGTTTCTGTAGACTTGGTGTCATGTTGCACACATCATTTTGTATTTTCTTTCTTTACTTAACACCATACCATAAATATTATTCCATTAAGTGAGACACATCTTTTGTGGTTACCTTTTTAAATGACAAATGTTTAGGTTGGTTGGCTCTAATTTATTCAGGTTTCCCATCACAGTTAAAACAACTTTTTATTTTATGCTCTTATTTTATGCTGTATTGAATATCCTCATACCTGTGACAATTTTTCTAGAAATAAATGTGTTCTTATTGATTTTAATAGGTTCCTTATATGTGCGGATTTTACTTTTTTGATGCAAGTATTTTCTCAGAGTGTTCTTTTTCTTTTCATTTCTTATATTTTTCATGATTAAAATACATTAAGTATTATCCAGTGGAATCTTTGGATCTCTTCCATTGTTATTTCTTCTATTGCTTCAAGCCTTGGAAAGTTCTTCCTGGTTCATTACTCATAGTTCCCAAGCTCTGATGCAATCTTGGTTCCCTTTTCTTCTGGTTGTTCTGTGGACTTAAAAAAATACATTTAACACTTTAATGTATTTGAGCGTATCCAATACATGTTTAGATATAACCTATATTTAAATCGGTATCAGGGGCGCCTGGGCAGCACAATTGGTTGAGCGACCCATTCTTGATTTTGACTCAGGTTGTGATCTCAGGGTGGTGGGATCGAGCCCGAGGTCGGGCTTGGACCCAGGGCGGAATCTGCTTCAGATTCTCTCTCTCTCTCTCTCCCTGTGCCCTTCCCCCACGCATATGCACTCTCGCTCGCTCTCTCTCTCTTTCTGTCAAATAAATAAATAAATCTTTAAAAAAATTGATATCGTCTATTAAATAACTTCTCCTTGACTCGTTGTTTATCATACTTCATCATATATTAAGTTATCGTATACAAATAGGTTTATTTCAGCACTTCTGATTCCCCTTTACTGTTCTGTATGTCTGGTTTTGTATGAGTACTGCACTGTTTTCATTATCCTTGCTTTGTAATATGTATAGAATTTATAGTTCTAGTCTTACCCAATCAGAAAACTTCTTTTTCAAAATATCCTTTCATGTTCTTGACACTGTTTGCCTAATAAATGTTAGAAACATGTTGTCAAATTCTAAGAAAAAGTGATTTTGATTTAGAATGCGTCAAGTCATACTTAACTTCTGAAATCATCGCAAGTATCCTAAGTGTCTTATATTCTTATATCATCATATTTATACGATTCTAGCTCTTTACTGCTTATGTGCAGTAGTATGTAGAGTATACAGTAGTATATTGTGTATAGTAATGCTACTGATTTTTTAACTTGAATACCAAATCTGCCTTCTTTCTGAGCTTGTTGATTTAGTTCCAAGTGTTTAGCAAAGTCTTTGTAAATATTTTTCACTTCTTTTCCAACAGTTGTTCTTTGTGTCTTTTGCAATGTGCCTAAAGCGATATTAAATCATAATGGTAGTAACATTCTTCTTTGGGGCCTATATTTGAAAGAAAAGCTTTTAACATTATTCCATTATTGCTTCATGATTTTAAATAGTATGTTTATCAAGTTAAGGTCCTAATTATTTTACTCAAAAGAAAAGGTTTTATCAATTCCTCTTTTGAAATATGTTGAAATAGTTTGCATCATCTAATGTTAATAGATTTTCTTTTATTGATTTGTTTTCTACATTCCTGGAGTAACCTTCATTAAGATCAAACTTGTCACATAGAATACGTTGGATGGAGCCCATCCTAGCCTGTGTTTTGATCTAGTCAGCCTAGCTTGGAAATTTTCTGTTCCTTGGGAGTTTGAAGAAATCCATTAAGTCTGTGTGCCTTGCTCTTTTGAGTTTTCTGAAAATTTTTTAAATTTCTTTGTCTGTTACTGGTATAATAAGGTTTCCTACCTCATTGTTTCATTTGGGGTATTTTATATGTTTATTACAAAATATTATCCATGTGTTGAGGTTTTTAGTCAAGGAGCAGGTATAGTTTTCACACAGAAGTTTATCCCCTTTTTGTATTTCGTATGTGGAATGAGACCTGAATTGTCATCTGGCTGCTACCACTAATTTATCAATGCAACTTTGACCAAGTAATTTGGCTTCTGACATCATTTTCCCTATAAATAGGAGTCATGTTACTTTCATCCCATGGTTACTCTATTACAGATAATGTATGTAAAAGTTCTTAGCACCGTGCCTATCCTCAATGAATGGAAAATATCACAGGGTTCTCTTTTTTTAATCCTGTGGGTCTCCTTTCTCTTCTGAATTATGTTTGCATGGACCTTCTATTTTTCATAGTCTTTTCAATATTTTCAGAAGCAACATATAAGCAATGGGGGGCCACTGAAGGATTTTGAAGAAGGAACACCAGCTCTGGTAACTGAGTGTCTGAGCTGGGTTTGTGGACAGATCATCAGAAGAAGGGCCTGTGCTGTGAGAAATGACACAGTTGACAAGGGGCCAGCTAGACCTTTCTTGCCAAGTGGGAGGTGGAGGTGTAGGCTTTACATTCATAGTCTGTGAACACAGGCTCCAGAGCTCAGGAGAGGCCCTTTCAAGGGCTCCAGGGAGTGGGAAATTGACCAACTGGCCCCCAGTTGTCCTGCTCCAGCATCCAACCCTTTGGGGCCTAAAAACTGACGCTGACAACCACCATGACCCAGACTAAACCCAGCTTTTGAATGGGACAACAAAACAGGCTTTGTTCATCCTTTTGAAATGGGGCCCAATTATGTTTGATTAATAAATGAAACTCTGTGTCCAAATAGGAGAGACACTGTAGAGAAATGGTCAGAAAGCACTTTGTGTAGAAAAAGGCTGATGAAGTTTTCAGAGGGCATTCATTTGCCTGGAGCTGGTGTGAGGCCGAGAATTTTCAGCCTCCAAATCCTTCTCTTGTTTCTCTATCCCTCTTTTTTTCTGAAATATGTTTAACTCTTCTGCTTAAGATTTATTTTGCCTCCTTGGTGATGGATTTCTGTGTTTATTCTGTCATTTAGGGAAAAAAATGCACTGTTAGAAATATTCTTGATCTGTTTGTAAATGTCAACAGAAAAATCAGCCAAAAGGTTGACAATGGTAATTAATCAAGAGGAATTCATTGAGCACTTTCTATGTACAAACCACTGTAGTATACGCTATGAGGGAAGAATTAAGAAATAGTCCCTACCCTCAAAAGTCCTTCAATCCAGTTGGGGAAATGGCTAAGTGATAGAGTGGCTTTAATACAAGAGAAGTTGAAATAAATGCTATAATCAGGTTGTAAGCCACACATGTGGGAGCACAGATTAATGGAATGGATTGAAAGGACTTTCACGAGCAAGGTGCAATTATGTTGCACCTTAGAACATACATAGGCTTCCTATAGGTGCGTGTTCCTTCCAATTCTTTTGGAGGAGCTGACCAGTGCACCCACCCATGCACCATGCCCCAGATGTCAGCAAACACAGGCAGCTATTCTAGGCTATTCCACCAGCTCTGTGTATGCACACATGCAGACAAACACATTCCCAATTCACATGTGTTTCCTTTTCTCTCCCTCTCTGCATTTGTCCAGCCCCAAATCCTCATTCCCAGTTGGCCTCTGGCCCTCCTCAGCTTGACAACCTTCAAAGTTGGGCTTCTTAGATCTAGTTTTTTCCATATAGTTTTTGGTTCTTCTCCTTTCCTTGAGTTTTAGCCCCTTCCTCTGTGTCATCTTGAGAAAGAAACTCTCAGTTTCAGTCTTCTGCCCATAAAGCCCCCAGCCCTAGCCAGAAAAACCTTTTATCAAGGTAACTTTTGGAAAAATTCCCTTCATTCTCCTTCTGGGAGTCATGGGGGTTTTCGAGGCTCTCCTCCACTTCCCTGCCCTAGGGAAGGTGAAGGTGAAGGGAAGACAGGTAAGATAATGTGAAGTGGAATTCCACCTGCAACATTAGCCAGCAGACTAGAACACCTGGAGGTTCTGTGTCAAGTTCCAGGAGAACCTCAAGAGAAAGCAGCCGTCCCCCATCAGTAAATTTATTGAAGAAGTAGGAGTCTGGTTGCAAGCCCAGCTAAACGTTTAGCTCTCGCTCCTGTATCAGACTCCTCCTGAGAGGCAAGATGGTTGGGGGGGTAGGGGGGAGGAATATGTCTAGAATGCTGTCAGCCACAGGTAACAGAAAACTTAGCCAAGAGTGGCTAAAACACGGACGTTGACTATCTCGCTGAATAAGAAGTTTGAAGATAGCTGGTTCCCAGGTTAGGACAGTGGCTCGCAGATGTCATCAGGGACTAAGCCACTTCTATCTTTCCACTCTGCCATGTTTAAAGGATCAGTCGTGGCTCCATTCGTGTCCACAAGATCAGTGCAGCAGTTCCACATGTGGCCTCCTCATGTGACAACCTAGGTGATTTGTTCTGTTCAGAGTGCTATTGACCAGGTTACTCACAGTATTCAGCTTAGACCAGTCTAAAGGATCTGACATGGCATCACTCATATGTCTGGAACCTTGGGAGGGTGTCTGGAAGGCTGGGACTGTCTACTGGCTTCATCAGCACTGTGGTCTCAGGGAGTTAGACTTCTTATGTGATGGCTCAGAGCTCCCAATGAGAATGTTCCAAAAAAGAAAGTAGAAGCTGCCAGTTTCTGAAAGCCTGGGATGAGAATTTGACCAAAGCAGTCACAAAGCTTCCGACATTCAAGGGGAAGGAACAAAGACCCCAACCTCTTCATGGGAGTAGTGATAGAATTTATGGTCATCATTGACCCATACATAGGTTGTAAACTAAGCTGTTGTAATAAAGAAACCAGAAATACGGTTTTTAAGTCAGATTCAAGTTTATTTCCCTCACACATAACAGTGCAGAGGGAAGCACCACAATGTTGGTGGTCCGTTTCTGCCAGGCTCCACACATGGCTCCCATATCTGGGTCCAAGTCAGCTGCTATGGCTCCTACTCCTTTTCAAGCAGCAGGAAGGGGTCATGAAAACAGATGGCGGACAGCTTTCTTAAATAAGGTGATCCAGGAGTTATACCCACCCCTTCTGTTTGCATCACATTGGTCCCGTGGTCACACCTGACTTCAAGTTATTACCAAATGGAAGATGGGGAGAATGGGACTGAGAGACAATTACTTCTTGGTCTCTCCTGACAGCTGGAAAATAAATAGACAGCAGTGGATGAGTTTCGGCTCTAAATAGTGAAGCTGGTATCTGGGAATGGTTTATGAATCAGCCCTGTGAGTGTAGAAAATCTTCACATCCATGGCTGGTTAGTGAATCACAGGTACTCTAAATACACCTCTAAGGGGGTGCCACTCACCCACAAAGAAGAAATGTGCAGATTTGAGTGGTACCTTGCTTGAACCTATTTGAATGGTACCTTGCTTGAACCTCTAAGCACGAAGGATAATTATCAGTCGGGTTCACTTGGTGGGGTCCTTCTCCTTAGACATATCTGATGCGCATCTTACTCCAAACTTCACAAAGACCACAAAAGAATTTGTTGAAAAGGAATGCTCGAGCACTCGATAATTCGTTGAATGGTTATACCGTATACAGCAGATCTAACTAGTGTTAAAAACTGGTCCCATAAAGAAGCCCTAACAAGCAAGCAGCCTCACCTCACTTCTTAGGAGAAGGTGGCGGGTGTCATGGGTGTTCTCTGGGATTTCTTCAGCCTTCCTCCTGGTCCTGAGAAACTCACTGAGCCACTTCTGCCTCCCACACCAGAGCCGTTGGGCTGGGTCTTGCTTGGATCAGAGCTGGTTCTTCTCTGGGGACAGCCCTCCCTCTCTGCCCGGAAGTGTTCACAGTCCAGCCCTTTCAGCACCAGTGTTTGTTTTAGAAGTCTAAAAGCAGCCCTATTCCTGTCTGCTTTATATATCGGGGTTCTGAGTATACTTTTGCTTAACAAAATGTGTTCCATTACTTGAAAAAAGAAAAAAAGATTGATGGCTATTGGCTTAGGAGGCTCCTTGGGCTCAGGGCACAAGCAGCTTATGCTCTCATATATTTTCACAACTGTTTTCAAGAAATAAATGGTCTTTCCACTGGCTCTTGAGGGATCATTTTAATAATATATTTGAGGACATATCTGAAATGGAATGAGAGTATTATGATCCTAGACTTCACTTATTTATGGTTGACTCTTTAGCTTCTGTATTTAAAAAAAAAAGAAAAAAATACTTCTTTCCTGAAAAGGCAGAATAGAGTGACAGAAAAAACATGATTTTTTTCTACTCAAAAGACTTGGTTTAAATACCATCTCTGCCACTAACTAGCTCTGTGACCCTGGGCAAAATACCAGGATCTCTCTATTTACATCTGCTTATGTCTAAAATAAGGGCAGTAGTGACAATCCCCACCATATCATGTGGTTATAAGGGTTGACTTAGCTGGTTTATGCAAGCTACTGCAGCCAGTCTGGAAAACAGTATGGTGGTTCCTTCAGAAGTTGAAAATAGAGCTCCCTATGACCCAGAAATTACACTACTGGGTATTTACCCCATATACAAATGTAGTGATCTGAAGGGGCACCTGCACCCCAATGTTCATAGCAGCAATGTCCATAATAGCCAAACTGTGGAAGGAGCCAAGATGTCCATTGACAGATGAATGGATAAAGAAGATGTGGTGTGTGTATATATATATGTGTAGGTATACATACACACACACACACACACACACACACACACACACAATGGAATATTACTCAGCCATCAGAAAGGATGAATACTTACCATTTACATCAGTGTGGTTGGAACTGAAGGGTATCATGCTGAGCAAAATAAGTCAGCCAGAGAAAGACAACTATCATATGGTTTCACTCATATGGAATATAAGAAACAGCTCAGAGGATTATAGGGGAAGGGAGGGAAAACTGAATGGTAAGTCATCAGAGAGGGAAAAAAACCACAAGAGACTCTTAACTATAGGAAGCGAACTGACGGTTACTGGAGAGGAGGGGGATAGGAGATGGGGTGTTTGAGTGATGGGCATTAAGGAGGGCACGTGATGTGATGAGCACCAAGTGTTAAATGCAACTGATAAATTATTGAACACTACATCTGAAATTAATGATGTACTGTATGTTGGCTAATTGAATTTAAAAATTTTTTAAAAAGCACAGTGTCTAATACTATTAATACCATCATTTATTGAACCCTTACTATGTGGCAGGCACTGTCTAGATCAGTGTCCCTTGGGAACTTGTTAGAAATGCAGATTCTCCTCAGGCCCCACACCCACCCCGCTGAATCAGAACCTGGGCAGGTCCCAATACTCTGCTTTCACAAGCCTGCCTGGTGATTCTGATGCATGTTCAAGTTCACAGACCACCAGCCTAAGTGTTCAAGAAATAGAGACTATGATGTTCACATCCACATGACACTACAGCTAATAGTTTGTGCAGAAACAAATGCAGACATGCCCCCTTCTGTTTTGTTTGGTGATGGCCCCAGAGTCTTAGTGACTCAGTGCCATGCCTGGCTCTCAGAATGATCCCTTACAAGGAGATGAAAGGGAGGAGACTGGGGAAAGCCACATACCATCCCCCCCTCCCTCCCAGGTCCTCTCTTCCTTCCCCAGAGGGTCTGCCTCCTGTGTGTGTCAAGCGGTTTGTAAAATACGTTCAGAGAACTCAGCCACTGCAGAAAGAGCGAAGAGCTCCTCCTCAGAGCAGCCCCAGCACCCGTATCTCCCTGACTTGTCACTGTGTGTTCCGTCTGTCCCCTTGATGAAATATGAGCTCTTCAAGGGCAAGAACCATGTCTTAATCATCTCTGTGTTCCCAGCGCCTGGTACGCATGATGGACACCTAATGAATGGGTGGCGAATGAATGGAGTGTCAGCCCCAAATATGAGAGGGGCATCTGTTGCAGGAGCACTCAGGTTGTAGGTGCGTCCTTGAAGCCAGTGTATCTCTAGCCCTGGTGACACGCAGGCCCTGGGATCACCCAAGGACCCGGGAAATTTGCCTGAGCCATGCCTCCTCCAGCCATCGGCTCAGTTCGGGGTTACAGGGAAGGCTGTGAGACAGGCTCTCAGGGCAGATCAAAACCACATTAGGAACCACCTAGAAAAAGGAAAGTACAAGTATCCATTTCTTTGCTCTGTCATAATTGTTTCCCCAGTTGCAGGTGAAGTTGAAATCAGCTCTGTCTGTTGACGGTTTGGGTGGAATAACTTTTCTGTTTGATGAATCCTGAGCAGTGGAGGACTGAATTCTGCTCTGGGCTGTGGTAAAGGAACAAAGCACTCAGTGGGATAGATGGGAGCTGAGCGAGGCCTTAACCAAAGAAGATTGGGCCCTGTTCTGGGGCTTCTGTGGATTATTGCTGCCTTCCGGGTCTTTTCATGGTGGGTGGGTGCTGAAGCCACTCTGCTCCCCAGCCTGTCCCCTCCCACTACCACCTAAGCTGGAAGCCATTCAGCTAGCTCACTCGGAAGAACCAAAATAAATATAAATTTCTTCTTCCACACGTTAATTTATGGGACCTTCCTATTTTGTTCTCACTGCAGTGTGCCTACCTGCTGCGGTCACATTCAACTTTATTGAAAAACAGCAGGGAATTCATCCTCTGCTAGAAAACGTTGACAGTTAAGTTCAGGGGCAAGCTATCCCAGGTGAGCCTCTCTCTCTCTGAGAGTGTGGGCAGTCGGTATTGGGCTACGGTGAGAGGCCCCCCTACTGAGGAGAGCAGGCGCCCTCTAGGAGTTGAAGGAGGAAGAATCAATATCGAAGGGCCTGAGTTAAACCACACTTAGAGATGGTCCAGAGATCTGGCGATGGGGGTGGGGGGGGATGTCCAGAGTCCAGCTGTCACGACTAGGGGGTGTCCTCTACAGTCAAATTTGTATTATAAAACTGCCACCTATTTGTAGCTTATGGTAGCCTGACTAAAGGAAGGTGCAGATAGAAGGGCGTGGCCTGCATAGCCTCTGGAAAGATGGTGGTCAAAGAGGAAGAGTTGGTCAAGGTCTAGAAGCAGGCACCATGACACACAGACATGAGGTTTTGATATACAAGGTGGGTCTGTCCCCATAATTGACTAAGATAGCTCAGTGACTCTGTCCACTAAAGCCATTCAGCTCCACCACCCCTCTTGAACTCTGTGCTTCCCAGGCAACATTCAGTTAAGATGATTGCTTCTCAGAAAGGCTTTGCTACACATGGAGGCTGTGCCGTGTCCCTTTCGTATTTCTCACCATTGATCACATCTCCTATATCTTGAGAGTCTCGGCAGCACAAGCCAGCCCTCTGACTGATCCCCTCGGCACACACCACCAAAGTCAAGGTCCTGGGTCAAAAACAGAGACGACTCTACTCTGGACACGGATCAACCAACATCCCAGGTGACAAAGCTCTTGAACTTGACTGCAGGAAGGGGGTATTCCTTCCCCATCTCTGTCTTCAGAGGGCCAGTGTTAAAGTTAAATAACAACCCGAGTCTCTTCTTTTCTATTCTCAGTAAGGGGAATTTTTAGGTTCTTTTAAGCACTCCTTTGAAGTGATTTTGCTCCCCAAACTTCTAGTTTTTGTTCATTATTCATTTGAAAAGGATTTCAAATTGCCTGGTGATAGAAAATGAAAACACGACAAGCTCTATACACTCTGACCTTAAAAACGTCTCTAATATAGCATCATAAAATATAACTGGAAATCATTTCAACATCACATTACAGATCTAGGACTTAAAGCTAATTTCTGTCATTTGAATATGATGGTGAGCTGATGGCTGAATTGGATTCTTAAGATAAAAACAATTCATCCTGCATTAGGAGTTATTACTTTAATTGAATAATATCTGGATCACGCCAGTGGTGATAATGTTAATGTTATTACCCATTATCTTGGTAATTTCACCCCACTGTTTCCAGAGGAAATATAGCCCATTAAATGGACGGAAGGATTAAAATAGAAAAGAGCCACAAGCTTTTCATGGCTCATTATGCCAAGGTCAGAACAAAGGAATAGCTCTGACCTTGAAATAGGAGAGAGGACCTGGCCTGGGCTAAATGTTTGAAAGAATTGCAAGAGAAGTCCTTTGAGCCATGGCAGAATGCCATGAGTTTCCTCAACTGTATCTTTCTGATAATTAACAGTCATTCATTAATTCATGAATCGCTTACCCATTCGTTTCTTCAACCCATTCATTCATTCATTCATTCATTCATTCAACCAACATATTTTGTTTACATTCACAAAACCACAAGTGGTGTCAGACCGTTAAGAAACAAAGATGATTTGGTCAAGGAGGGAGGGTCAAGGCTTATGGAGAACATATTATATCTCTGACAACATAGTGGATGTTTCCAAACAATGTCTAATTTATTCTTCGCTAAAGCCCATGAGGTGGATAGAGTTACTCTACCCATTTTATACCTGAAGAAACTGTAGGTCAGACTGAAAAAATGACTTGCCCAAAGGCCTCACAGCTGGAAAGGGAAAGAGTCTGAATTCAAACCAAGGCCTGTCTTATTTTAAGGTCTAAGCTGTTTTCCTTACACTCGGAATTTGGACTTAGGATATAAAGACATTTTTAAAATATTATAATGCAGTGTGATAAATTATGCAAAGGCCACATAAGTAATATGGAGCCGGACAACCGTGGTGGCAAAAGCTGGAGCCCCACTCTGGGTGGATCCATTGCATTTCTGGGTGCTGCGAAATGTCTGAGGAGCCTAATGTATCCTGCAAAGCTCCCGTACCTCCCTGCCCCATCACACAGCTCTCTTCCCACCTCTTCTCAAAAAACCTGCTTTCCGTGTCCCCTTCCCATCCCCCCAAATAAGGGGCATTAGTTCTCCCATATCCCCTACAACTCAAGGCAAGAGGAGGGGTGAGGCTCTCCTTCATCTGCATCACCTCCTCTCCCCTCATCTCACAGAAAGAATCGCGCTCCCTCGAGGCTGCTCACACCCGCCCACCCAGCCTCTGTCCTCCTGTCGCTGCCACCTTCCAGCCTTCTGGTCACTCCCAGGCTTCACTGAAGATTTTGGCCCTGAGCTCACTGTCTTCTCCAAACCAAATCAGCAGTTTTTACCGGGCCTGGGACCACGTCCAGCTGTTATGGGTACGGGAGTCATGTGGGCCCCCAGAAGATATTTCGTTGCCCTGTGAAGTCAGTCAGGAACTCAGAGGCAGGTGATACAGTAGGCTAAGTCCAAATCAGAGAAATACGTCTGATAAAGCTTTACATAAGTCCAAAAAAATGTTTTCAAGACACACCTTTTTTCAATGTCACGTTTTACAGCCTGTTTCTCATTTAGGCCTTGTACCACTTGCTCCGTCATAACCCAGACCCCATCAAGCTGTGACAGGTGACGGAGGCCTCGTGGGAAGAGGCAGAGGGGCTATTTGGGAAATCTGTGACCTCACAGGCTGCACCTCATCACCTTCCTTTTGAGGCGTCTTAATACCTGGAGACACATGATAAAGGTTCCATTGACCTGAACCATTTTCTGAACATTTTTAAAACTACAGATTCCTGCGCTCCACCCAGAGATTCTAATTCAGTAGCTCCGAGGTGGGACCTGAATATCGGTAGACTTCAGAGGTCTTCATCTTATTCTGAAGCACAGCCCTTTTGGGGAGCCCTGGCATTCAGCGCCCCCCCACCCCCGTGAATCTGGGTGTTCCCTACCTCCTGACACCAGGTGAGCATAGTGAGTGCCCCCTCCCTCATGTTCACCATGGCGAGGCCAGAAAAATACCATCGGCTTCCAGTTTAAAGTTGCCATCCCCGGGGCGCCTGGGCGGCTCAGTGGGTTAAGCCTCTGCCTTCGGCTCAGGTCATGATCTCGGGGTCCTGGGATGGAGCCCCACATCGGGCTCTCTGCTCAGCGGAGAGCCTGCTTCTCCCTCTCCCTCTGCCTACCTCTCTGCCTACTTGTGATCTTTCTCTCTCTGTCAAATAAATTATATATATAAATATATGTATATATGTTTATATATTTATATATATGTGTATATGTATATATGTTTATATATTTATATATATGTATGTATGTATATATATGTATGTATGTGTATGTGTATGTATATATATGTATGTATATAGTTGCCAGGACACCTGAGTGGCTCAGTCGGTTAAGCAGCTGCCTTCGGCTCAGGTCATGATCCCAGAGTCCTGGGATCAAGTCCCGAATCGGGCTCCTTGCTTGGCGGGGAGCCTGCTTCTCTCTCTGCCTCTACCTGCCATTCTGCCAGCTTCTGCTCTCTCCCTCTCTCTCTGACAAATGAATAAAATCTAAAAAAAATAAAATAAAAAATAAAGTTGCCATCTCCTCTCCCACCACCTGTGATAGGCTCGTAAATATTTAACCATCAGCCTCAAAAAGAAAAGGAAAAGAAAAAAGAAAAAAGAAAAGCCCTGATAGGTAGTGTCTGCCAATTTCTAGCGTGTAGATACTCCCACTATGATCAATTTCAAGCTACTAACAGGACGTCCCTGTCCCTGAGCTGGGCAGGGGTGTGTCTAATCAACTCTCGTGAGCCAATCAGTCAGCGCCAGCACACCGTTGTCCCACCCACCCCTTACTTATCTTCAAAGAGCAGACCAGCTTCCGCTCCAGGAGCAGGGGTCACAGATCCCACAACACAGCCAGGGCTCCTCAGAAGTTGAGTTATCACCATTTTTGTAAAGTTCTCAGCCTATTAAAAAGTGGGGGGAAAGCCTGTAACAGGATCGACAAAATTGGGGTAATGCTGTAACCAGAAAATATATGGCAATAAGATTGTGCTAATCTCAAGATCATTTACAAGAATTATAAAAATATTCATTTATACTTCATCGGAGGTGGGGTTGGTCGGGAGCAGGACATGTTCAGAGTTGTTCAGAGCCCTTCTTCATTCGGTCCTGTTTGGTGTGTCTCTGCGACCTCTGGAATCATGCCAGATTCTCCTGTGAGGCCTTTCTGAACATGAAACTGGGCAGAAGGCCCCCCAGTCCTATGTCCACCCTTGCATCTCCCAGCCTCTTTCCCAACCCCCGACACCCTTGTCTCCCCACTCCCCAAATGTAGTTCACTGGACATAGTTTTCTCCCTCCTACTTCTGTTCTTTGCCTCTCAAGAATTTCCAAAGCCAGGTGCCCTGTGTAAGGGAGGAAAATAATTTTCCCCTACCCATTTCGGTTCTTGATTAAGACATTCCCACCCAACCCTGTAATAAAAGAAAGATTAACAGAGGGAAAAAATTAATTACATACATACATATATGTCTGTACATACGGGAGTACCTCAAAAGGCAGCCAGGTAATTGAGGCTTAGGTACCGTCTTGTGCTAAGGGAAGGGATAAGGGTCTAGGGATTCAAAGGGGAGGAAGGCAATCAGGGGAAGGTGAGAGGAGGAAATATATGATAAACAAAATTTTCCCTGCAATGCAGATAAGTCTCTCAGATGAAAATGCGATCTCTGCTAATAGCTGTCTTGCTGGTACAGGGTCCCTCTCTAAATGTAATTTCCCTTTGCAAAAGGGTAACTTTTATTCTATCTTCAGTGCTTCTCCTATATCAGCACTTTCTCAAAATAATCTTTTTGCCAAAGAGGCACATTTTGGGGTGGCACAGTCTCTTACGTTTCACCTGCCACTGGACCTTATCCTGATGACAAAATGACCAAGTGACAAGAGTTAGACACAACAAGGAAGGGTCAGGAGTCCAGCTTCCTCTGCACTACTGCGGATCAGCAGTTAGTTACAAATGATGGGCTCTTTCATCCGACTCCAGCCTGGCACAGGATCTGGTGGCGAAGAATTCTGGGTTTAATTTTCCTTATTTCTCTGAGCTACTTCTGGCAGGAACATTATAAGCAAATCAAGTTTTGATTGGTCAAGGCCTATTTGAAGTCTCTAGGAGCTGCTGCCCATTCATTCATTTATTAAACAAACTTGTATTTATTATCTCTCAAATTCTGTGCTAGACAGGGGGAAAGAGGGAGATAGAGGTGAATGAGACACAGTTCCCCCCCAGAGGCACTCACAGCTGGGCGGGGGAGGGGGATTGGTACATGGATACATGCCTGTAAGAGGGTAACTGCAGTTCAGTGAGATGGATCCCATGATCAAGGTCAACATTGGGTATCTTAGACACACAGAGGAGGGGCAGCTACACTAAGCCAAAGGCTTAAGTAGCATTCTAAAGGACCAGGAGGCCTTAGGTGGGTGAGGAAGGGCTAAGAGTCACCTTGGGGAAATGGAAAGGTATAATAGCATGAAAACAGCATTTTTGATTCAAGAAACTTCAAGTAGTTCAGTAGGGAAGCAGGTATCTGAATGAGAATGCTTTGATATCAGAGGACACTGAGCTCAGGTTCCGGCTCCTTTGCTTATTAACCACATGTAGGGGAGTGATCGTTGGGTTTCTCTGAGCCTCATCCATAAACCCCACCTTATAGGACAGTCGGTGTAGACATGAGCTAAGGTAGTACCGAACACATAGACCACAGCCAGTACTGGGTGGCCGGTTGGGTGAAGAGGATGAAGAGGGTGGGGACGGGGATTGAGGGTACTTGTGGGGGAGGACATATGAGGCTGGAAGAGCAGGCACAGCCAAAGCATGGACTTTGCATTCCATGCTAAAAAATGGGGACATTATCTCTAGAGCCAAAGGAAGAATGTCAAGAAGGGGAGTTAGCTGGTCCAATGTATGCTCTAGGAAGGTCCCCATGAGGAACTGAAGTGGGAACAGGAGAGGAGCCCTGGAGGCAGGAAGGAGTTAGAAGGCCCAGGTACTCCTAGGACAGGAGGACAAGGGCAGCGCGGGGGGGTGACCTCTCCGAGCGCCACTGACGGAAGCCGTGGCCTGTGATTTCTCAGACTTCGGGGGCAGGTCTGCTCCCTCACAGCAGGGCCTGACCACGTAGAGGAAGAGAGAATCCAGGCTCCTATTATTTTTGGAATTCTCTGCTTTGGTGATTCCACATGTCCCACTCAGGCACACTAAAGTATGCTTTTTCGGTTTAAAATGGAAACAGTAACAGCGGCGAGCTGCGGGTGGTGGGATTACAGGTTGTCTCTATATTATTCTTTTCGCCTATCTCAATTTTCTGAATGTTCTACAGTGAACATATTTTTGTAATAAGAGAAAAATCCATTATAAAAATGTTTTCTAAAGAAACAAAACTACACGTAGTTTCAATCAAAACAGCAATTCTTTCCTTACTACCTGAGTGGGGAAATGCTCAATTGAATTACAAATGGGGAGAAACAATTGTTGAGAGGATCCAACTTCAAACTCTGAAGGTGTTTATTTTCTTCCCTTTGCTTTGAAAGATTGTGCCAATGAAGACAAACCAGAGACATGTGGACAGTCTTGAGTTTGAAAAATAATAGTCATTTTTATTGTGATCGCTGCGAGCACAGATTCTTTCCATGATTTTTACTTCAGGGAGCTTCAAGTGCAGGAAAACTGCCCAATAGTTAGAGGTGATTGGCTTATTGATATTCTCTTTTTAAAGAAAACAAACATCTCAAAGAGAAGCCCAAGTGACAAAAACATCTCAGCACGGGTTGTAAAAATAAGGAATTACAAGTGGGTCCTGGGTGAACTTTAGTGAAATTCAGTGGGAACTACAGACAGAGATCTTAGAACTGAAATTTTTCAGCTCCATGCTCCAAAACACTGAATGACCGTGCCTCGGTCCCATGTTCACGGAGTCTCCTCAGATAGACATTTTATGCACCACTAGGCTGTCTTCTAAGAGGTAGCGTCTTGATTACAATCTTCAACCTGAGTTTCTGTTTTCAAAAGGTAATTATAATAATAATGAAAAGAGTTCACATAGTTTTGTGGCACATCAAGTGTCTTAGCTTGTAATCCTCACAAGAAGCCTACAGTTAACTTGGGTCTCATTGTAGAGATGGAGACAAGAAGGCTCCAAGAAGCTGACGGATTGGCCTGAGGCCACACAGCTGGAGGGCAGAGAAACAGGACTCCGATCAGCTCTTCAGACTCGGTGCTATTCCCTCCTCTCCTCCCTTCTAACGACTGGTCTTGGTTACCTCATTTTCACCAGACCCTCTCATTCAAAGTGCAAGTAGGGTCCATAGGGATAGTATTAGTTCCTACTGCTGTTACAACAAATTACCACAGATTGAGTATTTTAAGATGAGGTAAATTTAATCTCTTATACTTGTGGAGATCAGAACTCCAGAATGAGTCTTACAGGCCTGATGTCAGGGTGGGATCTGGGCTGGTTCCTCCAGGAGGCTCCAGAAGGCTTTTTTACCTCTTCCAGAATGTCAGTGACTGCCAGCATTTGGTGACTTGTTGCCACATCGCTCCAATCTCTGCTTCCATCCTCACATTGCCTTCTTGTCTTCTGTCATCAAACCTATGCCTCCTTTTTACAAGGATACTTCTGGATATTCAGGATAGCCCCCCATCTCAGGATCCTTAATCACATCTTCAAAGTCCTTCTGGTTATAAGGTAACATTTGCAGGTTCCAGGGATTAGAACATGGATATCTTGATGGGGGTGGGGGGCAATGTTCACTGCGCAGCCTACCTTGGGAATATTTACTGAATGGTCCTCAAGTGTAAAATTCTCTGAATTTAAATTTAGGTCATCACTCTTTTGAGTTTTCCATTTTTAATCTTTTGCTTTCAAGTGCCTTGGGGCTGTCATGTTTGCTTGCTTGCTTGTTTGTACTTTGAAGCAAAAGGAACTCTGACTCCCCATCGGAAGTAACTTACCTACGACTCCGTCCTCCTGACATCTTTCCAGGATGGTTGCAGACACCAGGGCTTCCCACCAGGCTGGGTTTGGAAAGGGCCTGGAGAAAGGTACCTTTTCTCCTGTTTGGCCTCTCCTGCCTGCTGCCGTTTACTGAGCACTTACCATGTGTCAGGAGCTGTGCAAGCATTCTGCATTCCTTTCTAGCTCATTTAGATCTTGCAGCAAGCCTGGAAGGTCATTTTTCTCATTAGACCACTCTACGGAATGAGAAAATCAAGGCTCAAAGAATTAAGTAACATGTACAAGGTTGCACAGTTAAGCCACGAGCCTCTAAGACCCACGCTCTTCATACTGTGCTCTTGCAAAATCAGAATATTCCCAAAATCCAAGTAATGCATGGACCTTTCTTAAGGGGCATATGTAAGCTCACAAAACCCTGGGGTTGAGTTGTAATTATTTTCATTATCATATTATTTAAATGTGTGCAAAGGTAACTGGATATTAACTCTTTATGCTTATAGCTCTCATATGACCATAAAAGCAAAGTAAGGAGAATTGTACTAACACAAACCACAAACCTTTTAAAATGCTAATTAGGAGCATCACTTGAACGTGGTGGGTGATGCTGTTTTGTTAAAACTGATGGCTCACAAGCCAGATTTGTGGCTGGCTGCCCTGATAGGTTCTTTCAGAATTGGCTGTGCTAGTAAACCGGGGGCCCTTGGCCCAACTCCCCTCTCCCACCCGACTACCAATGGCTGGCATGCGCGCGCGCACACACACACACACACACACACACACACACACACACACACACACACACACCCCATTGGGGCTTTACCCAGCAAGAATGTCACTGATGTGCTAACTCTGCCTCTCTTTTTCCACTAACTGTAGCAGCTGGGCTCTCTGGGCAGCAGGCGGAGTTCAGATCGGCAATCATGAAGTCAGGGACCGCTCCTGGGAAACACACCTGGGTGGCAAGGGGGTGGGGGAGGGGCTGCAGGCAGGAATGGGCAGAGGGAGAGGCTGAGCTGAGTTGCAAGCCCATAGAGGGCCTCTGCCAACATCACACGAGGTGGTTTTATCCGGCCAATGCAATCGCCAAAAGAACTGACAACTGAGGGCCGCGTGTTTGCAGTTTTCCCAGCAGCTAGAGAGGGGGCTCTAGGTCCCTGGTAAAGTTGTACAAAGCAGCAGTGGGACGTAAACACAAACGCATCCTGGCTGCTGGAATTGCCTGGCACTGCTAGATTAAAGGAGCCTCGGATGAAGAGAATATTTGGGGAGAATAAAAACTTTCATTTACTGGACATTCGGTATATTTGATTAAGCACCTACTGTGAGATGGGTGCTTTGCTAGATACCTTCTGGTGGGAAAGACACATAAGTGAGCAAATAATCATGCAAATAATAATAATGCAACATGGTTGAGGTAGTGGAAAAAGAGGATCCGGGGTAACAGGAAGGCATCACCAAGGCAGAGAGGTGGAGGAATGGAAGATGTTGGCAAAGGGTACAAAGTTACAGTTTCATAGGATGAATAAGTCTAGCGATGTACAGCACCATGACTATAGTTTAAACTCCTGTATTGGGGGCTCCTGGCTGGTTCAGGGGGTTAAGCATCTGACTCTGATTTTGGGTCATGAGGTCATGATCTCAGGGTCATGGGATCAAACCCCCACATCAGGTACCGTGCTCAGCAGGGATTCTGCTTGAGATTCTCTCTCTCTCTCACCTTCTGCCTCTGCTCCTCCCCACACTGGTGCTGCCCCCCTCTCTCTGTCTCAAATAAATAAATAAATCTTTACAAAATAAAAAGAAATAAAATGTTTTATTGTATACTGGAAATTTACAAAGAGAGATTTCTAGCACTCTCACCACAAAAAACAAAAAGGCAGCTATGTGAAGAAATGAATGTCAGTTAGCTTGAGCACAGTCACCATGCTTCTATGAGTGGTACACCTCATTTTATTGCCCTTGACCTAACTGTGCTTCCCAGATACTGTGCACTCCGCCACACACACACACAAATTGAAGGTTTTCAGCAGTTCACCAGGATTTGCCAGGCTTCCCCTGGTAACGGACGTTTCCCTGGCTGTGAAAACCAGCTTCTAGTTCTGATTGTGGCATGGGGACCAGGAATTCAAGAGCAGAGTGGTGGGATAAGTCAGACCGATGTTCAAGTCTTGGCTCAGCCACTTACATGCTGGGTAAGTTTGGGGAAGTGGCTCATCCTCTCTGAGCGGATTCCTCATGCATAAAACTCAGGTTTGTTGAGCTCTTTTCATGGCTCAGACTGTGCTGGGCATGGGGCATGGGGCAGTGGACAAGACGACAAAGTCTGCTTTGAGCAAATCTTTTGGTGTCACTTTTCCAGGGACATTTGCTCGCTTCGTGTCTCTGTGTCACATCTTGGTCATTTTGGCCAACTTTATGGTCATTTTTTTTTGGTAACCTTTTGGCAATTCCCTTCAAACTTTTTCACTACGATTATGTTTGTTGTGGTGATCAGTGATTGTGACTCTCTGGAAGCCCAGATGCCGGCTAGCATTTTTTTTGGCAATAAAGTATTTTTTGATGACGCACATTGTCTTTTTAGACATAATTCTCTTGCACCCTTACCAGACTTCAGGGTGGTGTGAACATAACTTTTATAGGCACCGGAAAGGCACAGACCTCATCTGACTCCCCTTATTGTGATACTGACTTTATTGGGGCGGGCTGGAACTGAACCCGCGCTATCTCCAAGGCAGGCCTGTATCTGTATAGCAAAACATGGTATCGTACACCTTAAATATATACATTTCTACTCAAAAAAATATATATTAGGCCTTTCAAAGGAGGAGTTGCTTGAGGGGACAAGGATAAGTGTCCACAAGTGGACAATTACACAGAAGGAAGGGGCTTGGAGGCGTGCGCATTTAGTAACTAAGTAATCGTTCATTACCATTCATTCTGTTCATTACCGTACATTACCATTCTCCTGGCCCTTCACTTTCGCCATCTCCCTCAGTCCTCGGGTACTATGATTAATCTACTAGAGGACACGCCCGCAAGAGCAGGGACTTTGTCGTCTTGTCCACTGCCCCATGCCCCATGCCCAGCACAGTCTGAGCCATGAAAAGAGCTCAACAAACCTGAGTTTTATGCATGAGGAATCCGCTCAGAGAGGATGAGCCACTTCCCCAAACTTACCCAGCATGTAAGTGGCTGACCCAAGATTTGAACATCAGTCTGACTTATCCCACCACTCTGTTCTTGAATTCCTGGTCCCCACGCCACAGTCAGAACTAGAAGCTGGTTTTCACAGCCAGGGAAATGTCCGTTACCAGGGGAAGCCTGGCAGAGGCCAGCGTCTTTCATTCCCGGGAGGGACGCCACTTTAGCGTCACCACAGGACACAATGTCTCCTGTGACCTCTGCAGTCTGTCCCCAACCTCTGTGAGGACGTGGGGTGGGGGGGGTCTCAGGAATAGGAAGGGTTAAGCTTTCACAGCTTACTGAAGCTGTTCCTTTGCATTTAGATAGCACTATTGAAGAAAGCAGCCTTTCTGGAATCTTACTCAATGCTAACTCTGAGCACCTTAAGGCACACCTTCAGTGGATGAAGGAAGCCCAAGAAGTGAAATGTTATTATATTTAGGGACCCAGCAAAACAGGTTCACAGGACAGTACCTGAAGCTTCTACCTTGCTTTCTAATTCAATGTAGGGTATTCTAGAGATCATCTCATTAGTGATACAGCTCTTTTAATAATGAACCAAAGACCGTAGGGCAATGTAAAAACACACACATATATGCTTTTATATCTTTTTTTTTACTTTGCTCTATGGTCTTTTTTTTTTTTTTAGATTTTATTTATTTATTTATTTAGAGAAAAAGAGAGCATGTGGGCAGAGGGAGAGGAAGAAGGAGAGAGGGTCTTAAGCAGACTCTGCACTGAGCACAGGGCCAATGCAGGGCTCGATCTCATGACTCAGACCAGTCTGAGCTGAAATTAAGGCACCACCAGGCATTCCTGTTCTGTGGTCTTTAAGTCATCATTAAAGGAGCTATATCACAAATGAGATCATCTCTGAAGTATATTAAATTGTAGAAAGCAGGGTACAGTTTGTGTGCTCATCTATTTGTATGACATCTAGCTACTATTGTGCAAAGATATGGTTAGGGGTGGGGCGCTTGGGTGGCTCAGTCGTTAAGCATCTGCCTTCAGCTCAGGTCCTGGGATCGAGCCCCCTAGCCCCGCATCAGGCTCTCTACTCAGCAAGAAGCCTGCTTCTCCCTCTCCCACTCCCCCTGCTTGTGTTCCCTCTCTCGCTGTCTGTCTCTATGTCAAATAAATAAATAAAATCTTGCAGAAAAAAGGGAAAATAAATGGTAGGGGTAAAGAAAATGGGTGTGTCTGTGTGTCTGTATGTGTCTGTGTGTGTGTGAGACAGAGCTAGGACTTCAACTCTGTGACAAAAACCTACAAATATAACAATGAGTTGATGGTGGCTGCTAGGTAAGGAGAGTGGGATTACGGATATCTTTTTTTGCATCTCTCTCACACACTCTCTTTTTCTCTCTGACAGCCAATAATATGGTTACATTATTTGTGTGGTTTTTTTTATTTTAAAGGCCTTATTGTAGTAGGTGAGGTAATTCTCATCCTGACAGAGCGCCTGCCTGGCCCTCCTCACGTGCATTAGCACCTGTATCTCAGAATACTTGAGTGGCCCGGCACCTGGGTGGCTCAGTCCATTAAGCGTCTGCCTTTGGTTCAGGTCATGATCCCAGGGTCCTGCGATATAGTCCCGCATCCGACTCCCTGCTCAGCCGAGAGTCTGGTTCCTCCTCTCCATGTGCCTCACCCCTGCTCATGCTCTCTCTTGCTCTCTCTCTCTCAAATAAATAAAGTCTTAAAAAAGAGAGAGAGAGGGAGAGAATACTTGAGTGGCTTTGTCAGTGAAGCCGTCCTCACATCCCCACCTCTGTGAGCCTGGCCCTCCCTCACACACCCTCCCCTGCTTTGCGGTCCCCAGAAAACCCATCAAAGTGTGGCGGCGTGCTGTGACTGCTCACCATGCAGGGAAGGCAAGCTCGGGGAGGCAGGGACTGGCGTTGTTCGAGTTCTGGGCTCTGTCTCCAGCCCCCACAGTGGAGCCTGGAAGAGGGTCCGGGCTCCCCCAGGATCCGCTGCCCCCCTTCCCCAGCAATGCCCAGAGCCTCAGCCATCCGTAGCCCCCCCACCACACCTTGTTCTTCCCTCCTCTTGCTCTGGCTGGAAAGCCACTCCTCCATCTCGGGTCTGGATCTTGCTTCTTCTCACCTTATCAAGGCCCCACTCCTGCAGGTGCACCCTCTCTCTCCCGTAACAGCCCTTTCTCTTTCTGTATTAGATTATACCCTTCCACATACAAACGAGCTGTAATGTCACTCATCTTTTAAAGAATAATCGCATGTCCTTCCTGCTACTGCCAATTTTCTCACCATCCCGCACGGCAGACTCCTGCAAAGAGCTGTCCGGTCTTGCTGGCTGCATAGCCTCGCCCACCTGTCTTTCCTAAACCCTCTTCGGTTGCAATTGCAGCAGTGACCAGCGAGGCAGCGGTGGCAGCAGTGAGCAGAGAGCTGGGCTGGCCTCTGGGGGGCAGCAGGGGACAGTGGGGGCA